>CM067305.1:56008131-56260631 GCA_034231615.1 Meghimatium bilineatum
TGATCAATATTAACATTTGAGCAGCAGTTAAAAAGCGCATTGGAGGAAAAAAGAAAAAACAAACATCATTTCCCTCTATAAGCAACTATTTTTTTAGAACCAACTCGTTAGCTAGATTACATATTTCAAGTAATCATATATATATATATATATATATATATATATATATATATATATATATATATATATGTTTGTGGTGTGTGTGCGTGCGTGCGTGTCTGAGTGCGTGCGTGTCTGCGTGCGTGCGTGTCTGAGTGCGTGCGTGTCTTTGTGTTTCTATGTGTGCGTACATGAGTGTGTGTGTGTGTGTAGACTGAGTTTACATAGATACTCACAAGTATACACATGGTATAAATGGAACAGCTTGAAATACAAGAGCCAGATAGACTTTATATTCACAACACAAAAAATAAAAAACAATAGACGAAACATAACAGCTGAACAAGTAATACATAACATGTGTGCAGAGACTGACCATAAGGCAGTAATAATAACGTTCAAAACAATCAGAATGAGCTATATCAAGCACAAAGCACCAACGCCAACTAGATATACAGAAAGTTGAAGAAATAAACGTGCGCGAAAAAAATATATACAGGAAGTTAACGAAGAATTTGCACAGCTACCAGAAATGAAAATATTTCAAAAATAACATCATACAAACAGTAGGAAACATATGCGGATATAAAAACCATAAAGGCACGAAACCAAAAATAACAGCCTGGTGGACAAAAGAGGTAAAGACGAAACGAAAGATAAAAAAAGAAAAAAAAAGAAATGGACAGCAAGCAAAGTGCATAAAGATTACGTCACTTACAAGACAGCAAAGGTTAGGGGGGAGGTACACCTAGGAGACGGTAGGGGCACAAAAAAAATTCAATTAAAAAAACCGTTAAAGTTACAAGGCTGCAACTTTCACAGTAGATACCTGAATGAATACCCTATAAGTTAATGTAAAATATTTCTTTCAGTATAAAAATAAATACACATTATTTGGTCTTTAATAAAAATGTTAAAATTTTCATGTTCAAAATGGTATGGTCAAAACGGTAAAATTTTTGAGAAAATAGTAAGTACAAATGAGTTAAAATTTAAAATATATGCATAGAAATGGAATAGCTATAGCGCAACTAAGGATATTAGAATATATTTTCAAACTTTTCATACAAGCTGGTTCAAAGTTAACCAATTTTGGGTGTAAATTGTGCAAATTTGAATGGCTGTAAAAATTGTAAATATAGATAGATAGCAAAGTTCTTAGTTTGCGCTATATGTAATTATGTTAGGAATATGCATACCAAATTTTATCAATATTGGTTAATATTTGAAAATGTTATGAGAACGGATTTGTTAATAACATCAAAATTTCGCAAACGAACGAAAAGAAAATTTACACAATTACAAATATAATTTCTTACCTTAATAACCCCCTGCAAGGTAAGGATATCCTTCCGCTTCAACTTGTTCTTCATCTAGACCCAATCTTCTCCTTCTCCTGGCTCTTCTGACTTCTAGGGTTGCCTCGGTAACCTTATTTTGTGCATTTAACAGTCTCTTAGAATCAGTTCTTGCGAAGTAATCCAACATGAATTTCCCGCAAGTCACTTCCAACAGCTTAAGTGGAGCTTGCAGAGCTTGTGACCCATCATTAAAAACTAAGGTTGCAATGCCAACACTAATATTAACAGCAGTCAAACCATGGTATAAGTGCTTTGGGCAGATCTGCCATATCATACTGTTGAAGGACTCATTTGCATTTTGAGTGTAGCATTCTAAACATTTTGGCAAGATGCTTGGGTGGCTGAGATCTTTGAACACGGGTTTGATTACATCCAATACTGCCCTCTGATATACTGTTTTGATGTTTGAATGGCTTATTGGCAGCAAGTGCTATCTTGTATGGACACCAACTGTCACCACAAAGGTTATGCATCGGCAGTCTTATCAGTTAATAACTTGTGAAAATAAATGGGCCCACACAGCTTCTCCTCATTCCTTTCAAATTATTCCTATTTCCTCTAATAGCATTCCCATAATAGTTTTGAATTTTATCTATCTGATTGTCTTGTAGTCTACCTTACCTCCTATTTTTCTACCATCTGTTAAATTTCTACCTTACCATGCACATTTTATCTTGCGCAATCGTGTGCCCATTCTCTTCTGTACATACCTACACATTCTATTTTCTCCACTTTCACATCACCATAAGGATTTGAATTGGAAACACTTTTAAAACTGTTGGTATCACCATCTCCTACAAATCATATATATCTCAATCTATACTTTTCTTCGGAGTTAGAAAATAAATTCACGGCTATTGATGCCTTCATACTACCAGATGACCCTTTATGTGTAGCCGTACATTGAGACTCATGCTTATTTTGCCACAGCTGGTATTCTTGTGATTTCTTGTCCTGCTTTTCCCAATAATCACATGATTTACATGCTTTGGAAAGTACTGCTGTGTCTAAAACTGTGCCAGGTAACACATCCAATCAATGATGTGACTCCAATTTGTGATGTGTGACCTCTAGTCATCCAAGTTCCATCAACAGATACATCAATATTTCTGTATACATCTTCTATATCTGGAACTTCTGGTAATTTATATTCTATCTGTGCTGCTTTCTTCATGCTTTCAAACTGAGCTGATAAAACAGATTTGGCAATGGATCCTTGATTAGTTCTTACGAACTCTTTTTAATGGGTGGTAGTACGCACATCATTCCGCAAAATGTTTCCAAAGCAGCAAGTCCTCCTCCGACACAGCGCATAACAAATACATATCTACGATTGATTGACTGTTTTGTAGATTATAGCTTATTGATATTTGTTGATGTGAATTGAAAGGTATTTGCTTAGTGCATTTCTTATTCCTACAACTAAATACAAACTTACTGCCTAGCCCATGCCTCTCTGTTTCCACAAAATCAACAATGCTGAAGCAGTACTGACATACAAGATGTGAAGATATTTGTTGTTGTAAGATTTCAAAATCAATGATCATGTTTCCACACCATAATTCCTTACAATGGTTTTCACTAGCTAGGTCTATGTCTTGTATATTCTCACCTTCACTGTAGAGTCATATAATAATCTATACATCCCTTTAATTTTGACAATTTTGACAATAGAACTGACTGCCTACGTAGAATACCCCGAGTGTCATTACGAGATATCAATTAGAAACGATAACATCAGACAGATAATCAAAATTATATCAGTATTGGAACACATCAAAGGGCAACAGATCAAATGGTTTTCACACACATCCAGACTACCAATAGGCAGCATACAAGAAATGACCATGACACATAGACATAACGGATATAACGCCACAGGCAGACCATGTAATAGATGGACCACAGAAATGAAAAAAAAGGCACAGGAACAAGCTTACAAACAGCACTCAGGAAAGCCATCTCCAGAGAACTCTTCTACCCCTGACGCCGCAAGGAAACAAGGGCCAGAGCGCATGAATAGATAGAATCCTTACATGATGTCATGTGACTTATTATCTCCAGAAAGTAGTCTACCCAATCAACCCCATGAAACCATCCTCTGTCTTAGGCCACGAGGCTTCCATTTTCCAACGACGTATTCACATTATCTGTACTGCCGTCAGCACATTGTCATTTTGGTCTGCCCTTTCTCCTCCGACTATGTGCTCTGTCCTCCATTATTTGTCTTTCTAAACAGATGTGTCTCTTTATATTACCAAACAGGTAATTTCCTTAGAGAAAAAAAACACATTTCCTATACATCGTACATTTAATATGTATATCTTTATTGTTTCAAAACACAGATTATAACTAAGAAAAATACATAAAAACAGCAGTCACATTAATGTATCAAATAAAGTCTCAGTCGTGAAAAATTATATTTTATCGTAAATAAAGATATATCAATTCAGTGAGAAAATTATCATTGAGAAACTGCTTGTTGTCTGTCTCAGTTGGATCAATACAGAAAATACAGGTTATTTTTTTATTAACATCCGACCGTTTCCATGTCTTGTGCAACGTCTAGAATTATTTATATTACTTTTCTGGACAATGACGATGTTACAAATTTTAGTACAAATATAGGAAATTATTGTTGAAAACCGTCCCTTTCTGTGACGCCATCATATCGTGTTCTTTTAATATATATATATGTATATGTATGTATGTATATGTATGTATGTATATGTATGTATGCAAACATGTTAGTTGGCAAGCTCACTATACTTATTGTTATAAATAAATGCACTTTATTCATTCTGATGTAGTGTATTCTACATGAATGTACATACGTATGTGACATACAGAAAAACTAAAACTAATTGTATGTATTTACAACATATATTTCAATATTAAATTACATATGTAAACGTGTGCTCCGAATAACTAGCGTTTTGAAATACGTATTTACCGTTATTGTTTACAAGTATTCTGAACCATGAAAATGGATATGCCTTCTTCAGCGACAATTCTACCGAAGTAGCTGATGTATCTGGGTTGCATGTACTCTCATTGTTGTCCGTCAGGTATGAGCCAGCAAATTTATAGCTACCAATGAGAGTAAATCAGCTAGAAAGAGACAACCGTGTTCTAAGGTTAGTTGAATTCCACTTAACAAGAATCATTAACACCCAACATATTCCATTAAATCTCGAAATATCTATATACATGTCTGCCTATCTAACTACATATGTAGCTAACTATGTGTGTGTATATATATATATATATGCCTGTCTCTATTATTCTGTCTGTCTATACAACTCTATATTATATCTACGTACATTTTTGTCTTATGTTCTCTCTCTCTACAGATATATATATATACAAATAGATAGTTAGCTACATAGTTAGGTATATATATATATATATTATGCATTAGATACTAAGAAATAAATAAACATGATCATACCCAAAATCATCTACAGTATAAGACTTCTGTACAGCACAGTACATCATTTACGTGACAGCCGTACTTCTGAACAGCACAGTACATTATTTACGTGACAGCCGTACTTCTGAATAGCACAGTACATCATTTACATGACACCCTTACTTCTGTACAGTACGGTACAACATTTACATGACATCCTGGGTGCAAAGGGAACGCATTGCTCTAGGCGGACCCAGGGTTAGCAGATAACCAAGATCCCAAATGTACCTCCACGCGGTGCACCCTGGAAACAGAAATACAGCAGCTCGAGCTGATTCTGGCCAAATCATTTGGGGATCGTGTCCGAGAATGTGGAGGTAGCAGATGGAAAGAGATTTGCCTGCACAAGAGACAGACAATATCTCCGACACCACCAGCATCACCACATATAGCGACACTGTCGACATACAGTGAAGCTAGTCAGTCCAGTCCGAACATTGGAGGGGCGGCCAATGTAAAATGCACATAAAGGTAGATACATGGCGAGAGACATAGATTTCATACAGAGTACAATGAAACAATGAAAGGGCAGAACAGCGCTAGAGGGCAGCGCGAACTGCAAATAGAAAGTGAAAAGTCCCTAGGAAAGGGGGAGCTACAAGCTCCGTCAGCTCGAGAGGGGCTTCTAGTTACCTGAGTTCCTTACAGGCAGAGACCCAGACCCATCCATCGGCGTTTGGTAAAGCAAGAAGACCTAACCCAACTCTAATGTCGAGCCTTCCTAAACCGGAAATATGCTCGCGAAGAGAAAGGGTTCTGTACCCAATGGGCTTAGCAAGAAAGGGACAACGATGGTAGTCCTGGCCCAACTCTACTGTCAATGTTTCCTATACCGAAGTACACTTGCAGAGAGAAAGGGTTCCGTACTCGATTCGCTCAGGCACAAAAGGGACAACGATTTAGCCCTGGCCCAACTCTACTGTCAAGTTTTCCTACACTGGAAATACACTTGAGAGAGAAAGGGTTCAGTACCTGATGGGCTCAGGCGCTATTGGGACAAGGACGCTCAGCTCGAGAACGCCTTGCTCTCAAACGCGTGGTGTGAGACTCGAACTTGGACAAGGGGTACACGATGTCGGTGAATGACACCTCGGCTAAGAGGGCGAAAGAGCCAGGGTCCAACTCCTCTGTTGAGTTCTTCCCCTTAAGGAACCAGGCTCACGGATGAGAAACGGTCAGTACCCAATGGGCACAGGCACAGCACGTCTAATTACACGAGGCAAGTTCATAGACAGTGGAACACCTCGTTTGAGTCAGACTAAGAGCAAGAAGATCGTCTGGGCGAAGAGTCTCCACTACGCGTGCCTGGAGATAGATATAGAGGCTGTCACAGGCTAAGGGTAGTCCACCCGAATTGTCAAGGCATGCCGAAATCGGATGTGCTAGGCCTACAAGGCGCATAACGGTGGCACAACGTAATCACGCTCCCGGCGGAAATCGCACGGATATCCGTGATGGTTACAATGGAGCGAACGAAAAACAAACAAACAAACAAACATGACATCCTTACTTCTGTACAGTACGGTACAACATTTACATGACACCCTTACTTCTGTACAGTACGGTACAACATTTACATGACCGTCTTACTTCTGTACAGTACGGTACAACATTTACATGGCCGTCTTACTTCTGTACAGTAAGGTACAACATTTACATGACATCCTTACTTCTGTACAGTACGGTACAACATTTGCATGGCTGTCTTACTTCTGTACAGTATGGTACAACATTTACATGACCGTCTTACTTCTGTACAGTACGGTACAACATTTACATGACCGTCTTACTTCTGTACAGTACGGTACCACATTTACATGACATCCTTACTTCTGTACAGTGCAGTACAACATTTACATGACATCCTTAATTCTGTACAGTACGTACAACATTTACATGACATCCTTACTTCTGTACAGTACGGTACAACATTTACATGACATCCTTACTTCTGTACAGTACGGTACAACATGAACATGACATTCTTACTTCTGTACAGTACGGAACAACATTTACATGACCGTCTTACTTCTGTACAGTACGGTACAATATTTACATGACCGTCTTACTTCTGTACAGTACGGTACAACATTTACATGACATCCTTACTTCTGTACAGTACGGTACAACATTTACATGATCGTCTTTCTTCTGTACAGTACGGTACAACATTTACATGACCGTCTTACTTCTGTACAGTACGGTACAAAATTTACATGACCGTCTTACTTCTGTACAGTACGGTACAACATTTACATGTCATCCTTACTTCTGTACAGTACGGTACAACATTTACATGACATCCTTACTTCTGTACAGTACGGTACAACATTTACATGACCGTCTTACTTCTGTACAGTACAGTACAACATTTACATGACATCCTTACTTCTGTACAGTACGGTACAAACATGTACATGACATCCTTACTTCTGTACAGTACGGTACAACATGTACATGACATCCTTACTTCTGTACAGTGCGGTACAACATTTACATGACATCCTTACTTCTGTAGAATACGGTACAACATTTACATGACATCCTTACTTCTGTACAGTACGGTACAACATTTACATGCCATCCTTACTTCTGTAGAATACGGTACAACATTTACATGACATCCTTACTTCTGTACAGTACGGTACAACATTTACATGGCCGTCTTACTTCTGTACAGCACGGTACAACATTTACATGACCGTCTTACTGCTGTACAGTACGGTACAACATTTACATGACCGTCTTACTTCTGTACAGTACGGTACAACATTTACATGACCGTCTTACTTCTGTACAGTACGGTACAACATTTACATGACATCCTTACTTCTGTACAGTACGGTACAACATTTACATGACATCCTTACTTCTGTACAGTACGGTACAACATTTACATGACCGTCTTACTTCTGTACAGTACGGTACAACATTTACATGACATCCTTACTTCTGTACAGTACGGTGCAACATTTACATGACCGTCTTACTTCTGTACAGTACGGTACAACATTTACATGACATCCTTACTTCTGTACAGTACGGTGCAACATTTACATGACCGTCTTACTTCTGTACAGTACGGTACAACATTTACATGACATCCTTACTTCTGTACAGTACGGTACAACATTTACATGACCGTCTAACTTTCTGTACAGTACGGTACAACATTTACATGACATCCTTACTTCTGTACAGTACGGTACAACATTTACATGACCGTCTTACTTCTGTACAGTACGGTACAACATTTACATGACATCCTTACTTCTGTACAGTACGGTACAACATTTACATGACCGTCTAACTTCTGAAAACAGAACCCCAGAACAATATGACCAAAGTGAACATTTCTATGCTGAAGTTGAATAATGTTTCTTCTATATCATTGAATCACGAAATGCTTCTAGTTGACAGCGATCCACACAACATCTTCGTCTGGGGTCTACCCCTATTTCTCATTTCATGTGATCTTCTATTGAAGGCTATCGATGTTATGATATCTAGTTCTATCGATGTTATGAGTGTCTATGTATTCTTTACATCGTGTTGTTTTCATCACATTTTGTATAATGCCACTGTTTATTCTATCTAATAATTTTATCTCTATATAATTGAAGCACGCTACAGCTCTAGATGATAGTGATGCACACAAGATTAATTTCCATTGACAATTAACTCCAAAATATCTTCACCTTCACTATCACATCAACACAGATTCTGAAATAGCATGATCGTTCATCTAATGATGTGTAATCAGTTAAACGTCATTGTTATGCATATACAAATCGCGCGCTTTTGTAAGATCCATTTATATAAGAAACGTTCATACAAGTTTGTTGCGTGAAAAGTATGTACTCGAGAACATTGTATTATCAATGAACTCCCTGAACCCTTCCATGAGTTCGGCCATGCGGCTTGCATTTTTCAAGGACGTATTTATGTTATATTTAATGTCGCCAGTCCACCGTCTTCTTGTTCTAAATGTGTTTATAAAATAAATCTAATATCAGAGTTATCCGACAGAGAGAAGAACGCGACATTAAAGCAAGTATGATGTGATAACTGTAAAGATGCGTGATGCATCGGTACTTACTACCAAATAAATATATAATAAATATATAAAGAATGTAAATGATAACAAAAATGATCAAACAAAAACAATGACTTTTTTGACGTTGCGGATAAAATGAACCTTATTCAATATACAAAGGTGAAGAATACCAAATAAAAACTGCGTCAACCTCTGCTGTATTTCGGCGAGAATCGACCACGGTACATAACTTGACACATAAATCACATAACGTGGAAGATAATCATGCTTGACTAAGTGCCGAAACAGCTTATATTGGAATGGAAGCATATTCAACAAGGGAATATTAAGAAGACGGTATTACATATCTTAATATGTTTGTTATCTTTCTTAATATTAACTTTAATATTGTAACAAACGTGGGGAACAGTGACAAACAAAACACACTAGCAGGATAAGTACATACATGTAGAAAAATACAAATTGTTGTTCTACACATTGTTTATGTTCATTAAGACAAAGCCACAAACATACTTGCAGATGAAGACATGAAATACTTCCAGATGAAGATCCATTAAATAACGAAAGAAAATGAATAAATAAAGAATTATATAACATTTTGTTAATAGTTATTTTGGTAAATACACACACATACAAACACAAACACACACATATATATATATATATATATATATATATATATATATATATATATATATATATATATATATATATATATATATATATTCTTGCAATTGGATGGTACCTACCATACTGACATCCTGGACCAAAGAATCCCGTCTGGCATGAGTCTCCAAGCATACAAGTTCCATCCAGCTCACAATTCACATAAGTAGCACAGTGGCACATAAAGACGCACTTTTCTCCAAACCACCCGAACTCACAATCTAAAATTGTGTAAATCCATGCGCCATTATATACATTTTCATTGCATGCTACATACACATGGTGTCTATACAATATTGAGCACTCATTGACATTACTAGTGACATTTCGTCTCATGAAGTGTGGGTATTTAATGTGGAGTTTGTGACGACATAGATGGAACACTATCTATGAAAAACAGAAGCTATTCCACTTTGTTAATCGCATATTGGACAATGTTGTTCGTAGCATGGACTAACATTATTTTTACATCAGATGCTGGAACCTGTTCAGCAGTACATAAACTACAGAAAATAGAAACATTCTCCATATATTTACCTCAATTGTTACACACTTGATACACCACACAAACTTTTAAGCGACTATCGTCATCTTCATTAAGATAAGCGAATACAAGTTATCTCAGCAGGTAACAGTAATCTGATGAGTCACACCTTACACTGGCCAATTGGCGTGCACAACTTTCAATGACGACATATTGAGCACATATATTTCTCTTCAAATTCAGCGCACAACAACTTTATAGACACCATACAAATGCAATACATTTTATAGGATGATAATCAATAGTACTTTTCTGTGACGAGACGTCCATGCAACCAATTGCAAGCATTCCGTACTCATTTACATTTGATTATATGTCTATATCTCACAAAGTATAGACAAATGCATACAGCTATATCAGTCTGCAGTCATTTTTAAAGCGTTTATATCTTGTCAACATTATTTGAGCAACTATTCGAAAGGTAGTGGGAAGAAAAAGACGATGAAATAACTTCATTTCCATCTATGTAAGCAGAATTTTCTGGTACCTAGCAACATGTCAGTATACAATTAATGCCCGTGATGTTTCTTCAAAAGACACTGAATTACAGAATCGCTGTAACAGCTAACTTTCTTTATTGAAACGGCACTTGATGATTATGTAATCAATCGACAAAGTACTTACTCAGAAGCAGATTACTTTCAGTTTGAATGGCACACAAATTGAGGTAATTCTTCGATTAAATTGTATTGTCATTTTTTGTTATGCAGTTTTTGTTCGTAGCCTATTTCCGACTAAAACATGTTGACTCAAATTGCTAGGAAAAAGAGTGCAATCTAAGAGGATCTGTTTCTAATTGCTAGGAGAGTGGGTGCAGTCTGAGAGGATCTGTTTCAAATTGCTAGGAAAGCGGGTACAATCTTAGAGAATCTGTGTCAGTTTGCTAGGAAAGTGGGGTGCAATCTGACAGGATCTGTTTCAAATTTCTAGGAAGGTGGGTGCAATCTGAGAGGATCTATTTCAAATTACTAGGAAAGTGGGTGCAATCTGAAAGGTTGTGTTTCAAATCGATAGGACAGTAGATGCAATTAGAGAGATTCGGTTTCAAATTTCGTTTGCTACACGGTTTTTCCTGATTAATACGATGCTTCTATGTTAATAATACATTTACTCATTTCACTTCTGAAATAACCTTTTTTATTTGTATGTGTGTTTTTATGTTTTTACAAGTAGACCTAAGTTTGTCATTGCAGCATTGAGATTGTCTGACACTTACTAATGTTAAAAATGTGTGGTCCTCGAGAAATGTACATACTTGTGCAGTATGCGTGTGTGTGTGTGTGTGTGTGTGTGTGCTGTTGTGTGTCTGTGTCGATGTCCGGTTCATATTCATCGTTGCTTGAGAATATATACGTTAAAATAATTCTTGACTAAAATCGCATTGTTTTAGGGATATGTTGTGCTGGAAGAGTGGTGTTGACGTAAGTTGTAAGACGAGCTTGTGCTATCTGAACAGACTGGTTCAAACCCCGTCATGTTTTTTTTTGGATTAATAAATCTTCGATTCTTCCATATTATATTATACTGTTTTGTTGTTGCTGCTTGTGCAACTTTATTATTTATTATTTGCTGTTGGAGGTGTTGTCATTATTTATGTTGTTGTCTGTGTAGTTTCAAACGATCTGTGCTGATATTACAATACCATATATTGTTGTTATTGTATGTCAAAATCATTGCTACTGTAATTTTACCGTGTCGTCCTTTGAATATTGGTGTTGATGTTGACGCTGTCCTTATTGATGTTAACAAATTCTTTGTGCTGCTGCTGTCGATTGTGAAGTTGTTGTTATCCTTAATACTTCTGCTGGTGTTGATAATACTGTTGATGTAACCATTATTAATGATGCTGCCGTTGATGATTCTTTTGACGTTTTCCTTATTGATGCTGATGGTGTTAATGTGACGGTTTTCGTAATCACAAATGATACTGAGGTTAGTGTAAATTGATGCTGAATGACATTTGCATTATATCTGCTGCCGACTAGGAATTTTCGGACAGGACATGTGTGCCACAGAGAAATATTCTACATATATCAATATTTTAAAATTATTTAAATACAAATCACGTTAACTACGTACATACGAGGAAGTTGCGAAGTCGTACATAGTAATTCGTGTTTTACTATCGCATTAACATAATCAAACAAAATGTGACTTCAACAATCATAATCCATACACATAGGAATGGAATTCTGAATGGAAGTAACCTCATATGGAAGGCAATTATGATTTAATAATTACCTATATTAAATAATTTGGAAAGGAATCAAGTTTCACTAAATGTCTAAGTAACACTATTTGCAAGACAATCAGGATGAGACTGGCCTTAGACTGAGCGACCGCTTCTGTAACCACCTGCATGCTATCAAACACAGAACACCCACTCCTGTGGCTAATCACTTCAACGGCAATGGCCAACTTGCTGTCCTTGACATTCAGGTCACTGCCATCAGATCCTGCACCACCGATGATAGATCTAGGTACGCTCTAGAAAAGCGTCTCATTTTCGAGTTGGGTACTATCAAGCCATTTGGACTCAATTCCGACCACTCTTTCCCTTAGTTGTCGGTCGTATTGGTCTTTGTTACGTCATCGTTTTGTTCCTCTCGTTCCACCTGTATTATCGTCTTTGTGTACTTCCTGTTCGTATGCTTCCGATATCTATCTAACTACCACATCTCACTCGGATACGCATTCATTTCTACTTGTGATTTTTTATGTTTGTATGTTATGTCCGTATCTTGAAAAAGGCATATTGGTCCGAAACGTCGACTTTGTCCTGTGTATTGTCATTTGTATGATTATATTCTGTGTTTTGTTTTGTTTTACGTACCATATTTACATCGGTTAGTGATAGTGTGTAGTGTTTTAGTCGTCATTCAGTAGGACTTCATTACCTGTCTTTCACGTGAGTATTATTTTCTATTATGTTCTACAAGCAGTACCACCTTCTATTAAATGCCTAAGTAATACTATTTGGAAGACAATCAGGTTTCACTAAATGCTCAACTAACACTATTTGGAAGACAATCAGGTTTCACTAAATGCTCAAGTAACACTATTTGGAAGACAATCATGTTTCACTAAATGCCCAAGTAACACTATTTGGAAGACAATCATGTTTCACTAAATGCCCAAGTAACACTATTTGGAAGACAATCAGGTTTCACTAAATGCCCAAGTAACACTATTTGGAAGTCAATCAGATTTCACTAAATGCTCAACTAACACTATTTGGAAGACAATCAGGTTTCACTAAATGCCCAAGTAACACTATTTGGAAGACAATCATGTTTCACTAAATGCCCAAGTAACACTATTTGGAAGACAATCAGGTTTCACTAAATGCCCAAGTAACACTATTTGGAAGACAATCAGGTTTCACTAAATGCTCAAGTAACACTATTTGGAAGACAATCAGGTTTCACTAAATGCCCAAGTAACACTATTTGGAAGACAATCAGGTTTCACTAAATGCCCAAGTAACACTATTTGGAAGACAATCAGGTTTCACTAAATGCTCAAGTAACACTATTTGGAAGACAATCAGGTTTCACTAAATGCCCAAGTAACACTATTTGGAAGACAATCATGTTTCACTAAATGCCCAAGTAACACTATTTGGAAGACAATCAGGTTTCACTAAATGCCCAAGTAACACTATTTGGAAGACAATCAGGTTTCACTAAATGCCCAAGTAACACTATTTGGAAGACAATCAGGTTTCACTAAATGCCCAAGTAACACTATTTGGAAGACAATCAGGTTTCACTAAATGCTCAAGTAACACTATTTGGAAGACAATCAGGTTTCACTAAATGCCCAAGTAACACTATTTGGAAGACAATCATGTTTCACTAAATGCCCAAGTAACACTATTTGAAAGACAATCAGGTTTCACTAAATGCCCAAGTAACACTATTTGGAAGACAATCAGGTTTCACTAAATGCCCAAGTAACACTATTTGGAAGACAATCATGTTTCACTAAATGCCCAAGTAACACTATTTGAAAGGCAATCAGGTTTCACTAAATGCCCAAGTAACACTATTTGGAAGACAATCATGTTTCACTAAATGCCCAAGTAACACTATTTGGAAGACAATCAGGTTTCACTAAATGCTCAAGTAACACTATTTGGAAGTCAATCAGGTTTCACTAAATGCCCAAGTAACACTATTTGGAAGACAATCAGGTTTCACTAAATGCCCAAGTAACACTATTTGGAAGACAATCATGTTTCACTAAATGCTCAAGTAACACTATTTGGAAGACAATCATGTTTCACTAAATGCCCAAGTAACACTATTTGAAAGACAATCAGGTTTCACTAAATGCCCAAGTAACACTATTTGGAAGACAATCAGGTTTCACTAAATACTCAGGTAACACTATTTGGAAGACAATCAGGTTTCACTAAATGCCCAAGTAACACTATTTGGAAGACAATCACGTTTCAATAAATGCCCAAGTAACACTATTTGGAAGACAATCAGGTTTCACTAAATGCCCAAGTAACACTATTTGGAAGACAATCAGGTTTCACTAAATGCCCAAGTAACACTATTTGGAAGATAATCAGGTTTCACTAAATGCTCAAGTAACACTATTTGGAAGACAATCAGGTTTCACTAAATGCCCAAGTAACACTATTTGGAAGACAATCATGTTTCACTAAATGCCCAAGTAACACTATTTGGAAGACAATCATGTTTCACTAAATGCCCAAGTAACACTATTTGGAAGACAATCAGGTTTCACTAAATGACCAAGTAACACTATTTGGAAGACAATCATTTTTCACTAAATGCCCAAGTAACACTATTTGAAAGACAATCAGGTTTCACTAAATGCCCAAGTAACACTATTTGGAAGACAATCATGTTTCACTAAATGCCCAAGTAACACTATTTGGAAGACAATCAGGTTTCACTAAATGCTCAAGTAACACTATTTGGAAGTCAATCAGCTTTCACTAAATGCCCAAGTAACACTATTTGGAAGACAATCAGGTTTCACTAAATGCCCAAGTAACACTATTTGGAAGACAATCATGTTTCACTAAATGCCCAAGTAACACTATTTGGAAGACAATCAGGTTTCACTAAATGCTCAATTAACACTATTTGGAAGACAATCAGGTTTCACTAAATGCCCAAGTAACACTATTTGGAAGACAATCATGTTTCACTTAATGCCCAAGTAACACTATTTGAAAGACAATCAGGTTTCACTAAATGCCCAAGTAACACTATTTGGAAGACAATCATGTTTCACTAAATGCCCAAGTAACACTATTTGGAAGACAATCAGGTTTCACTAAATGCTCAAGTAACACTATTTGGAAGACAATCAGGTTTAAATAATTTCCAAAACAATATATATTCAAAGAGAAGCATACTTCAATAATTACATAAACAACATCACGTCGAAGGGAATCATATTTCACTGAGTGTCTAATTAACATAATTTGAAAGGGAATCATACTTCACTAAGTGCCTAAGTAACATCAGTGTAAAGGGAATCATACTTCAAAAAATGTCTAACATTATTTGAAATGGAATCATACTTCACAAAATGCCTAACATTATTTGAACGGGAATCATACTTCACTAAATGCCAAACATTATTTGGACGGGAATCCTACTTCACTAAATGCCTAAGTAACATCAGTGTAAAGGGAATCATGCTTTACTGTGTCTAAGTAAGATCATTGCAAAGAGAACCATGTTTCACGAAGTGTCTATTCAACATAAGTTAGAAGGGTATAATTTTGAATCAATAAGTGCATATATAACATAAGCCTTCAACATTATACCACTGGCACGGGATGCTCTTACTGTCATACAATCTAATAAACAGTAATGCTCATACATATTTGTGTATTTCCTTCTAAAAGGGAGATACATCTATTATATCATCATCATGAAGTTCCTCTCCGCAACAAAGGTTGGCCAAACAGACGTCCAACATCCACTGTTTCTTGTTTTGGTGGTGCACTCTGCTAGACTGCAACCTATCCATCTTGTGATGTTACTCTCCCACTTGTATCTCTGCCTACCTCTTGCTCGCATCGCTTTGACTTTACCACCTAGTAAATTCTTCAATAAGGGGTCATGTCTTTTATCCAAAATATTTCATTTGCCTGACCTGTATTTCTCTTAATAATTCTTTCTTCATATTAAGTGTTTTTAGAACGTCTTGGTTTTTTCTTCTCTTTCCATGATGTTCTATCTGTTCTTCTATATACCCACATGTCAAAGGTATCAATTTTGTCCTCTAATTTATTTTTAGTGTCGTCCATGTCTGAGCTATACATTAATATATAATAGGTGAAGCATTTTATAATTCTCATTTATAACTTGTTTATAATTTGAATAGATGATACTATTTTTCTCATGTCATTTAATGTACATCTAGTCATTCATCTTCTACTTTAAACTTCTGTTTCACATCTGCCATCATTTGTGACTATGTGTCCAAGATATTGATAATGTTTTACTTGTTGTAGTTTCTCTCCATGTATGTTTATGTGTAACTCTTGTTTATCTATTGCATACTGACTCTATACATATCTTGTATATTTACCTATAAAAGTGAGATACAGATACAAATTAAATAGAACGAATGTATGAATATTGAATTTGAAACATACCGTTACAATAAATCCCCATTATGGTTAGGACAATTACGAGGGTGGATATCTGAAGTAGATGAACAATCATGATAGTCAACAGATGTGAAACAATCTTCTCTCGTGAACGTTCGCTCTGTAGAAGATAACAAACATATTGAATCCAGATTATTGTGAATGCACATTCCCGTCAATCACCACTTCTTGGTAACACTGAGTCTGCAGTTCATTGATTAGTTCAATGGTGCTTTTGTCGATTGTTCTAGGTTTCATTTTCAAACTTAGAATATGTCCATGAAGAAATCATGGCATAATATTCGTTAGTAGAAGACATCTGCACAGAAAATAAACAGGACTTCATTCGTGACGTTTTTTTATTATTATCGTGTTTTCGTTGGTCACTATTTATATGGTTAGAAACCCTGCCAAAAACAGTGAAACGCACGGATATAATCAAAATCAGCCTTTCAGGTCATCTGTACACATATCTGTTATACTGTATACCGGCCATATAAGAAGACGGGGTGCATAGTGTCTCGCAGTGCTCTCGTGCGGATCCAGGGTTAGCAGATAGCCAAGCTCCTGAAAGTAGCTCAAAGGGGATCACTCGGAAAGAGAAACACAGCTGCTGTTGCTGTATTCCGGATCAACACGTTTAGGCTCGTTTCCTTGAGTGTGGAGACTGCAGACGGAATGAGAATTGACTGCAACGACAAGCAATATCTCCGACACAGCTGTGCCAAGCAAACAGAGTTAGTGCCGACATATAGTGATGCAAGACAGTCCGGCCAGAACATTGGATGGGCGGTCAGTGCAATTTTCACGAAATGGGTACATATAACGATGTATAGTGATAATAAAAAAGATAACATATTGAGTGCAATGAGAGGGCAACATAAAGCTAAAGTTCCGCATCATGTGCACATAGAACAGAAAACGTTTCAAGGAAATCGAAACTAAAGTTCTGTTAGCTCGAGACAAGCTTCTAGTTACGGTTCTATTTATGGATAGAGACCCAATTGTGGACGTTTGGCTAAAAAAGACAGATATGGCCCAACTCTGCTGTCGAGTTTTTCCTGTACCGGAATCATCCTTGCGGAGAGAAAGGATTCAGTACTCGATAGTCACAGAACGTCTAATTGCACGAGACAAGTGTACTGGCAGCGGAACTCCTCGTGTGAGAAGGACGTGAATGACAACCGTCCCGATGTAGAGCCAGTACACACTCGTCGCCTGCCAACAGACAGGAAGGCTGTCAGTTGTGAGAAAACTCACTCGAATTAAAGCACACCGTAGACGAATGTGTCGGGAAACTGGTGCAAATTACTACGGCAATACAATGCATTTCCATTCTCTGGACTACATCGTGCAGGACCATTATTCTGCAACAAGAGAGATACGATGAGAGTTGAAATAGAACGCAAACAAACAAGATATCTGAATGTGAACGTGTGAAATTTATATCTCATAAAGAGTTCTTGTGGAAAAGTGCTCATTTCAAGAAAAACAACAATTGTGATAGTAAGAACAAGTGAATTAGAGCTCAGATTAGAAAATATTAAAGAAGAATAGTACAGTAATATGTAAGCATCTCACAAATAAAGAATTTTAAAAAGTGTAAAAAGACCGCAACACACTTCGTGTAGTGCGAGTCATTAGTCAGCATGTCCTGAAATATTAGCATCTTGATAATTATACAGTCAGCATAGACTACTAGACAAATAAGATATTATCAATATCTGAAAGGCAACGTATTATATAATATATATATATATATATATATATATATATATATTATATATATATATCGATGCTCTTCCAGAATTCTCATAATAGTGTACATTGGTCAGAAACAAGTGCTCTCCAGTTTGAGCGATGTGATAATAGTGTGTGTAGTTCGTGCATGTTGTTGAGACCTATTGTCATACCAAGACTGACGGATGCCACTATATTCTAATGTATTGGCTGCAGTCAAGTAGAGGGATTGTATGGTTATTCTGTGAAGAACTTTTCTTGGTCTTTCTTTTGCCATACGGTACACATTTTTAATGCATGTATTGTCAGTCTATTTTCAGTAATTCTAATTACATATCCGATAAAACTCCGACTTTGAATGGTACTGTTTGAGAAATATATTCATATTTCTTGTCTTCTCTTACTAGTTGTTTGACTAATTATTCCCAACTAATGTTGAAGAATTTTCTAAGACATATATTTAAAAAGAATTTAATTAATTTCGTCGCAAGTGCTCTTGTTGATTTCCAGCATTCGCAACACTGCGATAAAAAAAAACAGTAACCAATGCAGCTCTCGTAAGGGACACAATAATTGAATTTGCTGGTCAACAATAACATCCCATATCAACTGTGAAACTTCACAAACTTGTGTCAGCTGGATGGGTACGCGAGGCTGTATCATTTCAGTGTTAACACTGTATCACAGCGGCTTGTGACATACTGAAGATGGGCTGATATTTTTTTTTAAAACTGGATATGATTAGTATTCTCTGCAATCCAAGAAGAAATTTAGAGGCAAAGCGGAATATATTTAATTATGATTCCAAGATAACACTATACTTTCGTGATAGGCTACACGTTCGTTGATACATATATACAGTCGTTAAGAAAATTTTGATAAATATGAGATTTAGAGAGAACATGAAGAAATTCAGAGTGAATGATAAGATGTATAACCAAGTGAATGGATAACCGCACAACAGTACAACATTATACAAGTAGATGGTCGCAATATCTCAACAGTCCTAATAAATCATGATGTTCCAAAAAAGGGGTCTGTCCGCTAATGTTTATAATTTACATAAACGATCTGCTTACTAAGCTACCACGTAGAATACATTTAGCTGTGCCGATGGTGGCCTTATGCAGTGCAAGAAAGAATATGCGACAGTGGTCACTAAACAGGTACAACGAGATATAAATTGCTTAAATGCGTGGACTAATAGATGGTTTTAATGTTCACCCAGATAAAATCAGTACTACTCTGTTTAACCTCATAACCAAATAGTTAAAATATGACTACTCGCAGAGTGCCTACTTCGTGTTGTCTTCGCAAGGGTGCAGACATAAACCATACAATTACATGATGGTATTGACAAACGCAAAGGAAACATATTAAAACGGATTCGATCATAGCTAGCCGGAGCTGGAGACGTTAGTAGACCGGAGAACACATAAAGGAATATAGAACATGTAGACGAATCAAGTGCACAACTTTAATTATAGTAGTAATTACAATTTCCAGGAAACGTGACAAAGTTATCTAAATACTTTTTCTAGAAAAAAAACAAGTGTTATACCAAGAGATTCAAAAGTGACATAAAAAAGTAAAGTATCCCATAGCATTTATTATTTCCGTAGGGATGTGAGATGTTAGCGATCTCACATTTCAGAGGCTCTGCAAATGAGGGCGGTAGCCATCTCCTCTCCCTCGCAGTCTTTACTTCCCGGATTAATCCTATACCTATTTAAAGCTGGGTCGATCCAGGAGTCGTGATCTGAAAAACATTTCCGCCCCTACTGCGGAATGAACCCAGGATCACTCATATGTGAAGCCAGTGCTCTAGCCACTGCGCTACACGGCTCCCGAGTGTCATACCATTAAGAGATGCATTCTCTGATAAGTGAATATTCCTCACATGGATATAAACTTTTTAAATGATGATGTTGTGAATCGACACGCGTGCAGCGCATGGACATTCACAACTCACTATAGAAGGAATTATATTATGAAAGAAAGGGAAAATGAGTAAAATAGTATAAAATAGGTTCAATATCAGCTGTACATATAGGACAAATACACAGGTTAAACGTTTCGACCAATATGTAATTGTCTAGGTAAAGGATACATACACAGACTGGAATAAAATAGACAAACAACTACATTGGAGGAAAGTATATATCTAACATGAACTATTAGGGCTGTCCGGAAATTGTGACCATCCACTTGTATCTAGCTCTACTTTTGTGCAGGTATTCTTTCCTCCAACGTAGTTTTTTTCTTCTATTCTATTCCTGTCTCTGTGTTTGTTCCTATCTTGACAAAGGTCTAGTGGTCTAAACGTTGAACCTGTGTATTTATCCTATTTGCAAAACTGATATTGGACCATTTTTGTGTTATATGCACGTTCATTTACCACTTGGTAGGAAGTTATACTGCAATTTGTCTGTGTTGTTTACTATAGAAGATAGTGATGCTTTCTATTAAAATAAACTGCCTGTACTGTTGAATTTATCTATAGTATTTTTTTTTCTATAAAACATTTACCTTTATAACAATAATTTTCAAAATCCCCAATTATTTTTAATCTATATTGTTTGTGCTGTATATAGCGATTTTCTGTTATTATATGCATATTTTGTCAGTAGGAACCATGTTGTTATAAACAGGTTCCACTGTATTATGATAGCGTTGATAAAGTGACATGATAAATTATATATCTGGAGAAAGTGCTAATGTGTCTGCTTTTTTTATTTATTTATTTGACTATGAGTATGCTTAGAAAGATCTAGTCGTTCTACCTACGACGGACTCCCGTGTTGCAACTATGCCTGAACTTCTATCTAGTTCAGGGTGCAAATAATATGACTATTCTTGCCATGTATGTTGTAGGAGGGAAGTAAGGAAATATGTTCGATAGGCTGGCGATCTGCTACATGTAACAAACAAATCATCATTGTCACATCTTGTCTCAATTTCTTAATTTTGTCTTGTAGAAAATTATTACCAGTGATAACGAAGTTATCCGGGGGCAGCGGACATTCAACATGTGTCCTGTTTTTGCAGACACCTGGGTGACGGGCAATGCTAGATGTACCTTCACTACGAAAAGGATAATATATCTGCCAGAAGAATGATGAGCTAGATGGCACAAAAGTGTCTGTTATGCACCTACTAGGAAGTAATAATAACTATATAATACTAACTCACTTGAATGACTCCCTTCGGAGACTAAATATGCTAAATAGAGTCACCTGCATTTCTGTACCTGAAACGTGGGTTACGCATGAAATGAAATAGTAGACACAGTTGCACAGTGTAGTGACAGTGACTAGTGACAATTCAATTAGCGGTGCTGATATTATGAATGCAATCATGGAGTTTGACCAGTTGGAAGATATGAGGTGTATTTATTCTTCCATTTCTATGAAAAGAACGCATGACCTAGGAGTGAAGATTGGTGTTGCAAGAAACGCACGGTATATGTGAATCAAAAGATGAGTCATCAATCAACACATAACCAGAATAGTCAGCTTGCATATGCTGAAGGACACACCAAATATAAGATCAGAGTAACTATGAGCATATGTGTAGTGCCAGGATAATGATCTGACGACTAACTAACTAATTACCTATTTGAACACAATCTCAGCCAACTTGCTGCTTGAAAAGACGCAACATTATTTATCAGGACAAACGAATTAGTTAACAAATTCTAGATCTTCTTGAAGCAGACAACGCCTAACCTTTTTGTTCTAGTCCTTTTTGATGGTGAAACATATAGAAGAAATTTGAATTAAGAATCATGTCAAACAAATATTTTGTTAGAAGAAACAAAACAATATCCTGTGCAAGTTAATCACACATAGTCTCCTAAATTACTAATATATACATGATGCATCAGTCATTGGTTGACTCTTTCCATTCGAACGAGAGAAGGTTGTCAATATCACAAAGAAATATAGTCTGATATAATAATAATAATAATAAAATAATAATAAAAATAATAATAATAATAATATTAATATTAATAATAATACTAATATAAATAGTAATAATATTCCGCCTAAGACGGATGTGTCGGGCCATTGGCGCAAATAAAACGGCGACACAACGCATTTCCATTTTCTGGACTACATCCTGCTGGAAATCTAGCAGGACCATGATCCAGCTAGATCCAGTTGGAGTTTGAGAATGAACGCAGAAGAAGAAGAAGTAATAATATTAATAATAATAATAATAACAATGATAATAATAATAATACACCCATAACACGTCAGGGTCGTAGTGGTGTCACAATGAAATATTTGGTGCAGAAAGATTTCCACGTACCGTCTACCATCTTGATGAGTTTGGAAATTTCACACCCTGCCCATTCTTTAATATTATCCAGCAATGTCTTCTTCTCCTCACCTCGTCTTCTTACACCTTTCACTGTATTTTCAAGAATATCGTTTATCATCGAGGCATATCACATCCCCGTACCATCGGAGTTCACGAAATTAAGGCAAACCTAGAGGCCGACTTCGAAAACGATGGACCACTGAAATAAAAAAGGCGCCAAATTCCACAATATTATATATACACAGCACAAAAGAGGACCTTCTCCAGAAAACTCTACTACACCTGACGCTGAAAGGCAAAAAATAGTTTAACGAATAGATATATAGATAATATACGTTTCTTCTTACAAGAAAATATCCAAGAATAATAAAATACTCTATAGATAATATTGATATGCTCACTTGATATCGGAGTTCGTTACAAAGATGATCATTTGACAAGACAAATAAATATGGTTGATTTTCAGTAGAACAATAAATTAATGTCTACGAAATGTGCACATAAGTTGTTGACGTCATCATGGCGGCACTTACTGGTATGTACACTCATTATCAACATGAATTGAAGAAAAGCAAAGGGCAGAACGTAAACGATAGACCACAAAATAAAGGAGTAAACAAAAACAAACATATATGAAGCATGCAAACATGCCATCTCCAGTGACTCTTCCTCCCCGCGCTTGCAATGCACAAAGGGGTATAACGTGAAAACAAAGAGAAAGAAGCTGAATAAGTGCCGTCTTCGCATAGATAATTTGTATTCACATAGATGGTTGGCTGCACATAACTCCAATATCTTCTTCCACTTGCTTTAGTAGTGTACTCTGCTAAAGTGTAACCTGTCCATGTCATAAAACCTTAAAGGAGGTTGTGGTAACTGGATTACTTACGCAAAACACATGTTTTTAGAGCGTTCCACTTAGACACGACGAACTATCACTAAACCTATGGGGTTATAATGTGTAAACAAGAAAACATACAAAATACAATACACAAAACATTTTCAACAACTTGATGGTTGGTTGCTGATCCAGCTGATCCATGGGCTCATTCCCTTTGTCCTAATGCCATTAAATGTCATTATATTGCTGGGAAGTTTGTGGATTTTCGGTCCACCCCGGTACAGAGCCAGTGAATAACTATATCACTTCCAGGAAGGTAGGTTTCAATCTCTGCACTGCTCCTAGCCACTGTAGCCAAGATATGGTTCACTGTGCTCATTCCCCGCCATCATGTGACTACATGTTTAGCCGAACTTCTCAATTGCTCCACGCATGCAACCAAATGTAATCAAAAGGTTTGTCACGTCCTGAGTCACTGTGTCTCTATGATGGGTTTCAGCCATAGGAAAAATACAGTACTGTCAGTTTCCTCCTCCCCTGTGCTGCACAGTACATCTCTGGCTCCCTCCCAACCACAGAGGGTACATACATATATATTCAGGTAAACATGAAACACATTTCCACAACAAAATAAAAGCATAATTTTATAGATGTCGTGCCATGAAGCTTCTCTAAGAAGATAACCTCAATATAACGGCATGTCATCCACTAACGTTTTCTGTGGCATGGGTGGTATGTCTAGTGGGCTATTGGTGAGACCCACAGACGCAACCACATGCGTATTCGTTTTCGATAAATATTAATTTTTACTTAGATGACACATCGCCTGTGCAAAGATGAAGACACACGTTCTCCAATAACCTAGATCGAGGCATTGGATTCCAAATTTACCTTAAAATCGTGCGAAGCGTTCAAATCCAAACACAAACAGGTGTTATTCTTTTCCAAAAAACAAACCAAATGGCCATATGGCACCGGTAGTTTCACTATTTTTAATACAAACATCTTTAATGTTTGTGTACATAGATTATATAGAGAAATTGCACATTTTTATTCAGTTGTGCTGTATATTGCTACGTTATATTGCTACGTTTTTAAAACACTTCTGAAAATTTCATGTCTCATATGTAAAACTATTTCATTTACAAATGTTTAAACATGGGCATTTATTTTGAAATCACCATAGCATGTTGGTGTCTGTCGTGAAGTCGTTAGTCACATGCACAGTGGCAAAAGGTCAAGTAAGTATGACTGTACCTTGTATTTAGTATGGTGACAAGTGTTAATTAATTATTTAGTCGTCAGTTCGTCATCATGACACTCCCGACATGTCCATATGTGCTTCGATTTCGAATTCAGTATGCCCAACAGTTGTGGTAACTGACTTCTCCAGTTTCGTATTGCTTGACAATCCTTCTTTTGATTTATATATACCGCTCGTTTCTTGCAACACCACTCTTCACTTTCAAGTCCTGCATTCTAAATATAGACAAGGAAGAGGAAATAAACCCCTCATTATCCAACTCGTCTAACTTAGTTATTGCATTAAACATATTGTTGTAGTCAGTTGAGATACCAGTATTCACTGTGGTTACGCTGGATATCATCTCTGCTTTCCATTTCCCATAAAACCCACATTTCCTGGTACAAAACAGGTAACACTTTCCAGCACATATTTCATCAAGGACTCCAACTATTCTTATCCAGACCACTACTTTCGAAGCATACTCATGGAATCTGTAAGAGAAAAGGAACGTGCAACATTCTGATTCGCAATACATATCAAATCATTGGTGACCGTCATTGCCTCCAACGTCATGCTACTAGTGGTTGTACATAATACAATACGTTTTTTCCTAATATACTTGATTCACTGAATGTGATTTAGATAGTCAAAACAGGTGATGTACGTAGGGCGGAGTCACTGGAGAGAGCTAAATGTGGACATTACTTATTTGTTAGTTAGTTGGGGGATTCGACCAGGCACTTGCTATTCCTGGTCACGTCGCTTTCGACCTAGTCCTAAAAGGACTTTTCTGACGATATCACGACGTTGGGGTGACCGGGGGACTGGCGAAACGGACTTGAACCTTGGCGAAAAAGTCGAAAAGGCTGACGAAAGTTTTGCTGAGGCCTGCTTGAAATACCTGGACGAACTGTAGATAAAAGAGTCGTTTCTCTCTTGGAAGTTTCTAAGTCCACAGCAGGTTCCCACCTCAGCTGGAGATGATTCGATCCTTGCTAGCTTAGCCAGATTGCTCTGTTGCCGGTGGTGCTCCTCGCGGAGGAGTAGCAACGTCTGGACCAGTAAGAGTCGTCGTCCTGGCGAGCGAAGCTCGCTTCTTCGTCTCTGCACCCCTGTGGACGTCACTACGAACACTCACGCTTATTATTGTCCCTGGACATGCGGACGTGAAAGGAAACGAACGGGCCGATAAATTAGCCAGTCTCACAACCACAACAAACGGTCAGCCAATGGACCGAGTAGACATACTCACTGCTCTTCGTGAGTCCTCGTGAATAAGCATAAGTCAATATCACGAGCGCAATAGTTAGGAGTGAGGATGGGCGTGGCCCGAAGAGAATCCCTGACAAAGATTTCAAAAAGAGTAGTGAACCAACAAAGAACTGGAACAATTAGCCGTTACACCCTGAGAGATTTACTGAAACGGAGATCGGAGCACCTATGGACATGCACGTTGTGCAATGATAATAATGAACATATCTAACACCTAATACTCCATTGGTAATCAACTTTTAGTACAGACATTCATAATAACACAACACAGCGCATGGCTGAGCTACTAATGATATTTCCACTGACTTGAACCCCTCAATGGGATTGGCAATGACACAGAAATAATATAAAATGCAAGAATGATAAACACATCTTCTGATTTTATTTTCCAAAATAGAGAAACACGTTCACAATTATTGATCCTCTCTTTGTCAACAACAGCCGTACATCATTGACATCTCCAAGTTATCAACATACACATCGTTGTTAATACACGAAATATAGATGTGTATTGGCACCATTTATTATACTATTTTCCCAGCAGGTATACGTTTCCGCTATGTGTCGCTCGTGTATAAAGCGCTGTATTGGCTTGGTGGTGTTTCCACAACATTATTGGCAACTGTCAGTTCTGACTCACTGTTTTCTTGCTGGTGCTTTCTTTTACGAAGACATATACACACTATTAGAGTAACTGGATTCATCACAGCCAGGATCACCCAAGGTGATATGTTTTCTGGAACATAGAATAATTTCGTAGAGTCATACGATGCGCCAATCATGCATACACACAGACATGCATTACTCTAAATAGTGTAAAACATGTTCTTACACATTGTTTCCTTCAGCATTATCTTCAGCATTATCTTCAGCATTATCTTCAGCATTATCTTCAGCATTATGTATAAAGATCGTTGTTGTTTACCTGGCGTGTCCGGTTGTCAAACTGTCAAATATTTTCTTACGTTGTCCCCATTTCTCTCTCTCTCTCTCTCTCTCTCTCTCTCTCTCTCTCTATATATATATATATATATATATATATATATATACATTGCCTTCAATTTTGTCTGGTGTGGCTATATTCTCTAAATATCCGTGTCTCATAAAGTGCCAAAAAATTAAGATCGTCTATTTTCTTATATTTATTGATTAAGGTCCGTTTCACATTTAACTCTTTCAAGACCTCCACATCAGTTTTTTCAATGCTCATGGTATTCGCAGCATTCTTCTATAGAACCACATTTCTATTGTCTCTATTTTCCCACTTTCCTATTTGTTTGTTTTTATAATAGATGGAGTATTTTAAAATTTCCATTTCTAATTTGCTTTTGATGTGTTTAGATGTTAATATGTTACTGATGCCATTGAACAGTTAGCCACTTCTATTTTCCTTTTATCCTCGGTATCATATGACGTCCATAAATACAATATCACTAACACGCTTGGAAACAAAGAATAAACTCCAGTATGTTTCTTCTGTTGAGAACATATCCCAATCGATTCGAATAGCACATGTATAGGCCATTTCAAATTAGAGATACATATATGTGCACATGTGGGAAATGTAAAGATAACAGAAAACAAACGTTACAGAACAGCAAGTTGTGTAACATCACAGAAAGAAGCCTATTGAAATATGAGAAAGCTACGACGAACAGGTCTCTAGATTTCCTGTCACAAGAATGGTGACTACAAGCACATTTCAGTTGAGTAAATCCATATTGTTATCTCACACCAACAAGAGAACGAGTAAAAGGAAGAACATGCTAGCCATTGAATAGTATCATTTAAAATGATGCATTTACAGGAGCGCTTGGCCGTACGGTAGCGCGTGGCCGTACGGTTAGCACGCCGGACTAAGATTCTTGAGGTCTCGGGTTCCGCGGATGGGACAAGGATTTTAACTTTCGGAGGTGCAATAAAACATTCTTCCTGTACACGTCATGGCGCCAGCTTTGGCAAAGTGGCCTTTATTCCCACATCCGTAACAGCTTCCCTGCACTCTTTAACAGGAAAACACGCAGTAATGAAAGAAACACCAGAACTTTGGCGGTAAAGATCTATGTACATACATTTACAGAAAGTAAACACGCTTTCATTTGTTTAATTATTTTTGTTATTGTCGTGATTGTCGTTGGCCACTATTTGTATACTTGGAGTCGCATGTCAAAACAGTCATGGATGACCAACGACATAAGAATCAGCTTTACAGGGCATGTTTACTTGTTGCCCACAGGTCTGTTCTGTAACCCAGCCATGATTTACAACACAATGTCTTTTGTTTCACTAAATGATACACAGTTTCACGATCATTCATAGTTTTGTTTTCAAGTGACTTATTTCCTTACAACTCTTTCCTGTCTTCGTTAGTACAGACACCCTCGTGAATATTAGAAGGGTTTAGTCTTGAAAACTGAAGGCGTTTTCCAAGTCAAAATTACGGCTGCGATCTCTGCGTCTTTAGAACCGACAAATCTAACTCAACCATGAATTCTGTGTGGATTTATAACTCTTTGAGATAAGACAGCATGGGCCATCCTATCTGTCTATATCACGTGTCCATTACATAAAGTTGTCCTCACTACCACTCTTTAAGTATCTCGATTTTGTGCTAGATGTTAGGCCTCTTCCATTGTAATGTTTAGACGATCCTCGATTTCATGTATCTTCGTCTTTGTGCGATTTTGCATATGCACACTACTTAGTGTGTTTGTATAGTCTGTGTAAACAGACAAATTCTACGAATTTCCAATAGGGAACATAAGAACAAAGTATACGTGAGAAACAAAGTAGAGATGTATCCAGGTGTTCAAGAACTATTGCTATCAATAGTGAAACGACGAAAACTAGCATGGTTTGAACATGTATGTAGACATGATTCCTTGTCAAAAACAATACTACAGGTAACAGTCGAAGAGGGAAGAAGCTGAGGAGAGAAAACAAAGGCATTGACAGACAACATCAAGGAATGGACAGGAAAATATATTTCCATACTCATCCGCATCGCTGAGGATAGAATTCGCTGGAGGACTGTGTGTTGAAGCATCCAGTGTCGTACATCTACGACCTTGAAGGGCTACGAGTTTATTCATTGATTTATTGTCTGTGTGTGTACAGTTGACGTGAGGCTTTCACATGGTCTGATTTGGCACTCATAATTCTTTATCTTATGACATCTTGCTTCGTTCTAGTTATATGTTTTCTATAAGTCGTGTGTAAGTTCTGGAGTGCTTCAATGTAGCCAGTCACTAAATACTCCTATTTCTTTTTCTTTTCGTAGTTTCTAACGCAGTGAGATGGAGTCATAATACCATTTCATTACAGTGACAATTTAATGAATACGTTTATTTGTTTATTATGTGTTTGTATTTGTTTCTTGATAAAGGTCCCTGTTGGTCCGTAACGTAGAAACATACTTTTTTGATATTTCTCTTTTACAGTGGTTGTTCTATTTGGTAGTTAAATTATCTAGTAACAAATGTTACATTAACTTAGTATTTATCGCATCTTGTTTTTATTACTGTGATACTCTCCACTGTGTAGGATAAATATGACAGTTTGGTTATTTACATCCGATATATTCATATCAAACATTAGGGGCAGACAGACAAGGTTCCTAGGGCATGTGCTGAGAAGTAGCTTTAACGCTTAATTACAACTGGAATGATCAAGGAAAAAAGAGACAAGGATGACAAACAGAGAAGTTGCTGGATGGACTAGTATTATGGCAAGGGAGTCGGTCAGCGACCGATCTTATTGACAATACAAGAGACAGGGAGTTGTGGAGAAACATGATCACCTACGCCATTCGGCATGCAAACTTGGTTGATTAATATTCAATGCTGCTGACTCGTTCTAGTTTTTCTTTGTCAATGACTATTGTAGGTTTGAGCTCGTCTTTGCTAATATTCATTATTTTCTTTTTAATGTTTTTTTTTGCATTGAGGAAAAGCTTGTGTGCTTTGATAGTTAAATGGCATAGCCATGTATTCTAATCCCGTTGGGGGCTCTATAACACTATGTGGTGTCATCTGCATATAGAAATTAGAGAATCTCATGTCCCACGATATTAAATAGTTGAAACTGTTCATAATGTTGATCCTCTCGTACATTTAACATGATGTTTTCTGCGTATATGTTGAACTTGTGTGGTGAGAAGATGCATCCATGTTTGACTCCTTTTTATACTTCAAAACAGTCAGATTTTTATTCCTCCTAGAATGGGTGTTGAAGGAACATGTAGGGCCTGGGCTTGACTTTCCGTTTACATTCAAGGACTTAATTGAAGAGCTCCACAACAGCTTTTCACTATCCATGTGGAACTGATTGCTGCGTAGCTATTCCCCAGCTGATATTAAGCTGCATTGTTTTATGTGAATTTGTGCATAATATATTATCTTGTCTCTAATGATGTTTGCTACTTGTCTGGTGTCATCTCCTCTTTAACGGCTCTCTAATGTATTAAACTTGTTATACACATTCAAGCTGTATTCCGTTGACATTGATCTATTGTCGTATCTGATAGACCTCGAGTTTTATTTTTAGACGTTAAGCTCTTGAGTGATTTTTATATGTGCTTCTAAGAGCTCGAGGTTAGAATCAGTGCAGGATTTACGTATAAGATACACAAGCTAAAGCTTAGGGCCACCACTATCCTGAGCAGTTGTCTATATACTTAAATATATTGCAGCATGTCCCAATGCCGCAAGTTCGAAAATCTTAGAGCCTTATCAAGTTTAAATCCGGCCCTGGTCAGAATCACAATATCTGATTTAGGGTATGTCTTACAGGACAATAGGCTATGTCTCCACCAATGATGTACATTGATGAAGTCTAATTGATTTGTTTTTTACAGTATGGTGATGACCAGGTGTATCGTGGGTGTTGTTTGAACAGGATGTTAGCAATTACGAAATCATTTTCTAGGCAGAATATTAGCACTCTTTCATTCCGCCGCCCTAGTCCACATGGGCCTTTCATTTTATTATGCAGGTCTTCTTTCTCTCATAATCCGGCACCTATTATTATGTCCGGTTCTGTGGCGGCGTGCTACAGAATGCGTATGTGATGAAGAAGGTACCAAGTTTGAATCAGACATTTATGCATCCGGACCGCTACGGACGAAATGGTAAACTACAGAACGTAATTTATATTGTATATAAAATCACTGCGGCCAAAAAATGCTGGGATGATGATGGCTACGTCTTGAATAGGATACGCTACCTATGAACACTATTACTAGTTTGATGCAGTGTTTATATGTCTTTGCTATTGTTTACTGCATTTTGTCATAAAAAAGCCTGAAGCTCGTGCTCTTCAACCGCAGATCTTGGAGCATAAACTTTGATTATTGTGATGCTGCGTGGACTTTTTTTGTTTCAGTGTTATCCTTATGATTTGGTTATTTTTTTGGTTGTATCCAAGCATAGATCTTGCATGCGGTCTTCTTGATGTGCTCTCAGTACGAGACTTTTCCAACTGCCGCCTTCGATGATGTTGTCGATAACACGATCATCCACCTTCTCCACAATCATTTGTGTGTATACAGTAAGTGGTTACGTCTCCTTACTGAGTAGCTTCATTTTTTTAACCCGACTGGTCAAATGCCATTGCACGAGTGATGGAGCTGCTATACACAAATAGACAAGTGGAGCAATACGTGAGCTAGGGAGGAGTGGGGATACCAAATAGGATACTGACATTCCCCGAAAGGGAAGTGGCTGCCACCCACCGTAATGTGATATAGGCTCATCCATACAATTTCATGTCTCTTCATGGGACATACGATACGTATGATATCCCAATGGACTTACTCGAACAGGTATGAGTAAAACGGCCATGACAGTTTACTGTTCAAAATATGCCTGCTAGCTTGAAAACAAAGACTTCATTAAAAACATAACATGTAAATCCAGGAATAGGATAATGACGTTTTGTTAATTATAATAACACTCATAATAACACTCATAATAACACTCATAATAACACTCATAATAACACACATAAATCGACGTTTCAACAAAATGTCTATAAAAGACAAAAATATATATAATATTAAAACATACAATAGAAAACGGACAGTACGAATTATGGATGTTAACACTGTCGTGTGTAATGTTGATTGATTGGAAGAGGTGAAAGACACCGGACAATGAATATACAAAAATTATCTCATACATGTGACACGAAACAAATAGAAACTATGGAACAATTAAAATCATTCCTGAGCTCATTGATTCAGTCAATGAGCAAATATGCTTCATTGACATTCTTAAAGTCTACGGCAGTAATGAGCGCATGTCTCGGATGATTCTAGTTGTTTTCCGATTACCTTATTCCTGGATTTACCTGTTGGATTTCAGCTGCGTGTAGTAAGTACATATAAAAAACTGTAATGAGATTCAAGAACACTTAGATGTTACCATGATTGCACCAATGTCCGTAGTAACCTTTTTTGCACAAGTAACATTTCCCGTTCATTGGGTCGCATGTGTTGTTGTAACAGTGTACACTACATTGCTTCTCACACACTGGTCCATGCGTCCGATGTGGACACTCTAGCGTACATAATTAAGTTGGTTAATAGTAATAATAATAGTAACAATAATAATAATATTCTTAATAATGATAATAATAATAATAATTATAATAATTATAATCACTTACATTTTACGAAGTCCGAAAAGAGGGGCAAAGAAAAACATGATTTGTTAGGCAAGAATTGTCATTCGACCTATGTAATTATTACTGATATTTTATGTTGGGGATTCACGTTTTTTCATCATCATCATTTCCTCTTGTGTTAAGCTTGGCACATTCGGCAGATGTCATATCTCTCCATGCTTGTCGATCAGCAGCCCGGTATTCCAGATCGTTCAATTTTATACCAACTTTTTCGATTTTTTTTTCGATAGTTCGTTTCAGTGTTGTTTTTGGTCTTCCCCTTTGTATCTTTCCACTCGGTGACCATTTAAAAATTCGACGTGGTATTCTGTCTTCATTCATTCTGATCACGTGACCGATGAATTCTCAATGTTTTTCTAATAACGTATGTGATGAATTCTTGTTTTATCACTTCCCTTAGTGTCTCGTTTGATGTAAAGTATTTCCAGTTTTTGTTTGTAATTTTCCTGTGACATTTGTTGTCGAAGGCGTTTAGTTTGTTTTCTAAAGATGTAGTTGATTTCGAGCTTTCACGCCGGTATGTTCAATTCGAAATAAAACTTGAGATGAACAGCAGTAGCTTTATATTAAAGCTGGTATTTTTTTTTTAAATCTCCAAATGTTTGAAAGTGAGTTGAATGTACTTGATGCGAGAGCAATTCTGGTCATAATGTGTGCACTTGAGTTTGTATTTGCTGTTATTCTTCTTTCCAAATAAGTGAAATGTTCTACTTTTTCTAGTATATTGTTATTTATGTGTATCATATTATTTACATTAGTAAAGTCCATAATTATTGTTTTAAAATACGTTGATTTGTAGGCCTATTTGTTCTGAAAATATTGTAGCCTTGGTATATTTTCCTGAAAGTCTGTATATGTTGAACTCAGTAGTGCAATGTCGTCTGCAAAATCCAGGTCTTCTTAAGTTCGATCTTTAACCCTTTTTAAGCCTAGATATTCTTGTCCTATCAATTTTCGCATTATCCAGTCAAGCGCAGTGTTGAACAGTATTGGTGACATAACACATTCCTACTTTACTCCAGTTTATACTTGGAACCAGTCAGTTATCTCACTTTGATTCTTCACTCAGCAGTTTAATTTACATAGAAAGTTTTGATAATGTTTATATATTTTTCTGGAGAGCCATAAAGTATGAGAATCTTCCAAAGTGATGGTCTATGGAGACTATCAAAGGTTTTGTGGGAAATCTACGAAATGTATAATACGATTTGAATGCATTTCTGTGGACTCTTCAATAATCATCATCAATATGAAGATTTGAACGATTGTTGAGCGGTGTGGTCTTCTTCTTCAGCGTTAATTCTCAAACTTCCGCCGGATTTCTCTTGTAAAAAGACAATGGTCCTACAATATTTCCAGTTTAATGTAGTCCAGAGAATTGAAATGCGTTGTGTTGCCGTATTATTTGCGCCAGTGGCCCAATACATCCGTCTTCGGCAGGAGCGGTGTGGTCTAAAACCGCCTGATTCTCTCTCTCATCCACCGATGAAACGATATGTGTGTACAGAGTGACAGTGATAATACGACAAACGGTATGATTTTACAAAGTAGCAGTGATAATATTCTGACTAAAACAATACGATACTTGTAGAAGATAAGTATGTAACACACAAGTCAGCTAGAATATACACCATGCTCATGTTATGACTGGAGATACTTGGATATGTAACAAGCGTAAAGCATGATATCAGAGACTTAGATATGTAATAAGCGTATATCATGATAGCAGAGAAATAGATATGTAATACGCGTATATCATGATAGTAGAGACGTGGATATGTAATAAACGTATATCATGATAGTAGAGACGTGGATATGAAGCACACTTCATATCGTGATATTTGAGATTTGTACATGAAACCCACTATATGTCTTGACAAAACCACTGTTCAATCCATGGCTCACTATATAAACACAATCAGAAGTGCGACCTGATGGGTTAGTTAGTCGTCGGATCATCATCACTGCAAACTGGACACATCCATAGTTGCTCCGATCTCTCCTTGAGTGTATCCGCCATCACAGTTCTGCTAACAGTACCGGTCATATGCTGGTTGACCATCATTCTTCTGCGCACTCCAAAATTTTCACCTCTAGCAACATCGCATTTCAATCCCTGATCTTTAATCCTAGCCATTGAAAAGGAATCATCATCCACATTAGTCTCACTCTCGCGTGTTATATCTCTTAAGGAGTTTAAAACGTCTGCGCGATCCATTGCCCCATCGCCCTGTGCGACAATCGCACACGATGCCAGTTGATCCGCTCTTTCATTGCCTCGAACGTCCACATGTCGCGGCACGAAAATAAATGTAACCGCTTTCAAGCTCGCATTTCTCAAGGCCTCAATCCACTGTTCGCGAACGAGACCCACTTGTACCTTCTTAATCATACTCATAGACTCACTCAAGATGCAGACCTGCGTTACCTTCTGTGTGCGTAGCCACTCAAATGCCTTGGTCACCGCCATAGTCTCCATGGTCATACTACTCGTAGTGACCGCAAAGGCACCACTTTCCTCCTTGATCGTTTTACCTGCGCACTGAGCTGTAAAGGCCCAAGCACTGCGAACATGCCTAATTACAGATCCATCAGTGTATATAATCACATCCCCCTCTTTGGTATTCTCACTGATTAAAGCCTGCAATCTCCACAGCTGTGGGACACCATTCTCTGCATTCCCTGCTAAGTGATATTACTACTCTTAAACAAGTTTCGAAATATGTGGGTAGACCTATCCATTCCGCACCTGCTGCCACATCCTGTAATCTGCACACGCTTTGTATTACATCCTCAGTACGTCCCATCCACGACCTTCCTCTCTTGAGTCTGCTGCCTTTAACTTTCTGTATTTCGGAATGCAACGGGTGTTCCTTATCTGCATGTATTTGAAGGTACGCCTGTGCACGGCAATACTGTAATCTATGCTCAGCTGTTGGGCAGTCAAGTAGGTATCGAATAGCTCTTGTCGATGTGTCTTTTGTGCATCCCAGAATGATACGCATTGCTGCATTCTGGAATCTATCCAGTCTTTCGATCTGAGTTTGGCTAAGAGTCAGAATTGCCAGTGCATATTCCACCACAGCCGCAACCACACCCTGGTACAAAAGAAATAACACTCTTTGCTCACACTGCGCAGCAGCCATAACCGTCATTGCTGCTAAGCCTTTGCCTGCCCTTATGATAATGTGGTCAACATGTTCCCTGAAACTCAGGGTTCTGTCAAAAAACACACCCAGATATATCATTGTGCTAGTACCTGATGGGTGGTCTGAGACACCTCGAGAGAGGAAACCAGTCTCACATTCCAACTAATAACATGCCACCACCACGTTAATAAACACCTAAACAGAATACATCTATTACACGAACCAAATTGCAGACATTAACGCACAATAGGAGACTTTTCAACACCTACTACTGCAGTCCACAAAACTAACAAACATCTGACAAGAACTACTACCACCGCTTCAAACTATACACAACAAACTCTACGCAACTGCATCACCGCTGAGGAAATCCTGTGCATTCGCCTGAAGGGATATTTGTTGTCAAGAGCTGCCTGCTCACTGCGAAAGGGACTGAATCATCACCACCATCATCATCATACTGCTAGTCGTGGATGTATTACTTACCCGTGCACAATATCCCTGAGCGCTCTCCATTGCATGAAAGACAATAACCCGTTACCCTATCACACAAATATTTATTGCATAATTTAGAGCATTTAAATTGACAGTGTTGACCATATAGACCAGGAAGGCATTCTGAAACCAAATTATAAAAAAATATATACATTTATGACTTATCTTATGCATTCGTGACATACAATTGAAAAATAAAATATAATACAATTATTTCATAGATTAAAATAGTTTTTTCTTCTGCGTACGTTCTCAAACTCCTGCAGATTAGCAGGATGTAGTCTGCAGAACGGAATGCGTTTTGTCAAGGTTAACAGCATTGCTTCGATATCTGCGCCTTTCGGCCTGACACATCCGACTTCAGCATGTATTTTGGTCACTTCCAACTCCATCCCATAACTTCCTTAGTCGCCGTTTGCGACATGCGTGGAAGGTAAACAGTGTTGATATTCTTTGCTCCCCTTTCGGGCCCCGATAACACACGGGCGATTAAAATAAAAGAAACGAACGCTGTTAATATAAAAGTTTTACTCTTAATAATATATGCATCAAAAATGTACGTAGGCGATATAATTGGTTATTCTAGAAGGTTTTAAAAAAAAATAAACCATGTAATAGATAACAGGTCCTAATCTGTGACGATGTGGTACAGAGCACGTCTATGACGGTCGAGGTACGCGGTCACATACTACCATATGGAATTGTATATCTGGAGTTTTCAGAAAGCAATGACACACTGATTAATGCATTTATATTGCCTAGAAAATTACTACAACAAAAAAGAAAAGCTTGATTGAGGGCTACATCATGAATAGTAGATGTTTCCAAAAAATGACAGCATTTAACTGTTAACATTACTTTGTTGTATGTTAACATTACTTTGTTGTATGTTTCTTTAAAGTGTATGCATATTTATTTTGTGTTTCCTAACGGTATATATATACTTTATTTTATGTTTCTTTACGATGTGCGAATACTTTATGTTGTGTTTCCCTACGGTATATACATACTTTATTGTGTGTTTTCTTATTGTATATGCATACACAGAATCAAGAGTGGTATATCTGCTGCAGAAAACACCAGACATTATGTTGCACACGAAAACCTAGCTAGGGGACAGGCAAGATCCGTTTAAAGTTTCATTTACTCCTGTCACACATGCTCATAGAGCGATAGAAATTCCAGAAATGCATTTGATTCTTTAGTTGAGCTGATTGGTCATCGTTGACTACGAAGTACGAATAACATGCATACTTTGTTGAGTGTTTTCTTACTGTGTATGAAAACTTTGTTGTATGTTTTCTTACTGTGTATGAAAACTTTGTTGTATATTTTCTTACTGTGTATGCATACTTTTCTGTGTGGTTTCTTACTGTGTATGCATACTTTTCTGTGTTTTTTCTTACTGTGTATGCATACTTTGCTGTGTGTTTTCTTACTCTCTATGCAGACTTTGTTGTGCTTTCTTACTGTGTATGAATATTTTGTTGCGTGTTTTCTTACTGTGTATGAATACTTTGTTGTGTGTTTTCTTACTGTGTATGAATATTTTGTTGTGTGTTTTCTTACTGTGTATGAATACTTTGTTGTGCTTTTCCTAATTATGTATACATACTTTATTGTGTGATTTCTTATTATGTATGCATACTGTTTTGTGTGTTGTCTTAATGTGTTTGTATACTTTGTTGTGTCTTGTCTTACTGTGTACGCATACTTTGTTGTGTGTTTTCTTACTGTGTATGAATATCTTGTTGTGTTTTCCTTACTAATATTCATGTTTTGTTTTGTTTTTTCTTACTGTGCATGAACATTTTGTTGTGTTCTTCCTTACGGTGTATGTATTCACTTTCTAGCTATTCTATTGACAAATATGTGAAGGTCGTTTTTACACGAAGGTGATAAAACAACACTACAAGGAAACATAATACTGCAAATGCTCAGCCAACCGTTATAGTGACGTATCAATTTTTAAAGCATTTACAGACATATAGAGATACATGGGTGAGATCATGATCTGGTAAAGTTCTGAAGAATGACGAAACTTTACTAGGTGTAACTTTAAATGCACTGAATAAAGATCATGTAAAGACATGGTAATCTTAATGGTATTAATATGGCTATTGAACAGCCTTTGACAGTAAATAATATGGTGTCTAGAAGGTATATGCCTATCTCTGGTTAGAGAGGTGCAAACACTTCTCGGATCTCTACGATACAAGTTCAATACCTCCCCTGGCAATTGCGCCAACAAAAATATGAAAATGTTGCACTCTATTTTTGTGCAATATATAAACTATCAATGGTACAATAGAAAAATGCATGATTCAGAATAGTAACTGTTCATCTCTAACATATACATGTTATACGTTACTTGTTAAATCTGATCTATAAATGAGAAACGACATAAACAAGGAGTATCTATATACATCTTTAGTGTCCAGAAATAACTCGATGCACTAGAAGTACAAAAGAAATGATATACTCCATGCATATATACTTGCACGTATTCCTACACGGATTATGTCATTATCCTCTTAACACCTTCATCACATCTGTTTGTTTTATAATGAATATATTATTTATGTGTTCCTTGATTTACTCATTTCAATGAGAACTAAGAGCACAAGCTTACGACCTAAAGCAACAGTTAAACAAAGTCCTTTTTATGACTAGATCCCTTTCTATTCCTCCAATATTTTGTCCCTCTCAGGACACGCCGACCCGACCCCAGATCAAACCACCAGTCCCTAACAGGACAACCCAGGCCATTAGGCTACATTATACACCCTGATGTAACCACAGGAAAACCATTCCAAAGTTGAAAGGGGTGTGACTTCCTCTAGGAAGACAAACCTTCCAACTAACAAACAACAAACAAATGTTCCTTGATTTTGATGAAGGTTTTTAGTCGAAATGTAGTCTGTATCTGTGTCCTGTTGCAAGAATGTTTCGTTTCTAACTATTGTTAAGACTTCTACTGACTTCCATTTATCTCTTTAAACTATGATTGCTATTCTAGATTGAGCGAAACAATAATTAACCTATCTCATAGTTTCATACAAATCCAAAGTAATACACTCATGACCTGAACATAGGGGTCCACTGAAGAATTCCTTGCATGGGCACATTCCAGATCTATGATCACAGACTTCATCACAATTTTCAGAACAGTTCAGCATACAATTCTTTCCAAAAAACCCAGATACACATTCTGAAAAAACCCCAGAAATTTAATTAAAATATATACCTATGACTGTGTTACTAAATTTGAAGCAGAAATATACGTATGACTGTTGTGTTACTAAATTTGAAGCAGAAATATACGTATGACTGAGTGTTACTAAATTTGAAGCAGAAATATACGTATGACTGTGTGTTACTAAATTTGAAGCAGAAATATACGTTTGACTGTGTGTTACTAAATTTGAAGCAGAAATATACGTATGACTGTGTGTTACTAAATTTGAAGCAGCAATATACGTATGACTGTGTGTTACTAAATTCATCATCATAACGTGACATTTTTTTTTCCAGAACGTTGCCTTTGCAATTGATGTCTTTAACCCGACGTTATTATTTGCTAATCTGCATGCCTCCTCCAGTGATATCTTCATACACTTTTTGATGTCATCTGCCATCTCCATCTAGTTCTACCTCTTCTTCTATGTCCCAGAATTTCATCCTCTAATATGCGTCTTTCCATGACTGTGTGTTTTTTTTTAATCTCCAAAGAATTTCAATTATCTATGTAAAATTGCATTCACCAACCATCCTTCCTCTATATTCAGAATATTCAAAACAAAACTCGCTAAATTAGAAACATAAATATATGTATGACTGTGTGTTCCTTAATTAGAACATAAATATGACTGTGTGTTCCTCAATTAGAAACATAAATATATGTATGACTTTGTGTTCCTCAATTAGAAACGTAAATATACGTATGACTGTGTGTTCTTCAATTAGAACATAAATATTACTGTGTGTTCCTCAATTATAAACATAAATATGACTGTGTGTTCCTCAATTATAAACATAAATAAGACTGTGTATTCCTCAATTAGAAACATAAATATGAATTTGTGTTCCTCAATTAGAAACATAAATATGACTGTCGATTCCTCAAAAAAAATATAAATATGACTGTTTATTCCTCAATTAGAAAAATAAATATGACTGTGTATTCCTCAATTAGAAACATAAATAGGTCTGTCTGTTCCTAAAAAAATATATAAATATGACTGTGTTACTCAATTAGAAACATAAATATGACTTTGTGTTACACAATTAGAAACATAAATAAGACTGTGTATTCCTCAATTAGAAACATAAATATGACTGTGTTACACAATTTGAAACATAATTATGACTGTTACACTATTAGAAACATAAATATGACTGTGTTACACAATTTGAAACATAAATATGACTGTTTTACACAATTTGAAACATACATATGCGACTTAGGCAATTAACATACTCAATGTACTATTATTATGAACATTCTTCAGAGCCGTGTCGCCTCTCTTTCATCTTCTTTTTTTGTGTTTTGCATTTCTCTTATATGTCTCATTTCTCACACGACTTGCGTGTAGTTTTCGCTTCTTCATTTCGTAACTCCATTCTGAGTTATATTGTCCATGTCTTGATAAAGACATATTTCGTCGAAACGTCTATTCTGTCTGTTGTTCCATGTAAAATAATTATTGAACCCATTTTGTATTTGTATATGTTTATTTACTTAGATATGTAAAGTGGATCGCCCCATCGTGTGACAACTGGGGCTGACGACTATTTGGGGGAGGGGAGGAGGTTGGGCACATTGCCTGTTAATGTCTTCGCTGCATGCATGAAATAGGTGGGAAAGTCGGAGTATGGGCTGAAAACGTGTCACCTGTAATAAATATTCATCATTGCCACATCTTTTCTTAATTTCTTACTTGTTGCTAATATCAAACGATTCCTATAGATTACGAAAAGATGCGGGACAGTGTACCTTGCATCATTGTCTTTTTGTGGCAGACTCACTGAAGAATTGCTAAATGTGTTATCACTGTGGATGGCTCAACAAATCTGACAGAAGAATGACGAGACAGCTCATCCAAATGTGGGTGTTACAGTGCGTGCATGTATAAGTATGTGTGTGGGTATTTGTACGTGTGTTGTGTGATGTGGTATGTGTGCCTCGGTTAGAGCTAGGAATCCTACCATAAATCCTCCTGGGTTCGGTAACCGAGTTTGTACCCGAGCTCTTGCAAGTTTTACTGTATCACATGATAGTGCTGTTATTGTTGGTTATAGAATGAATGAATAATCATCAAACGAGAAGCATTCATAATAAGAAGTATCTTTGAATCAACATTTTCTGGCATGTTCTTCTGCGAGCGTGGCATATACCTTTGCGCCAGATAGCTCAGCATTCTTTCGTCACATCTACAGCAATGATACACTTTGCATTCCTCATCACATTGCAGTACGTGGCATAGGGAGAAAAGTAAACTGTCGTCTAGCCATAATTTTTTCGTTATCTATGGCAATTATTTGATACAATAGATATTGGTATTTGTGGGCATATATTTAATCCATGAGTAGGGGACAATAGGACATACATTTAACCAATGAGTAGATGACAACATGACACACATTTAACACATAAGTAGGGGGATACCAGGACATACAATTATCCCATGAGTGAGAATACCAGGACATACATTTATCCCATGAGTGAGGATAACAAGACATACATTTATCCCATGAGTGAGGATAACAGGACATACTTTATCCCATGAGTGAGGATAACAGGACATACATTTATCCCATGAGTGAGGATAACAGGACATACATTTATCCCATGAGTGAGGATAACAGGACATACATTTATCCCATGAGTGAGGATAACAGGACATACATGTATCCCATGAGTAGAGAACAGGAGGACACACATTTATTTCATGAGAGAGGACAACAAGAAATACTTCATGAACCAGGTATAGAAGAATATTCGGAGAATATCTTACTGAAACAAACCATCTTATTATATATTAGATGTATAGACGTCAACAAGATGTATACTTTTGTATGGCGGTAGCTCTGGTGTTCCAGTTGTAACACACAAATTACCTTAATAATGTGGTTCTCTTTTTAAAAAGAAATTGCAATTACATTTGTCTTATCTCACCATTAGCACATGTCACGTTAGGTCTTCATTATCACATGACACGTTAAGTCTTTATTATCACATGACACGCTAGGTTTTCATTTTCACATAACACGTTAGGTCTTCATTATCACAGGACACGTTAGGTCTTCATTATCACATGCCACGTTATCTCAACATTATCACATGACACGTTAGGTCTTCATTATCGCATGACACGTTATCTCACCATTATCACATGATACGTTATCTCACCATTATAACATGACACGTTATCTTACCATTATCACATGACATGTTATCTCACCATTATCACATGAAAAGTTATGTCTTCATTATCACATGACACGTTAGATCACCATTATCACATGACACGTTATCTCACCATTATCACATGATACGTTATCTTACCATTATCACATGCTACGTTAGATATTTATTATCACATGCCACATTATTTCACCATTATCACATGACACGTTATCTCATCATTATCACATGACACATTATCTCACCATTATCACATGCCACGTTAAGTCTTCATTATCACATGACACGTTATCTCACCATTATCACATGACACGATATCTCACAATCTTCACATGACACGTTATCTCACCATTATCACATGACACATTATCTCACCATTATCACATGACACGTTATTATCTTACTATTATCACGTGACACATTCTGTGCTATTGATTAACTATGAGGATCTTATTCATTGAACATTACACATTACCTCTAGTACAGCTACCGCCCAAGTAGCCCGGATTGCATTCAAGGCAATTTCCAAACATGTAATCACAAATTCCGTAGAGACAGTTCTCGCCACAACGAAATGTACAGTTGCTCCCATAAAATCCCTTTGCACATGCTAGAGTACATGCTCCAGTGACTACATTACACACTTCAGTGATCTTGCAAAAACATTCGTTCTCACAAAGTAGCCCGTGCAGGCCGAACGGACATTTCATAACTGGTATAATAAAGAAGAGAAAAGTGTTTTTGAACTTATGTGTTGCTCTCATAAGTGCATAAAATGAATTGATGGTGTGTCATCAATCTAAACGTGTAATGCATTTATAGAACCAAGAAGGAACACAACACTAAGTAGAGAAAGTGAGAGATAGAAATAAAATGTGGGTGACAGTAAGGGAAATTGGACATTTGAAGACTATTATCACGTAGCTTTGACTTCAAACAAATCATTTTTATAATCAAAATGACCCAGAAGACTCCTAAAAGGCGCAAATATCGCAGCAAATTAGTAAACCATGACACAGTGCATCATGTTCTCGCAAAAAACCCTTCTTATCTTCAAGAGTTTGTGAATAAAAGCATAGGAAATGGTTGAGAAAATGAGTACAACATAATTATCTACTAATGATAGACTAGTTACACATGACTATCTACCAGTGATACATTAGCTACACATGACTATCTACCAGTGATACATTAGCTACACATGACTATCTACCAGTGATACATTAGCTACACATGACTATCTACAAGTGATACATTAGCTACACATGACTATCTACCAGTGATACATTAGCTACACATGACTATCTACATGTGATACATTAGCTACACATGACTATCTACCAGTGATACATTAGCTACACATGACTATCTACCAGTGATACAATAGCTACACATGACTATCTACCAGTGATACATTAGCTACACATGACTATCTACCAGTGATACATTAGCTACATATGACTATCTACATGTGATACGTTAGCTACACATGACTATCTACCAGTGATACATTAGCTACACATGACTATCTACATGTGATACATTAGCTACACATGACTATCTACCAGTGATACATTAGCTACACATGACTATCTACCAGTGATACATTAGCTACACATGACTATCTACCAATGTTAGATTAGATACTCATTAGTATCTGTAATATATATATATATATATATATATATATATATATATATATATATATATATATATATACATGACTATCTGTAAATTATATATTTGCTACACATGAATATCTACCAATGATAGATTAGTTAGTCATGAATAACTGTAAATTATGTATTAGTTATACATGACTATCTGCAAATGATAAACTAGTTACACATGACTATATGTAAATTTTATATTAGTTACACATGACTATCTACCAATGATAGATTAGTTACACATGATTATCTGTAAAGTATATATTAGTTACACATGATTATCTACTAATAAGTGTTATTACTTATTGCCTCTTACTGCCTTTTTTCTTCAAGATGGGAACAATCACCGCTCTATGTCACTGCTTTGGTGTCTTTTGTTTCTTCCATTTCACATTGAACAGTCTGTGTAGCCACTTTATACCTGTTCCTGTTAACATCTTTATTATCCCTAAAGCATTGTTGTCTACTCCTAGGGATTTGTTATTTGTCGGTTGCCATTATTTTCGAATTTTTCATATTTAGAAATATGTTTTAAAGTTTACGAATGCTTATTTTTGTTTTTATTATGTTCATTAAGTCCTCACCATTTTATGTTAATAACATGGTGTCGTCTGTGTATCTAATTCCTGTAATCTGAAGACCTCCGATATTTATTTGGTCTGAATTCTTGGTGCATTGTTTTGTGTTTCACATGACTGGTTATGTTCTTTGCATATATGTTAGACAGGTACGGCGACACTGTACGTCCTTGTAGTACTCCTTTTTGCTCTTTCAACCACTCTTATGTTACCCGTTCACTTTTACTACAGCTTCTGGATTTTTTACAGATCTGAAATTAGATCTAATTAGAAATTAGAAATAATGTGACCTGGAAACACACGTTGTTCATCATTCCTATAATTGTGATGGTTCACACAGTCAAAAGCTTTAGTCTAATCTATAAAGCATGCATGGAGGTCGATGTTGAATTCTCTGCACGTTTCTATGATAATCCTCATATTAAATATGTGATCTCTAGTCCCTCTCGGCTCTAACCCCTGCCTGAGATTCGTGAATCTATATTTCCATTTTGTGCCCTATCCTCTTCATTATTATGTGTAGTAATATTTTGCAGTCATGAATTATTAGTGCGATTTATTCTATAATTGAAGCATAATTGTAAATCTCCGCTTGCTGGTATAGATGGTTACACATGACTAGCTACAAATGCTATACTAGCTACACATGACTGACTAGCTACAAATGCTATACTAGTTACACCTGACTAGCTAGAAATGATGCATTAATTACACATTATAACTACAAATGATAGATTAGTCACAAATAATACATTAGTTACAAACTAAGTTACAAAATATACATTGGTTACAATGCTATATTAGTTAAAAATGATAGATTATGTACATATGGTACAGTAGTTACACTTTACACGTGCGGTTACAACTGTGGGTCTCCCCAACGGTCCACTAGACAAACCAGCATTGCAACAGAGAACCTAAGAAGATGACAAAGTGTTATATTGAGGATATCTTATGGAAGCTTTGTAGCATTCCATCTAAACAATTATAGACACCCTCTGAGTAAAAGTCCCCTTCAATAGGCATTGCACTAAGGCGAAAGCAAAAGTATACTGGGCATGAAAGAAAACCCCAAAGCTCAGTAAAACCACCCCACTGCACATATAAAGTAAAGACTATCGCCTCGTAATTCCAGTGTTTCTCAAACAACCAAACCAAATAAACAGTAGTTACAATTGATTAATTTGTTACAAATGATATAATAGGTACACATGATTCATTAGTTACAAATGATTGTTTGCAAGTGATACACTAGTTACTGATGATATAAAAGTTGCAGAACTGGTTAAAGTGAACGATTAGATACACATTATTAGTTGCAAATGATACATTAATTACAAGTGATAAATTAGTCACACATCATTAATTACAAAGTATTAGTTCCAAGTGTCAGATTAGTTAGAAATGACACATTTGTTACAAACAATATATTAGCTACGTGTAACAGAATATATGCACATTATTAGTTACTACTCATTCCATTTTCATCCATTTTATTTAGTCACTTCTCCGCTCTTCCCCAAGAAATCTTTTTCCCACTCTATACTGTTCTTTATATACTGCTTCGATGTATCAAAGAAGATGTGCTGTATATTTCCGAATAAAAACCGATCGGTTTATAAGACAATGTAACTATCATGTTCAAAATGTGACAAAAGTCGGAAACCAGTTTAAATAAATACAAAAATTCTCCACATATAAGGAAATAAAAGGTAAATTCGTATATGAGATCTCTCATATATGATTTTAGAATACTGGTTTTCAACTAATAGAATGTGATCTCTAATGGGCAAAAAACAATGTTGCAGAGAAAAATTCAGTATCAATAAAACCGCATCACTTCAGGGTCGTAGGGGTACCACATTGGACGCTTCAGTACACAGAGTCCTCCAGCGAATTCTCTCCTCAGCGATGCGGATGAGTGTGGACATATCTTGTCCTGTCCATTCCTTGATGTTGTCTGTCCATGCCTTTAATTGCTTTCCTCTGCTTCTTCCCCAATCGACAGTTCCCTGCAGTCTTGTTTTTGACAGGGAATTATGACTGCATACATGTCCAAACCATGCTAGTTTTCGTCGTTTCACTATTGTAAACAATGGTTCTTCTACACCTGCATATGTTTCTATTTTACTTCTTACGTACAAGTTGGTCGTATGTACCCGATAGGAAATTCGTAAAATTCTTTTAAGGCATTTGTACTCGAAAACCTGTAATCGTCTCTCCATGTCTACAGTGAGTATCCAACTACACAACTATACAGTACAATAGAAAGCATCAATGGATGAAGATGTAGCTAATCGAAGAAACATTATTGATATTGACATTTGTAGAGCACATAAGTAGTATAAGAGGGATGAATGAGGCCATTTTGCTCACCATTGCTCACCATGTAGATGGCTCAAAGAAGAAAGTATTTGTATGCTGCTCACCCTGCACACCATTTACATAGCTCAAAGAAGAAAGTATTGGGGTGCTACACAGCATGCTCAGCAAAACACCAACACAGCAGATTGGCGAATCAGCCAATATGGTGGACGCAATGACCCTATCCGCGATCCCCCACCCGGTCCCGAGCGGTACCCACACCATGTGGGTGTAGCAACGCGGTGGCACTCACGCCGGATTATTGTCCGCTAAAAAATTTCCACTGCGCTATTTATCTATGGTTCAAACCGGTCGAAGAACCCACCATTGCTGGGGGTTGGGGCGCGCGGATCGGGGAGAGGACCCACACGCCAGGTTTTTTCGCTGAAAATTTTCCACTCTGCTAATTAGCTATGGTTCAAACCATCCTAAGACCTATTATCAATACTACTATTATGCTAGAAAACTCCAAAATCTGCACAAGGGCAAACAAGTGGAAAAGACATTTTCCACATGTAGTTTGTGTTAAAGGGCAAAGTCCAAAAGGGTTTTCATCGTGGAATATTTCGGACTGGAATATTCCGCAATCTCATAAAGACAAAAGGTAAACCAATGAACTGTTAGTCGGTATGTCAAGGTAACCTAGTAGGTGTGTGTTACATGCGAGGTCATAAGTACAACCAAATCTTCCCTTGTGTTATACACCTTTCTGGCTGTTGCAATGCCCTAGAATTTTCCATCTAGAAACACTATTATCACAGAAGAGTGCTTATCAAGCTTGACATAGCAGGCGGACATGTTAATTTATTACGGCCTTTTACAGACTACAACAACGAGCAGTTAGCCCCTTTTTTAATTTTAATTTTGTGGTTTACTATAAAGTGCCATCGCATAGACCACACTCGGTACGGATTGTATTTATAAACATTATATGTATGTGTGAGGCGTCTAATAACCGTAAATGATTTGTTGTATATAATCTAATATATAAATTTTGTCTCGTTCAGATTAGTGGGCTATCGCACCCCACAGACATTCCAATGCCTAGTGTTAAATTTATTCAAGGGTTACCAGACGCGGATCAATGGAATGGTGATAAACCAAGACTGTTGGTAATTGATGATTTGATGAGTGAAACGGATGATCGTATTACCAAATTATTCACTAAAGGCAGTCATCATCGGAGTCTTAGCGTGTTGTGTATTGTGCAGAATTAGTCTGAACTAACACTACTACATTGTACTGTTCAAGACTCCACGTTATGGGTCACAGATTATACATTTGACCAAACAAATGTACCCCGATCAGAATAGTTATGTGCAAGATAGTTTTAAAGACTCGACAGCGTCCCCCCCCCCCCCCACATGGTTATTTGCTGACAGATCTCATTGATGATTGAAACGGATGATTGTGTTGCTGATTACTTTGCAGATTCCTTTGCAGAAGACAATAACGTCAAAGTCAGCCCAGACAAACAACAGGAGGTTCGAGAGAACCAGCAAAACATTGGACAAGGTGAACCTATACCTGAAGTCATGGAGGCACCAATCACAATGAGAGAACTGGAGCATGCAATATCCAAATTGAAAATGAAAAAGTCCCCTGGAGCTGATGGAGTGTCCAATGAAATGATTAGAAACCTGGGAAGTGCAGCAAGAGCAAGCTACTGCAGATCTTTAACACAAGCTGGTCCACAGGTAATGTACCACAGGCGTGGAGAGAAGCAATAATGATACCACTCCTCAAATCAGGAAAAGATGGCAACACAGTCTCCAACTACAGGCCCATCAGCCTCACAAGCTGTCTATGTAAAACAATGGAACGCATTATCAATCTTAGGATGCAGTGGTACCTTGAAAGTGAAAACCTTCTGGTATCACAGCAAGCAGGTTTCAGACAGTGCTACTCTACTGAAGATCAGGCAACCTACCTCTCCCAAGAGATTGAGGATGCCTTCCAAGAAAAGAAACTGGTACTAGTAGCATGGATAGACCTCAGGAAAGCATTTGATAAGGTCTGGAAAGAAGGGCTCCTAAAGAAATTGCGAAATTGCAGGGTTAGCTCAAGATTGTAACCACATGGGGAGCCAGTGTAAATATACCCAGTAAAGTTTACCAGCAAGGCATAAGACCACACTTGGAATACGGTTCAGCTGCGTGGTGTCCTGCATCAAACACCACATTACAAGATCTAGATAAAGTGCAAAACCAGGCACTTAGAATAATGTTGGGAGCAATGAAATCAACACCCATAGCAGAGATGCAGAAAATGGGAAGAATGCAAACACTTGGCGAACGCAGAGACACAAAAGTACTAATTCAAGCAGAAAAGTTTCAGTGTATGCCAAGTCATCCAATGAAGGAAAGATTCCAAAATCTAGCAATGGGACGACTGAAAAGGAGCAGCTTTATCCATCAAGCTAAACGAATCCGTAGACAACTTACAGACCTACCTGAAGTTGGCAGCCCCTTAAGGTCTGTACCAGAGCAAACCCCGTGGAGTGAAAGCCATGGAATGCCAATATACATTCAGACCCATGTGAAAGGAATACTAAGCGAGGACGAACAGAACAGTGTGCAGCGAATGACAATCACCCTCAGTTTCCTGGATGAGGAATATCCACAAGATATATGGGTCAGAGTGTACACAGATGGGTCAGCGCAGAATGCTGTGAGGAATGGAGGTGCAGGTGTATATATAGAATATCCACACAAGCCTAGAGATACAATCAGAACACCGACAGGAAAATTCTGCAATAATTATGATGTAGAAATCCAGGCAATTAGTGTGGCAGCTAAAAAACTGCTGAACTCCAACTCTGACCTACAGCCTGTGGTATTCCTGACAGATGCAAGGTCAGTGCTTCAAGTTCTCCAGTCTGGAAAACTAACAGACTTAAAAAAACTACTTAGCGAATTGTCTTACCAGTATAGGGTAACCATGCAGTGGATACCCTCTCACTGTGGAATACCAGGAAATGAAAAAGCAGACCAACTGGCTAAGGAAGGTGCTGCCGAAGACCAACCAGATATACCAATCACCTACCATCAGAAAAAACAGATGATACAGTCAATAAGAAAGCCACAAACACCAACACAAGATGACTATCACAATATGAACAGATCAGAACAAGTTATAATTCTACGTCTCAGAACAGGACACAACCGACTTCGCAGTCACATGTATACAAAGTTCAAGATTGGCAACACGGCCATGTGTACATGTGGACAGGCAGCACAGAGTGCCAAACATATACTTCAAGAGTGTTCTGAGCATGAAACGCTGAGGCAGACATATTGGCCAGAGGAAACAACACTGGAATCAAAACTCTATGGGACACTGTATGAACTACAAAAGACAGTGAGTTTTATTAAGGAGACAGAATTACAGATATAGACATGTTTCAAGTGAACGAAAGAAGAAGAAGAAGAAGAAGAAACGGATGATTGTGTTACTAAATTATTTACTAAAGGCAGTCATCATCAATGTCTTAGCGTGTTGTACATTGTACATAATTTGTTTGGTAAAAATAAAGAGCACAGAACCATTAGCCTCAACTCACACTACATTGTACTTTTCAAGAATCCTCGTGATGGTTCACGATGAAAATGTGTGTGTGTATGTGTTTGTTTGGTGGGTGTCTGAAACTCACCATTTCTCTCTGTGTGGGTGTGTTGAATAAAAAAGACAGAAACATTTTCAACTTGTTTATCTCCCACCCTTCCTTCGCTTGTGTCGGTTGTTAACATGAAATGCATTTATCTGTTTAATGGTCATAAGGTTTTCCACTGAAACTTTTTTATTTGGTTTCGGTACAACGTGATACATGAAGGTCAATACCAGTGAAGTTTGAACAAAACAACTTGTTGCCTGTTTAAACCAATATAATACGTATATATTACATTAATAAACAAAACAAAATAATAAAACCACAACCATGTTGTTGTATTCTATCTGTATTTGTGTATGTGTGACTATATTTAAAAAAAAGGTTGCACATAAACATTTTTTTGAAAAACGATGGGTTTTTACACGGGGTCTTGTGCTAGTTGGGGAACCGTAATCGTTTTTAAAAAAATGTTTATGTGCAACCTTTTTTTAAAAATATAGTCAATATATCATTTTTGTATGGCCAGGTCAGCAAGACAGAAGAACACAGAGATTGAAAATAAATAATAATGACATATTTATCAGGTTTTGTCGTTGATTTTGGCCTGCTGTCGTGTAATGTTAATGGTTGATTTGTTAATATGTATCAATATATCATTTGTGTATGGCCAGGTCAGCACGATAGAAGAACACAGAGTTTAAAAAAAATTAACATAAAATTTATGTTTCAGGTTTTGCCGTTGATTTTGGTCTGGTGTCATGTAATGTTAATGGTTGATTTGTTAATATGTATCAATGTAGCCTTTGCACTTGATCAGGTCAACAAGACAGAAGAACACAGAAATTGAAAAAAATAAACATAACATTTATGTTTCAGGTTTCGACATCGTATTTTGGTCTTTTGACTGTTGTGTTAATATGCTTCAATATATCATTTATGTATGGTCAGGTCAACAAGACAACAGAACTCGGCGGTTGAAAAACAAATAAACATAAAATTTATAGCTGGCTTCTAGCTAATACTTGTTTTTGTTATGTTTTATTACAGAGCCGTTCCCCCCACTCTATCCGAGAGGGGATATGCCTATCCCAATTTCAACTTTCTATCTAATGTTTTAATCGTTGTGTAAAGTCATAAAACGAGCCTCTCGTGCGTATATCTAATGTTACTATATTTCAGGTGTGAGGTGATAATTCGATATATTGCGTGCCCATATCCTCGTATATTATACATGCATGATCGAGAAAATATTCCTATATTTCAATATTTCAGCTTTCTATATCATGTTTTTATTGTTTCTATTACAGACCCGATCATCCCGCTCTGTCCTTGAGGGATTGTGGCTGTTGTTGTTTGAGGATAGGACACTAAACTGCCGTGACTGCATTGAAGAGCAGCCGAATCAGTTGGCGCACTTCTGTTTAATGCCACACGAGGATCTTATAGACCAGCAGTTGGGAACGGTTCTCTTCACGGACGTGACCCCGGAAGAATGAATATTGTTAATACAGCCTTCTATATGGCGCTATTTCCTCGATCGTGTGCGTCGCAGAGCTGGATGGCGCACCGAGTGGTTGGAGACACGCCAAGAGCGAACAAATCGTCGTGTGCGACGTTGTTTGTTTCTTCATGCGGGGGATTGTCAATCACCGGCACCCCGAATTTTTTGGACTAATGCCCATTTAAATAAATATGGTTTTTATTTTCTTCGCTGTAATTATAGTTTGTTTCTATATTGTACTAAATGTTGTGTTATGTGTATTATAATGTGTGTCAGTTCCTTGTGTTAGTTGGGTTTATTAACATAAAACATATTGATTATTAAAAGATACGCAATAATATGACAATATTAGTATATTCCCTTATGTTCACCGGTTGCTTCTTACTCGGTTCAGATGATGTCACACGACGACAGCCAACCGAGTTTTCTTTTTAGTATGTAATATTTTGTCTATTTTTCACAGACCCGAATGTTTTATGTTGTTAGTAATAAGAAGACAGTGTCGGGCCTTCCTTACTAATAGGACAAAAGCTAATACAATCCATGAAAAGTATACAGCCACCTCGACTTACTTCGGTACCCTAGAGATGTATCTCACAACCTGGCTATGTTTCTACCTATGTATATGACGCACATGTGTCAACATCAAGCTACAAGTACAAAGGCGGTACAAGTTATCAACACCCACATACAAGCTTCAACCAGCCCACACGGAACACAACTGGAATGCTATGAATATTTACTGTACAAAATTTTCTCAAATTGATACATATTGAAATATAAAATGTAAAAACGAGTTACAACAATGGTAGACAAAAGTGACAACAAAACACTCAGCCACTAACGACGGCCCCTCTCCGCATAATATCGCTTTTACAATTATTGCCTTCCAAAACCACCACAAAAATTGAGATAAAAACAATTGATTATGTAATGCACTTGGAGTTAAACATGCAGTTACACCTGTAAAGTGCTGTGAGTTAAAAATTCAGTTACGACCACAAGGTACTGTGTGTTTAAAATGCAGTTACTCCTGTAACGTACCACTAGCAGAAAATGTTGGTGTCAAAAAGAAAATTTTAAATGTTCAAGTGGCCTAGAGTAACAGCAAATGCACAATTTAATAGCAATCATGAATGTCAACAACATCAATAGCTGACACTACTATCAATGCTCATGTAACTACAGTCAGAATGTAAGAATACATGAGGTTAACATATACTGGACAAAAACAAAAGAAAACTGTACATTAGCTGATACTATTGGTCTGAAAAGCAAACTGAATTGAAGTGAATAATCGAACAAGCGAATAATCACAGAAATGCAAAATATGACACCTGAAGAATCTACACATTATATTTTGTCCCCAAGCAGAGTAAGGTAAGTCCCATCTGGTAATGCTAGAATTGTTATAGAAACTATTATGATAAAATATGCTTGTTACTCATCTGATAAAATGGTGGCGAAATCAGAATGTAAGTTGTGTTTGTATCTGTCTGCTGTTGTCAATGATGTTGTCTATAATCGCGGCGAGGATTAAACGCTTGATCCAATTGCCCAAGAATAATGTTGTGAAATCTGGCGTCAAGTGTCCCAGGATGCTATGAAATGTGAAATCTGCTAGGAAAATGCTAGGAAAATGTGAAATCTGGTATAATGCGTCAAATGGTGATGTGAAATCTGGCGCACTGTGTCAAAGGCTGATGTGAACTCTAAAACACCGTAGCAAAGATGCTGTAACATCACAACAAACTTCAATACAGCTATCTTCTCAAGCATGACAACAACCTTCGTTGTCTGCCTCATTCATTTTCAGTATGAATAATAAGCTTCTAATTATTAATCTGAAAGCGACAAAATTTCTGGTGTGGAAAAGATTCACAATTGGTTTGGTGAACCCGAAACATGTTCAGATGTTGTTTATGCAATTTTCTTTATCTGGAATATCAGTCTAAAGGTGAATCACTGGGTAAAAAAAATTGTTACAAACTTCACTGGTATTGACCTTGATGTATCACGTTGTACCGAAACCCAATGAAAAAGTTTCAGTGGAAAAACTTATGACCATTAAACAGATAAATGCATTTCATGTTAACAACCGACACACGCGGGGGAAGGGTGGGAGATAAACAAGTTGAAAATGTAAATAATTTAGTAACACAATCATCCGTTTCAATCATAAAATCATCAATGAGATCTATCAGCAAATAACCATGTGGGGACGCTGTCGCGTCTTTAAAACTATCTTGCATATAACTATTCTGATCGGGGTACATTTGTTTTGTGAAATGTATAATCTGTGACCCATAACGTGGATTCTTGAAAAGTACAATGTAGTAGTGTTAGTTCAGAATAATTATTCACAATACACAACACGCTAAGACTCCGATGATGACTCCCTTCAGTGAATAATTTGGTGATACGATCATCCGTTTAACTCATCAAATCATCAATTACCAACAGTCTTGGTTTATCACCATTCCATTGCTCCGCGTCTGGTAACCCTTGAATAAATTTAACACCAGGCATTGGAATGTCGGTGGGGTGGGTTAGCCCACTAATCTGAACGAGACAAAATGTCTATATTAGTTTATATACAACCACCCCTTTACGGTTATTAGACACCTCACACATACATATAATGTTTATAAATACACCCCGTACCGAGTGTGGTCTATGCGATGGCACCTTTTAATAAACCACAAAATTAAAATTAAAAAAAGGGCTACCTGCTCGTTGTTGTAGTCTGTAAAATGCCGTAATAAATTAACATGTCAGCCTGCTATGTCAAGCTTGATAAGCACTCTTCTGGGATAATAGTGTTTCTAGATGGAAAATTCTAGTGCATTGCAACAGACAGATAGGTGAATAACACAAGGAAAATGTGGTTGTACTTATGACCTCGCCGTGTAACACACACCTACTAGGTTACCTTGACATACCGACTAACAGTTCACTGGTTTACCTTTTGTCTTTATGAGCTAGCGGAATATTCCAGTCCGAAATATTCCACGATGAAAACCCTTTTGGACTTTGCCCTTTAACACAACCTACATGTGGAAAATGTCATTTGCACTTGTTTGCCCTTGTGCAGACTTTTGGAGTTTTCTAACATAATAGTAGTACTGATACTAGATCTTCGATGGTTTGAACCATAGCTAAATAGCGCAGTGGAAAATTTTCAGCGGAAAATAACCCGGCGCGTGGGCCACCGCGCCGCTCGACACCCACACCCACCTACCGCTCGGGACCGGGTAGGGGATCGCGTATAGGGTTCTTGCGGCCACCATATTGATTGATTCGCCAATCTGCTGTGTTGGTGTGTTGCTGAGCATGCTGAGCATGCGTTGTAGCACACCAATACTTTCTTCCTTGAGCCATGTAAATGATGAGCAGGGTGAGCAGCACACCAATACTGTCTTCTTTGAGCCATCTAAATGGTGAGCAAAACGGCCTCATTCATCCCTCTTACACTAAACACATATTTCTCTAATTGTACCAGACGAAAGTGACTACCTGAAAATAACTTAGAAAAATATACAATAAATCATGTTAACATGGATTTTGCAGGTAAGTATAATTGATCTAGACATATGCTTGTCAAACGAATGTTTAGGGTGGAGGGCTGCTACTCCAGTTGTCCTTGGTTCACGTCTATTGAACAATCAATTCTATGGTCGATAAAGATAAGGAAAATCTCTCAGTTTTGATTTACATATATTTTTGCACCTCAAAAATGGTTTACCAGGTACCTCAATACTGTCTATGAAAGTTCACCACATAGCAGTTACTTGGGAATATATACGATTGAAATTGGGTGTGGTCTTCCTTCCTGTTGTAGTGGTTGAGCCGTTCGTTTTATGCTCAAGAGTTCGTGGGTTAGAATCCAGCTCACGTCGTGGTGCTTATATAGTGGATTATTTGTTTAGTTATCTGGGGATCATCGCTTGAAGGTACGTACTATGAGTGGCACTCTGGGCAGACTGCGTATCAATTCATTAAGAGGGACGTAGTACATATAGATTAACCCATGTACAATGAATTCAATCCTCTTAACCTTTTAAACCTTTCAAGGTTGATATTATGTACACGTGAGTCAGTCATTACATAATATTTTACTAATTACGTGTTGTAAATGTTTACATTAACTATATAGTACTCCAATATTCGTGATGTTTGTCTTGACAATAAATGTTTACGATTTTAGGCAGATATTTAAGATGACATATTTTATGTTCTTTCATGTTTTCAGCAGATTTTTCATGTTTATGAGCCATATTATAGCGTACTCAACACAAATGTTAAACTAGTCTATGTAAATATAAGTATTGTTGTATCCAGAAGGGAGAGCATATACTATTACCAATATTTATCCTTGTCTTCACGCATGTCGTGATGATGTTTTGAGGTGTAGTTAGCTGTTTCATCTCATACAGGTTTAAAGTAACCCAGGGGTCATGTTGCGATCAAATGTGCCAGGACGAACGATGCACATATCGCAGCGACGATGTAAACTAGAAAATACCATATTCTCTTTACCAGTCTACATTCTGCTAATCTGCAGGAGTTTGAGCACCAAGGAAGAGCATAAATAATTTATTGATTCTGCATTGTTATTATTATTACTATAATTATAATTATTATTATTATGGTTATTATTATTATTATTACTATTATTATTATATCATTCTCTCTTAAATATGCGTACAGACTAAACATAGTATAAGTGAAATCTGACTTACATCCGTATGCTTCGACCTCACAGAGTACCATAGCACGGGCAGAAACTGCTGAATCATGGTGCTGTGTAATCTTCAAGTAACTGATGGGGGTATGCTGTGGAATACGTATATCATATGTCCACTCTTGTGAATCAGATGTATCTCTGTAGTAAGTCAGAACGTTCCACTTTGAGTCGAATGACTCTAGTGAAAAGTTTTTGAGCTGGATGTGTAAGGCTGTTGTGTAGAATTATGATAACATTTACTGGACGGAATGAACAGAAGCACAGACATCTAAACATAAACGTGGACATAAAAGGGACTTGTAAAACGCAACCTAAAGAGTCGATTGTTTCCAAAAATTAACCTGGATTACAATATCTGCCATGCTTTTTCTGCAGAGTAGTCATGAATGCTTATCTTACACATCGTCACCCTTATTAAAGAATGCTAATGATAATTGGAAATGCACATACTTTATGCCGTACACCAAAAGAAAAGCATGGAAAAGTCTGATATATCATAAAACGTATCAAGATAATCGTCACTTAATATTGTATGAGATCAAGATGGAAAACTATCATGTAGATGTACACATTAGCTAAAACTGGTGGAAATTGGGTCAACAGGAGAAATCCCAAAGAAAATACCTCTGAAGTATGATGCGTTTCTAATCCTTGAATCTACATGTCTATGGTTGAAATCGCTGTGTCTGATTACAACAAATTATGCTACCAGTAAAGACATGATCATCCGCACATTGCACACCAATAGATGTTTCTGTTATAATGTCAGTATATCTATCAGATATTAGATGCTCCCAGTCACTCTTCAATTCAGTTTCAAGTACCTTCGTATGCCCTACACAGTTGATCCGCGTATTGTAGAAGCTACTGCCACATTCATTTAGTCCCGACGGTCATGAAGACAGAATAGGTTTAAACACGACCGTTATCTGGCATATCTCTTTGAGGTATACGTATTCGTATATTCCAATTATACAAATTATGGGAAATTCCAAGAACTTCAGTGTACATTCCTGAGTGTAACCATGTTTCATATCACGTCATATATGAGGGGTGGTCGAAAAGTTTATGGTGTGAAGTAATCAAGACACTTACCTAAAAAATTGAAGTGAACTTGAGTCATTCTCTATGTATTCATCCGTCAAGGAGTTGCACTTCTTCTGTCTTTTCTTCATTTTCCTAATGCCTTGATTGTTAAACACCTCCTCATGGACATGTAACCACGTCTCCACTTCAGTAAACTGGTCATGGATGTGAGAAAACATACTCCCACGAAGCTGATACTTCATCTTTGGAAACAGGAAGAAATCACTCTATGCTAAGCCAGGTGAGTGAGGTAGATGCGACATGAGTTCATACCCGCAACGCTCTGCAAAGACAATGGAGTCATGAGCTGCATAGACTCCGCATTGTCCTGAAGCAGACACATGCCTCTGGACATAATCTCGCGTATTTTGCACTTTGATAGTATGGCCACCACAAAGATAATGGGTGAGTATTACTACGCGACAGCCCCAAAGATGGTGAGCATGACTTTTTCCGGAGACGGAACCGTCTTTGTCTTCTGTGGCGTTGAAGAGCAAGAAAGCGTCTATTGTTTGCTCTAGTTTTGTCTCGGGAGTCATATACATGCAACCAACATTAAAATATCTACGAAATAGAATCATATTCGTCAGCAATGAAAATGTGCAACATCTCTGTAGACGTTTCGGCTCGGCGCTCCTTTTTATTGGCGTGAGAAGACGGGAACCAACCTGGCGGACATGTTTGACTTGTCAAGTTTCTCATGCATAATCTTCAACGTGGTCCCATGATCTAGTCCTAACTCCGACATGATTTCCTGGACGGTAATACGCCTGTCTGAGAGGACTAGGCCATCCACTCTTGCAATGTTGCTTGAACGGCCATACTCTCCGTGGCTCATCATGAAAGCTGGGGTGTCCCTTTCTGAATTGATTTTCCAACGCTTCACAATAGCATGCGAAGGCAGACATTAGTATATAAGGTAAACATCTTATCGTGAATTAGTTTTGCAGATTTACCATGCAAGTGGAGGAATTTGATAACGCAAAGAGCCTCGGCTTCAAGCACAACTGAACCAGTTTCCCACCAGTTTCTCTGTAACGCTCCGCACCCTACGAACCATGAACACAAGGGAAATTTCAACCAATTTCAAAAGTGCAATATTTTTCTACCACTAATCATTACATGTTATCTAGACACATGCGTAGTTCATCAGACATTACCCGTGCTTTTCATCGGCTGTCTATAATTGCGTATGTAGACTGATTTATCCCATTCATTTGTTCATACTTCACTCTTGCAATTCTTTACGAAGATTGTTTGATACATGTTTCTGTTGTTTGTTTGAGAATCCTAGGTCATCGATTAGCTTTTACTTTATGTGTGCAGTAGGGTGGTTTCTCTGAACCTTCTTTCGTACCCAGGAGACTTCAGCTGTCGGCTTACTGCAATGCCTTTTGAAGAAGCCTTCCACTCAGAGAGAGTAAATAACTGTACATATGAATGCTACCAAGCTTCCATAAGAGTTTCAATATAACGGCATGCCATCCACTAAGGTTTTCTTTTGCATGGGTAGTATGTCTAGTGGGTTATTGGTGAGACCCACAGACGTAACCACATGCGTACACCCAATTAGCAAAGGCATCAATTCTGTCTTCTAATTGTTTATTTAGTGTCCATGTTTCTGAGCCAATCAATAATATAGAATATATAATATAGAATATATAATGTAGAATATACAATATATAATATAGATTATATTATACTACGCAATATGTCACGAATACGTATCGGAGGAGAATGCATGATAGTGGACGTTATGAGTCAACTGCGCGCTACGCTCTGAATGCCCCCCCCCACGTCCCCAGTGTTGTATTATCGAATGAGGCAGGTCCTTAGTCAGGTTAAGCGTCGATACGGCACCCATTCCGCAAATACAAATGAACCGGATGCGTGACTTCACAAACTACTAAAACATTGCAAGCGGTTACTTAAAAACTGTAAGCGCGGTTGAATGTGATAGACATCTGATCACTGATTGGACCTTAACATCTAATTTTTCCGAAAATATGCAACAAAATGAAATGTTTATTTTCACATTTAGGAACTGAATTATATTATTCACAATAAATTAATATATTACTATTTTTATGGAATCAATAACCCAACTATAACATATATTACAAAATTATTCCTCGAGTAGCTTATAATTGGAAATCTGTTATGATACACTCATAACATGACATACATCTTGTTACTCTATTTTGTCTATTTTATATACCGCCGAAGTCGGAATTGTTGAGCTATTAACACATATAACAGAGCATTGCAACAAATGTTCATACTCTGGATTATATCCAGCTGGATATTTATATCCATATTATAAGTGTTATCACATGAATATATAGTAGAACCATTGTACTGCTACACAAGAGAAAGATCAGGAGTTTAAAAATGAACGCTGAAGAAGAAGATATAACATATAACAATGTCTGTTGGCCGCTATAGTAGGTGTGCCAAATGTGAGAGTAAATGTGCCAAATGTGAGAGTACATGTGCCAACTGTGAGAATAAATGTGAAATCTCTGAGAGTAAATGTTCCAAATGTGAGAGTAAATGTGCCAAATGTGAAAGTACATGTGCCAACTGTGAGAATAAATGTGAAAACTCTGAGAGTAAATGTGCCAAATGTGAGAATAAATGTGCTAAATTTGAGAGTACATGTGCCAACTGTGACAATACATGTGAAAACAGTGAGAGTAAATGTGCCAACTGTGAGAATTTATATGCCAAATGTGAAAGTAAATGTGCCAAATGTGAGAATAAATGTGTCAATTGTGAGAATAAATGTGCCAACTGTGAGAGTAAATGTGCCAACTGTGAGAGTAAATTTACACACTGTGATACAAATATAAACTATATAATAACTCTCGTTCTTACTGTTTGTGTTGTAAATACGGACTGAGAACAGTACATGCGGCTTCAAGAATATTAACTGCCAGTATGGCATACCACGCTCAAAGTGTGTATGTGAGCATTTTTCATTGTCAAAATTGGAGTCGGCCGAACCATCCACAGCATTGCTCGACTGCACTTTGTGCAGATTGTAATTTGGGTAATTGCTGGATTGGTTTGTGTACTGTTTCAGAGCTACATTCCTACCTGAAAGTCGATTGTCAAAATCATTAGATTTGTATAAATTAAAGTTCGTCAATAAAGAGGTAATGATTGTTTTTAATTAAACATGACATGAATATCGCTAACGTTGCTAGCCCGTGCCTAGCATGTCTGAATTGGGAACAAATAATAATGACAATATTATCTGCAATGCGCGTCACTGCAGGCGACTAATGAGGTATTGAAGTGGAGTTGGCTGCATCATCAATATAGGGTTAAGTGGCCCTAATGTTGTAGTTGGATACATCTAGGCGAAGTGTGGATTTTTTGGAGATTAATGTGGATTATTGGTTGAAGCTACGGAGTTACGTGCTATGAATGGTACTTTCGACAGGTCATGTGATACTTCGTTGAGAGGGACAGAGTACATATAATAAACCGAGTATAGAGAATTCAATTCTCTACGGATTGTGAACATTTTTAGACAGAAATATGCGGATATTGCAGCCAAGCTGAAAACCACATATACATATACATATATTTATTAATGTCAAACGTATGTCTTTTCTAATGCCTTTGGTATGATATATTCTTTCGTATAGGTTCTCCCTAGAGTAGATGTAAAGCAATTCTTGTATACTCTCGAGGTGACTGGTACGATTCTCTATAAGCTTACTCTGGAAGGACGGCGTGCTGTATTTTGATGGACGAAGTGTATGTAGCGTAAGTCTAGTACAATTGACGCCAATCCTTGCTTTATTTTTCCTTGTAAAAGTTCGAACACACGCATTCACTCGCACACACACACACACACACACACAAATACACATACACAAACACAAATAAAAACATCATACACACAAGCATGCACATACATACGCACACATACCATATGTATCTTGCATTCTATCATTGGTTACACCATGTTAAAATCAGTTGTATAAAACATAAGACAGAGAAAGACGTTAGATGGACGGTAAATAAACAAAATTGCAGCTATCACACAACACTTTTATTATGCAGTGTAGTAGATGTGTCTTCAGTTAAAGGTCTGGGAGGAGTTACCTACAAAATAAAAATTATATTTCACCATTTTTGTATGTAATTCTCTATGTTTTCCATTAGATTGTTTGATACCATTTGCTAAGAATAAAATATAAAAATTCTTTAATGGGAGAGGTTTCTCTTCTTTTAGCTACGTATTTTTTTCTATTTTTCTATTTTTGTTTTATACACTATGTATACCTTGCAGCGTAACGCTTAGAAGAGCTCTCTGGTGGCTGCCAATTAGTTTTCTTGTTGATTTGTTGCTGATCCAGTGGTCCATGGGCCCATGTCCTTTGACTCAGGGATTATATTGCTGGAAAGATTTTCGACCCACAACGGGCCAGAGCAAGAAAATAACTATCACACCACCAGGACGGTAGGTATATACTACTTCGAACCACTGGAGTCACGATAGGGTTCAATGTGCTCATCCCCCCCACAAATTTACTATGCTTATTCCGAACTTCTTTGTTGATCCAGGCATGCAACCAAATGGTGAAGTCAAAAGGATTGTCACGTCCTGCGTCGCTGTGCCATCTTTATGTGCCTCAGCCATAGGAAAAAACAGTGCTGTCAGTTTTCTCATTACCAGTGCTGCACAGTACATCTCTAGCTCCCTCACAACCACAGAGGGTGCATACATATATTCAAATAACAAAACATGAAATACATTGCAACAACAAAATAAAAGCATGAGAAGCATAATTGTATAGATGACGTGCCATGAAGCTTCTATAAGAAGAGAACCTCAATATAACGGCATGTATCTACTACGGCTTTCCGTCAGTGCATCTGTGGTATCTAGTGGGCCATGGTGAGACGTACTGTCGCAACCGCATGCGCAAATAGTTGTCATCATGTTCACATGTTTGTCATTGAAAATAGGAGACATATGCCATACGACCTGCGACGTTATGTTGAATTTATGTTGGTGTTGCTAACGAAGACTCTGGCGAATTAAATATGTTAATGTATTTCTTGTAATTAGTATACTTTGTAATTAGTATACTTTGGAAATGAAATTATCACAAAATGGCTAAATGATATATATAATAGCCAAAACATACCCGATGACTTAATGAGGTCCATATTTATAGCCTTACCTAAGAAACCAGGGACCACCGAATGTGAAGAACACCGTACAATCAGCCTCATGAGCCAAATAACCAAAATACTTCTCAGAAACATCATGAAGAGAAAACAAATAAAATCATAAAAAAGTCCAGAACAATGTGGCTTTGTAGAAGGTAAAGGCACCAACAATGCTATTTATATATTGAGAACACTAATAGAGAGGTCTATATAGGTAAAAACATATCTGTACCTCTGTTTTATAGACTACACTAAAGTATTTGACAAAGTGTTAAACATAGCGAAATTATACACATGCTAGAGAATCTGAACATTGACAGCAAGGATTTAAGAATAATCAAGAACATGTACTGGCAACAAACAGCAGCAATGAGTGTAGGAAATCAATTTGGCCCTTTTCAACAAATAAAACAAGGAGTCAGACAGGGATGCGTGCTTTCACCAGACCTGTTCTCTTTATACAGTGAAAACATATTGCGTGCAATAGTAGATATCCCAGGAATATCAGTGGGAGGACATAACATAAATAATTTGAGATATGCTGATGACACTGTTCTGATTGCAAAAAGTGAGGAACATCTTCAAAATTTAATTAAAGTAGTAGTCACAGAAAGTAAAGAGAAAGGCATATTCCTAAATATCAAGAAAACAGAAGTAATGGTTATTTCAAAGAAATAAAATAACACACCTTGCAAGATCATAGTGAATGATGTAGTATTAAAGCAGGTCCACCAATTCAAATATTTAGGTACAACGATTACAGCAGATGGAAGTTCAACAGAAATAAGATGCAGAATAGGACAGGCAAAAACAACAATCAGAAAAATGAAAAATATACTGTGTAATAAGACCTTGTCATTAGAGGTGAGAAAGAGAGTTATGCAGTGCTATATAACCCCTATACTAACATATGGGTGGGAGTCTTGGACAATAAACAAATTGGAAAGTGGGATATTGGAGGCAACAGAGATGTGGTTCTACAGAGGAATTCTGAGAATACCATGGACTGCCAGAATAACTAATGTAGATGTGTTGAATGAATTAAATGCAAAACGAACCTTAATGAACAATATAAGAAAAAGGCAATCTTCTTTTTGTTGGCCACTTCATGCGACAGGCAGGATTAGATAACATAATTGCAACAAGCAAGATTGAAGGCACCAGAGACGGAGGGCGACAACGTGAGAAAATAGTAGACAGTTTGACAATCTGGCACGGCAAGGAAACAACAACGACTTTGATACATAATACTGTGGACAGAGAGCTGTGGAGAGCCATGACCACCTACGCCACCCGGCATGGCACCCGATGATGATGATGTAATTAGTAATATGAATGTTTCTTCCTATGTTGATTCAAAGTCACATGACATGAACCTTATACATATGAAATAATATACTGTCGATATTATATGACTAGCGATATGGCTAACGGTTAGTGATAAATGTGTTAAGTATATCAAGTCGATGTTAATGATTCAAATTTTGATAACGAGGTAAATGTTGATAATGACACAAATAATATTATAATAAGTAGAAATGGAAGCAAAACATAAGAAATAAATATTATACTTCGAAAAGCCTCGATTGCAATGTCCAGATTAAATACCATATGGAAAATCACATAAGTAAAGTGCTTGAAATCAAACAAGTACACGTCTCTAATAATTATTATTTTATATGGATGTTAGAGTTGGACAATTACATCAGCAATGGTGAGCAGAATACATGATTTTGAAAAGAACTACTGCAGACGAATATTAACTATCAATTATACAGAACATAAAATCAACATATATCGTGAGAAACAAAATAAATACTCTTGTAGGACAACGAGAGCATATCATGGTAGTGGTGAAGTGTCGCAAACTTGTGTGGTTTGGCCACGTAATGGGGCACACTTTTCTTTCCAAAATTATCTTGCAGGGAACAGTTAAGAGTGGAAGAAAATGATAAAGTATGGATTGATGATGTTAAATACTGGACAGAGTTACGATTATTCACATTCAAACAAAGAACTGATAACAAAGAGACATGGCGAAATGTGTGTGTTGAAGTTTACAAACTGACACCCACTATCCTGACGGGTTATAGGTTTGACTATGATGATGATGAATGACACACATGTTGATAATGGAGTCTGATTATGAACCTGCGGCTGAGTTCGTGCTCAGTGTTTGCCAATCTAACCTCCGCTGATGTGGATGGAACAAACACTCCCTGCTATGATTCCTTCAATTCGCACATTGCTCACACTCGGGTACCCTACACACGTTACATCAACAATCAGATGTGAGACTACAAACTTTCTTTCCGAGCTGCACAAACGTCCATTATTTATTGTCGTTATGAAATTCAAGAGATTCTCTGCACATATAGATCACATATTTCAGTAAATAATTCATTAAATCCCTGCACATATAAATCATTAATTTCAGTAAACAATTCAAGAGACACCTTGCACACATAGATCACATAATTCAGTAAATAATTCAAGAGAATATATGCACATATAGATCACGTATTTCAGTAGATAATTCACTCTAATGATAGTTAATATATCCTTTAATGTTTACTTTCGATGATCGTGTAAATATGATCACTTGCATAAACTAACTCACATAAACTATGATCAATCCTACATAAACTAACTCACATAAACTATGATCAATCCTACATAAACTAACTCACATAAACTATGATCAATCCTACATAAACTAACTCACATAAACTATGATCAATCCTACAAAAACTAACTCACATAAACTATGATCAATCCTACATAAACTAACTCACATATACTATGATCAATCCTACATAAACTAACTCACATAAACTATGATCAATCCTACATAAACTAACTCACATAAACTATGATCAATCCTACATAAACTAACTCACATAAACTATGATCAATCCTACATAAACTAACTCACATAAACTATGATCAATCCTACATAAACTAACTCACATAAACTATAAATCAATCCTACATAACCTAACTCACATAAACTATGATCAATCTTACATAAACTAACTCACATAAACTATGATCAATCCTACATAAACTAACTCACATAAACTATGATCAATCCTACATAAACTAACTCACATAAACTATGATCAATCCTACATAAACTAACTCACATAAACTATGATCAATCCTACATAAACTAACTCACATAAACTATGATCAATCCTACATAAACTAACTCACATAAACTATGATCAATCCTACATAACCTAACTCACATAAACTATGATCAATCTTACATAAACTAACTCAAATAAAATATGATCAATCCTACATAAACAAAATCACATTAAAAAAAAAATCACCCAAGGGATGATGATAATGATAGTCATATCGACCTTACATTATTGTCATCGCCATCTATGGCTATTTGCAAATGGGATGTGCTGGGGCATCATGGCAGTGACCACCTTCCATGTATTGTGCTCGTGAACAGTAAGAGGATAACGCCAACGGTCAGGTCTTTGAAATATGATCGCAGAGGAGCGGATTTATTGAGCAGATTTCGACAAGACAAACGTAGGACTCAAGAAATGGGAAAGGTTTGGGATATGGCATCCCCCCGCCCGCCATTTCGGTGGAACGGAGAGGTGAGCATTGAGCGAGAAACAAAGCAGTAGCACTATGACATATAGATACAGAAATGTGTGGCAGCTAAGCCTGTAGAGTCGCACAATGGAAACAGAAGAAAGATAACATAATTCAAACATTCAAAGAGATTGCGAAGCCAGCAAGGGCGTTAAAGTGGGACGAAATTTACAAGAAGATCACACGTGAAAATTCACTAAAATTGTTCTGACGCTTACATATATCCATGAATAGTTTGACAAGACGCACGACTATTTGCCGATTTCCAAAGCGTCGATACGACCTTGCAGAAGACGAACGAGACACATGGTGCTGCATTGCCGTAAAGTATATTGCACAGATTGGTCAGATAAATGTGGAGGAATATCAAGAAATCACTAATAAGATTACAGACATGTGTAAGAACTTGAGCATGGAAAAACAAATGATAATTTCAGTTGACGAAATTAGAAAGGCGCTGAAAATTACAAACAACAGAAAAAGTCCTGGACCAGATGACATCATATACGATGACTTTAATCGGAGAACGGATGAAAGGTTGGGAGAGTTGACGGACATGCTCAATAATAACTTTTTAAAGGGCACAGTGAAAGAAGACCGGTTTCATGGCTATTTAGTCCTACTACCCAAACCTGGAAAAGATCATACCAGGATACAGGGCTACAGATTAATAACAATGCAGACTACGATAGGCAAGCTTTTGGGACAAAATTGTGGCTAGGAAGGTATAATGTCAGCTTGAGAGAAATAAGTGTTTACCAACGTTGTTAGGTAGATATCGTACTGGAAAGACGACATGACAGAAAACAACCATCTTTGCGCATGGTGTTTTTTGAGCTGTTCGATTAGTGCAGGGAGACATGTGAGGTCGCAATACATCTGGAAGATGCTTACAATAAGATGCCATTGGACATCTTGATAGACCAATTTTTAAATCTTGCAGTAAATGCGTTTGTCTTGCAGTGGGTTGATGTGGCCATGCTGCACTGGATAGTAGTTCGTAAGTATGGGTATCGGCAACAACAGTTATTAGATTGGTCTGACACAGGAATCGCCTCTATCTCATGTGTTCTTAAATGTATTTACAGTGCATACTAGGAATCAACTCACAAGTTCTGTCAGAACAATGACATCCTGGTGTATAGGCAGGGCAGAAATCGAAAAGAGTACATCGTCGAACTACAGAGGGAGCTGGGCAAACTGACGAATTGGTGCATGCAGAGATACAGGATCAGTGGTAAATTCTTCTATAACTATTGTTCCTTGGTTTTCCTTGAACAATCACATGATAAAGACGACCATGCCACATGTGTCGTGGTCCAGGAACAGTTTAGAAAGAACCAGCACAATGAGATACCTTGGCGTGTTTTTTTGGGACAGAGGTCTGAGTTTCACGGGACATATTGACTACGTTATCATAAGGATAACTTATCAAACACACTAAGAAACATCACATCACTCATGTTATTTAACTCCATCAGTATCCCTATTCCATCATATGGATGCGAAAGTTGGAAAGCCACAAAAGCCACAAATATGAGGATAAACACCGTTGAATCCAAATGCCTAGGTACCATTCTAAGTGTTAAATGGAGTGACTTTAAATCTAAAACTACTATACGAGAGTAAAGCAAATAAACCTATTTATTTTCCTTTATTAGACAAACGTGATGGACTTATATCGGTCATGCTCTCAGAAGGAAGATCCTAAATATTTCCCATTAGTCAAAAAGTGGGTGCCACCGAGAGTAAGAAGAAGAAGGAGAACTACATACATTACGAAGAATCATTAATAGAGAAGGCATGTCAATGAACATAAACAACATCCAAGAAATGAAATACCTGGCAACACAAAGACAGAAATAGTTTCTGCCATATGCGCAGCCGATGTCCCTTGAGGAACATAACATAACATTTCATAAGGGCAGGAAAAAGCTTAGGCAGCAATGAAGATTATGTCTGCTGCGCAGTGTGAACAGAGGTTGTTATTTATTATGTATTAAAGTAAGTTTGGTGATGGCTGTAGTGGAATATGCACTGTCAACTCTACCTTTAGACAAACTCAGATCGAAACACTGAATATAATCCTGAATGCAGCAATGAGTATCATTCTTCGGTGCACAAAAGACACACCGACACAATCTATGCTGTACCTACATGACTGTCTAGCGGCAGAGCACAGATTACAGTGTTTCTGGGCACGGGCGTACCTCCAAATGCATGCAGATAAGGAACACCCAGAGATTTCCGAAATACAGAATGTAAAAGGTAGAAGACTTATCATTTCGTTGATTTCCTTATCTAGTTCCTCATCATTTATATTTGAAATGTTCTTCTATTTGTTGATGTGCTCTTCTTTTATTATTATGTCCATGCATATGTTCACAAGCAGAGGTTAACATTTATATTCGGTGTAATGTCTGTAATGATTAAACGTCTTTTTTCTAAACACAATAATTAGTATGCCGACAAAAATCAAATTATTTCATTCGTGCATAGAAACAGTAGATAATAAAAAGATAGAAAATAAAATTTGTTGGGTCTAACAAAAATAGCATCAAATGCAAAAAAATGACATGAACACGTTAGGCGGTTACTTAAATAATTACATTTGTTTGCAGGAAAAAATAGTGAAAGGCGCAATAATATTATATTTGCAATGTAAGTACCATGTCTCGACTTTAATGTACCATAACGCAACTAATACAAATTATAAATTTCAATGTGTGCGTGATTCCTTTGGTTATAAATAAATGTTTTCAATTATTAGATATTGTCTTCATGTCCATACATATTTTGTATACATTCATTTCATATCTATTTTCTATACAATAATTGTATATCTATTTTCTATACAATAATTGTATATCTATTTTCTATACAATAATTGTATATCTATTTTATATACAATAATTGTATATCTATTTTCTATACAATAATTGTATATCTATTTTCTATACATTCAATTCATACATATTCTCTATATATTCATGTGATATCTATTTTCTATAATTTAATTTCACTTATATTTTATATGCATTCATTTTAAGTGTCACATTCTTTCTTACCACTGCTCTTAGCACGCATTCTTAACCAGGAAAATGTAAATGCTTTTTGTAGATTCACCTCCACAGCAGTTGATTCCGTTTTCGGGTTGCATGTGGAATCATCGCCATCTCGCAAGAAAATATGCGCATCTGGTATAGCGTAATTGTGTACTAAGTCAACTGAAATAATAATACACGAGTGTAACGTATCTTAAGTTTCAATTTACAGAGATCGTGGTGGCTGGATTACCAAAACCACGATTTCCACTTTAATTTTGTGTTTGTATTATATGTTTTACACTATTTTATGTACGTAATAAAATCAATTGAATACGTTCTTTTAAATAAAATCTTATCAATAAGTATACTACATGTATATCACTTCTTCTTCTTCTTCTGTGTTCGTTCTAAAAATCCCGCAGATTATCAGAATGTAGTCCAGAGAATGGAATGCGGTGTGCCATGGTTTACAGCATTGCAGCGATATATGCGCCTTTAGGCCTGACACATCCGACTTCAGCATGGCTTTGGATCACTTACCCTATATGGGATGGGACAGCCAATACCACTACATAACCTCCGTAGTCGCCTTTTACGACATGCGTGGAAGGTAAACAGTGTTGCTATTCTTTGCTCCCCTTTCGGGCCCTGGTAGCACACGGGCGGTATCTCACTTGAATATCTCGAGTAGAATACGTTGCCTTGACGCAGTAGCACGTTTCCAGGCAGCAAGGTCTCGTAGGCGGTTGGCTGAATGAAGTCTTATAGTGTGACATTTTGATTGCTGCTCCATCCACTTTACAGCGCTGTGGAAGCACATAAAATCATCCTCGGGTGTAGGAATGTGCTCATATTCAGCCTCTCGTCCGGTGTCATCTTTGTCTTCGTTATGAACGTGTTGTTCATCCTTGATACTCGTAGCGACCCCATCATCTGCAATTATCACAAACCTTTCTTCGTTTTATCGCACGACTCCTTCACGTTATCAACATAGAAGTTAACGTGTTGTACTCATTGCACTTAATCCAACAATGAAAAAAAAAGCAACTAACACTGAAAAACGAAGCAGTAAATATAGTAAATATACTGAACAGAGAGAACAGTGCAAACTGAATAGGCCCGAATCAAACTGACCAAAAATGGCGATCTGCACAGCAGAAGAGGGCAATGTCTCATTGCTTCTCTGCAATTAATAATCCATTTACATGCCACAGTTCCATAGTAACGGCACGTGCGCATTGTCTCGGGATGTCTCTACTGCGTCCGCTAATGCACTCGATCTAAAGTTATTTCTCCCAAAATCTATTATGACAATCGGGGGTTCGGTTAATTGGAATTCGGATAATCGTATTTCTATTGTATATTAATGCGCGTAGTGAACGTTATGTAGATACCTAAGAAGCTCTGCAATATTGATGCCATTACCTAAGACTCTCTGCAATATTGATGTCATTACCTAAGAAGCTCTTCAATATTGATGTCATTACCTAAGAAGTTCTAGGATATGGATGTCATTACCTAAGACGCTCTGGTTAGTATATTGTACAAAATAGTCATAATAATTTCTCTGCTTGCTAGATACACATCCATAGAAAAGTAATGTACTTACTATCTAATATGTATATATTATACGTTTCTGTTGTGATAATGTATTAACGGATTTTAAAGATTTATTTCCAAACTGGAATATGGAACACTGCAGTTAACTACACGTGCGACTTTTGAATGTTTTCTGCAGAATTTGTAAAGAAAGAATATTATCTAAGAAAGATCATGACATGCAGAATCAACTGCGGCCGTGTAACTTGTATCAAAGTGAATTATCTAGTATTTACGGGATAAATATAGATACCGACAGTGAAACGACAGAGACGGAACTTGATGATGGTAATGTCTATATGTGGAATTTCGTGCTTGTGTCCCCTGATTTCACCAATGACAATTTAAATGTTTTTCTTCTCATACTTGCCCTGATTGACATTGAATGGTCAGTTGGAGTGACAGTGAACACTCTTTGTTTTGGTTTATTGCGATTCTGTAGAAAGCATGGATTGATAGTTTTAAATTAAAGCCACGCAATTAAAATTATCCACACGTAAACACAGGAATAAGAACAGAAGAAGCATTACGTCATTCGTGTGTTAATTTGTTCAAAAGTGTCATCTTTATGTGACACTATGAACCTGTAGGATTGTGTGTTTAATATTAATAATATAGTGTATTTAGAAGTACAACATCTTTACTGGCTACCATACTAAAGTGATAATACTAAATATGTGTACATTATCATTAATGCAGTTGATACCGACCATACTGACAACTTGGACCGAAGAATCCTGGTAAACATGTTACGCCAAACATACACTCCCCGTTCATATTACATGCTATGAAGTGCCTACAATGGCACTTAAACATACAATCAATTCCAAACCATCCGTAATTGCAACCTGAAATACATTATGTAGACATTGTATGTAATGATTTTCGAACATGTTGATGATATTCTCGTCTGTGTATGTACATAAAATGTGCAGATACGGTTCAGTTAATGTATACGTAGTGATTAACTTTGTTATGAATGTGTAGTGAAGATGTAATCGATGTGTCATGGATGTGCAGTGAATATGTAAGAAATATGTCATAAAAAGATAATGATATATGTCATGAATGTGTAGTAAATATTCAGAAACACTGTAATCAATGTATTATTAATGTTCAATGAAGAAGTATTTTGATAGAAAATAAATAAACCTTCTGAGAGTAGTGTATCAGGATCTAAACGTTACCACAGCAGTTCAGACAGTGCTAGATTGGCACAGAATGAAATGGTGAATGTTCATCTTACTGGATTGAGTAGATGTTTAGCTTACACTGCGCAACACATAAACAATTACAGACATGAAAATAATCATTTCCTACTGAAAATGTGGTGAGAAAAACGAATATCACATTAAAAATTCTCAGTTTGCTCTTATTGTTGCGATATTCCTTGTTTATTGTGTCGAAAAAAGTAGAAAATTTTTCCAACGAAAAATTTATTCATCGACGAATGCTTGTTGACACCGTGCGACTTCTCTCAATGGCCGCTATATTGTTTAAATCGTGTGTTGATGTAAAAAACAAACCACATATTTCAACATGTGTATATAATTAATATTTTCAAGTAGTATATATATATTTTATTTTCCAGTGCTATAAATGTCTGAATTTGTATAAAGATTGGATTCCATAATGTCACGAAAGTGCGTTAATAGTGCTAACAATTTTTGCTATGTTTGTGGCGAGGGGACGTTGTCGTCTCAAAAACGGAAAATTACACCTTTAATTAAAACTGCATATCATCTTTACTTCGGCTGTAAGATAGGTGATCAAGACAAACCCTGGGCACCTCACATTTGCTGTATTATATGTACTGTGAAACTCTGTGGTTGGCTGAATGGCAAAGTGCGGTCAATGCCTTTCGCGATTCCAATGATATGGAGAGAGCCGAGAGATCATGTAAGTGACTGCTAGTTTTGTATGGTGCCTCCTCTCCAACACGGAATATCTAAAAAGAAGAAGTGGACTTTGAATTACCCTATTATTCCATCAGCTATACTGCCAGTACCACATGGAAAAGATCTGCCTGTTCCTACCTCACCCAACCAGAAAGTTATAGAGCTTGATGCAGATTGTGGTCAAGAAATACAACCTGAGTTTGAACAGGAAGATACTCAATTCACACCAATAGGTTCTGTTGATATTCTACATAGAATTTCTCAAAATGAACTAAGTGACTTAATTCGAGATCTTGACTTATCTAAAACAAAAGCTGAACTTCTTGCATCAATACTTCAGCAGTGGAATCTCCTGGATAAAAATGTTAAGGTGTCTATGTATAGAGAACGTCAGAAATCTCTAACTCTATTTTTCACAATGAATAATAGCATTGTTGCTTGCCATGATGTTAATGGGCTTATGGAAGCTTTGAAAATAGAGCACATACAACAAGAGTGGAGGTTATTCATTGACTCATCAAAGTTAAGTTTGAAAGCAGTTTTGCTACACAATGGCAATTCATTACCTTCTATCCCTATAGGCCATGCTGTCCACATGAAGGAGACTTATGAAAATATGAAATTACTTCTTAAAGCAATGAAATATGATGATCATCAGTGGCAGATTTGTGCAGAATTGAAAGTTATTGCAATTTTTCTTGGCATGCAATTAGGTTACACAAAATATTGTTGATTTCTGTGTGAATGGGACAGTCGACAGAGAACTTCTCATTACATTATGAAAACTTGGCCTGATAGGAAGGTTATGGAGCCTGGTGAAAAGAATGCACAGCAAATTTCTTTGGTTGATAGAAATAAAATAATTCTACCTCCTCTTCATATTAAACTGGGGCTAATGAAGAACTTTATCAAGAGCATGAATAGGGAGGGAGAGGCATTTAAGTACTTGAGGAAAAAATTTCATTACCTTAGTGATGGTAAAATAAAGGAAGGATTATTTGTAGGCCCACAGATAAGGGAACTTTTGAAAGATGAGCATTTTGATGCCATTATTCATGGGAATGAGAAAGGTGCATGGCAATCTTTCAAATGTGTTGTACAAAATTTCCTGGACAATCATAGAAGTGAGAACTATCCTGTTGCTATTAATGAACTTCTGACAGCATATCAACAATTAGGTTGCAACATGTCACTCAAGATCCACTTCCTGGATTCTCATCTTGATTTCTTCCCTCCAAATTGTGGTGCAGTAAGTGATGAACATGGGGAGCGTTTCCACCAAGACATTGCATTGATGGAAAAAAGGTACCAGGGTAAGTGGAATACATCCATGCTTGCTGACTACTGCTGGAATGTCACAAGAGAAGCTCCAGAAGTGGTATACAAGAGGAAAAGCAAACAACAAGAAATACGATTTTTAATACACATATTGAAATTACAATAACTCAAAAACTAGAGCTAATAAACATTTTCTGATGTCATATTCGTTTTTCTCAACCAATTTTCAGTAGGAATTGAATAATGTTATACTTGTAAAAAAAACAAAAACTTTTTTTTTTTGCGCAGTGTTATTAGTCTTGTCTGACCGTGTTAGATGAGGTTAATTTTAGGTTATTGATCGTGTTAGCTGATGTTAGTTTGCGGATCTTGTTGGTATATTATTTAAAGGGATTGATGGTTTTCTGTTGTTGATTCATTAGTCTTCTGTTGTTATTGGTTTAATTGGTGCTACACTGGTCACAACACATATACATACATACATACAAATATAAACGTTTAACAAACAAAAACACATTGTTTAGCATATATATTGTTTTATTGACGATATGACAATATTAAACATAACGTAGTATTCATGTAGAATACGAATGATGCACTTTCTCAGACACGTCAATATGTTTACATATAGTAATACAAGTCTCTGTTGAATACATATTAAACGCAAATATACACATAATGCACCTAGTTAATAGTTCTTACTTACGATTTACAGAAGCAATGTGTACATTCTTATATGCACATTTTTTAACATACAAGATATACACATATATACGGGTTCAAATTGAGAGATATCACACACCATCTTCGATGTTAAGTGATGACGTAGCGATATTGCTTGTGCTTAATTGTCTTTGAATATGAGAGATAATGAGAACCGGTGTTGCAAGGATGTAAAACTATCGTTCCCTGTCGTTTTGAACACGCAGTTCGTTCCAGCGCTACGTTGTTTGTCATAACTTATACACATTTATTGGTGTATAATTTGTTGTGTTATTTACTTAGACACTTTGTAGATGTTATGTCATGTTTCCAAAAACAAAGTTACGTCTTACTACATAATAACACTATCGCATATTACCCAAATACTACAGCTTTAATGGGTGCGAATGTCTTCTATCATATATCTCCAAGATCATTACACTTAGCGCAGCATATCGGACTATTGATCACGTAGTTATGTGTCTGGCAATTTTGAGGGGAAATGACTGTCTTATTTGTTTTTGTTTTTTTAAGTTTCAACATCAGATTCAACGATCACACTGCGTGACGGGTTTAGTCTTTAGAAACGCACGACTTAATTCCCGCAAACTGAATATCATGAGGACATTGATGACCAGTGCCATTGAAGTGGTCGGCATTAGTAGTCTCCAAATGTTTTTGTTTATGCTGTACATATATCTACAGACTCGGTTTTCAAGCATCATGTTTGTTTCACTCCTATATGTCATGACAGAGGGATATGGCATAAATGCGTTTAAAAAAAAAATTATTATAGGTGTTGTAGCATCAAATCTGCAAAATTTGCGTGTATTTGTCAACCAACAACCGAGTCTGGTGTCAAAGTTATTGAATGTTTTGAGTTGAAGTGGCAACAACTAAAAATGGTCGATCTTGAAATCAAACCCTTACTCGCCACGACGTGCATTCAAGCTAAACCGTCTTTCGAGAAAGTGTATCAAACCAACACAGATACATATACTTGAGTGATATTTAGACGACTAGTGGTGTGGGCTCGTCGAGTGTGATATACGTGCTCCAGACTATTTTAAAGACTACTTTTTAAAGATGACACCAATCTTGAAAAACATTTAAGTAAGTAAAGATGATATCGGTACTTTCATGCGTGAGTACGCTATTGACCACCTACGATCACAATTTAAATGGTAGTTAACGATTGACAAAAGATTCTATTCGACGCTCTTTTGCTAATATGGTATGTAAACCATGGTCTGGAAGTGACATATATTTATCAAGTGTTTGAGTACAACCATATGACATTTTTCCAAGCCCTTGGGCATACAGTTACCGAAGGCGATTTACAAAGTTACAATGTGATTATTTTCCTGACGAGGCCATTATTAGTGTTTTGATACAATTGTTCAAAAATGCTGCGCAGGGAATACTTTTACAGATAAAGCTAAATACCCTAGTGTATCTTATATTAAAATCGAGGCTACCCGAAAATCGATAAATAATCCCATATTTAGAAAAATGACACAAGATTGCTTAATATATATATATATATATATTTATTTATTTATTTATTTATTTATCCTTTTTTGTGAATGTGAAGCATGGACTGTAAACAAAAAAATTCGAAGGGAATTAGAGGCTATAGAGATGTGGTTTCTAAGAAGAATGATGAAAATACCATGGGTAGCCAAGAAAACTAAAGCAGAGCTTCTCATTGATGCTGGCGTAAAAAGATAAAAATCATATCAAACATTAGGGGCAGACAGTCAAGGTTTGTAGGCCATGTACTGAGAAGAACACAGCTTGAACACTTAATAACCACTGGAAATATGAAGGGGAAAGAGATAGAAAGAGACAGAGAGAAAAGTTACTAGATGGACTTGTATTGTCAGATAGTAGAAGCTCACCAACCGAGCTTATTGACAATACAAGAGACAGAGAGTCGTGGAGAAACATGATCGCCTACGCCATTCGGCATGCCACTTGATATAGATATATATATGACGTGGGAATGCTCCACACATTTTTTCAGTGATACTTTGACATCCATGTAGTTTTCTTTATTTATCAGTTTGTAAAACTAAAAATATTAACGTTTCATTATGGGGTTTTTATAGAAATGTGTAAATAGATCCGTTTTCCATTAATTCAAATGGATAAAGTTACCTTATAAAAATCGCTACTGATAGCCAATCTCTATAGAAAAGGCTCGATAGAAAACACAAATATTACAGAGTGTATGATCAGTGATCACCCCTAGAATGGGCCATACACATTATGAACTCATAAATAGACCGATAGATTACGCTTAGTGTAATGGGGTTAGTTAGAGTATACGATGGTATACTCTTGTGAAACAATTGTACTTTGAACAATCTTAAAAGCATACGATATTTAAAAAAAAATATGGTTTTTAAGCTGGATAATGTGAATCTGGGAATATAATCCTTATTTAGTAACGTACGGCTGCTATGCCACCAACGTCAAAACCCATCGCAATGGAATACAGCAAACAACACACTACATTACACATTTAGACATATTACCAAACATAAATAACAGATTATCGATGGTAATAATTTGTGGTTCAAGAAGAGAGGGTGTGACATTTTTACAGACGAACAATATATGGTCTCACTATTTCTTTTAAGATAAAATTAATAAATATAGACAATATTTCTATTTTGCCCTTCACATATTAAACACTGGCTCGTAGCCACTTACTTTCTGCGTGTATATATTTGTATATCATGTATACATGTAATGTTGTGTATAATTTTTATATACGATGCTTTAAAAATTGAAGAACTAATAACTTATCTAGCAAGATTATGTACATATTGCCTTTAAATATACATTAAGCAATGATTTTCTAGTTTTATGTATATATATATACATATAGATTGACATGTCGGGAAAAAATATCATATACACTCTACATGCAAGCTACATCTTTTATATTTCAAACTATCACCACGTCAATAAAACAAGTATATGCTACACATTTCGCTTCGTGTTTAATTTATATGTTTGTATATATGTTGTGACCATTAAAACAACTACAGAACCAACAACAAAAGAAGCCAAATGAAGCAACAACAACAGACCAATAAACATATGCTCTTCCAAACTGTACCCCTATGAACAGCATAATAATGTATGCTAACACGTTCAATTGCATAGAAACAATCACAGATAATAACGCCAGACATGAAAGCCAGTAAGCTAAAAATAAATGTCAAACAATACAGCCAAAAACTAAAAATACAAGTCAGACAAGCCAGCCAGTAAGCTACAGATACACGTCAGACAACACAGTCAGTAAGCTAAAAATGCAATCATCCATTAAACTCAAAATCATCCAGTTTGCAATTGCCAGTTTGCCTTGCACAGCCTGGATATTGTTTTGACCATTTACGTGGTTCTCAATTTTGGGGAATTACTTGATACAAGTACATTGATTACATGACTTCGAAAACACGTGTTAAATAAAAGTATACTCATTTCATATACACACATATATACACATGTATACATTTGAATGTGTTAATGAGTGTAGTAAATTAACAGGCACATGTCACACGGAAACACTTCAAGTATGGATACCATCTAATCAGACATCTACACGATAGGGGCAAATGTGCTTGTCCAGAAACTGACAAAGATTTTAATTACGTTCTGGGTCTCAGAAATCTTGCATCACAACCTGAAAGATGCCTCAATTGTCCATTTATACAAAGGTAAGGGAAAACTAGTCATGTGACAACCACTGAGAGATAACTTTGTTATCCAATTCAGACAAATGATTAGCTCGTGTAATGTTAAACCATTGTACACATATACTCACAAATGACACTCAGGCTGAAAGTCAGTGCGGATTTCGTGAAGATCGCGGGACAAGGATCATGATCCGTGCTGCCTATTAACTCCAAGAAAAATCTCAAGAACTTTTCACACTATGTGTATACCTCACGAGTAAATTCAAGTAGGAAGCAAGAGGATAAATTAAATTAAGGACCAGTCCGTTCACAGTGATATGAGTACACAGATTAAATGCCTTGACAAAATTGCATCACTGTTTTCAGATGCGGTTAGTCAAGCACGAAAAAACCCCGTTTACTCGAGGTGCAAGGCGATTCGGTGTCGTTAGAACGACCTGGTTCTTTTTCCGTCAGTCTCAATAACTTTAAATGAATCCTCTAGCTTCCTACTTGAATTTAAATATATAAGCAGTTATGTGAAGCAACAGTGTACTGTCTCTATGCAATTTATGATTACATGAAGACCTATTGACCCTTGCAACATGAATACGAATGTTTTTTTTTTTATGTTACTGAGTATACTTCAATACGTGTATGGCATGTTCTTTGTTGTTGCAAAAGTCATTGTCTCGATTGGTCCGTTCTCAGTGACTTGAGTACACAGTTTGAATGTCGTGACAAAATCGTATCTTTTTTTTGGTATGGATATGTGGCTAGTCAAGTGCGTAAAACAAGTTTACTCGAGTTGCAAGGCAATTTGGTGCCGTTAGAATGGACCACACATGCTCAGAATGTGATAAATAATTCCAGAGACAGATACGACTCATTAGTCACAGTCGGGCCCACTAAAGACATCATCATCATCATCCCAGTTAAGCTGAATTATCATAGTTGACTTCCACGAACAAACAACATAACATTAATCCTCTTCTGACATAACACATATACATATATATTTGTTTACAAATGGACAATAATCAATGCACTGAAAGATGACATTATTTTTACATTAAAGACTGAATGATTCATTTTGAAAATCGATCCTTTGGGAAACATTAAAAAGCTGAATAAGCATAAAAATGGTTACAAATACAATTGTGTATGTCACACAAACGGTTTACCGTTAACATCTAACACGCTGTGGCTGAACAGAAGAATGTATAAATGAATTGAGTACACCAGCATTAAGTGACACTACTGTGTGCAGTCAGCACATCATGCATGATCGTATCTGTTGAAGAAATAAGTTCATGTCAGTATTTATATACAAGACACTATTAGAAATATATTAGTGTCCAACAAAACATACTTTGGTCGTGCTGACAGTGAGGAACAAAGAGCGGGGATTGAGCTAACTGGATGAATGAATTTTTGAAAAACATTTTTGGCCTTGATGTCTGAGGTCGTTTGCATTACCTTATTGACCATGTTAGCTGATGTTCGTTTGTTGATGTTGTGAGTAAGGATTGAAAAAGGTGGGATTCGTGGAATTATTCTTCTGTTCTAGGTTTATCGATCATTTGTTGTTAATCCTGGTATGTGTTAGATGTGTTAGTGATGTATTGGTTACAATATATATATATATATATACAACAGAAGTATATAACCACAGACATATGTACATATTGAATTATCTATTGCATATCTCAGGAATTTTTTGTTGATCCCGTTTATTGACCCCGTAGTAGGAGATTAAAAATCGGTGGTGATTGACGATTACTCGGCGGACGTTGTCTAAGGCACCTCTCAGCAATATAACATTTAAAAGCGTAAAATCGCATGTCAGATGAATGTGTTGTGACGACAATGAAATATGATTCTCTTGTCACTCATTACAAAGAAGGCACGTGTGGGGACTATCTGTGTCCTCGATGCATCATTTGCTGCAAAATGTGCTGATTTCATGTATGCTGCAAAAAAGGACACAACTGCAAGATTAGGGAAGCAAGAAATGTCATCTGCAAAAGAAGAGGTAAAACATGTAATGTGTTCACAACAATAGTTTACTCAGTACTAGAAATATACACGTGCTGTAGATATTCCTTTAAAGTTATAAATGCAGAGCTGACTTGTTGTGGAATACTGTGTGTGGAGGCATTTTTAAGGCATCTAGTAAATCTAGTAGTTCCCCACACGGAAGAAATTATTGTGTGGTATGGTGAGTAGTAGTTCTCTTATGATAGCACGGGCGGTGTTCAATTTATTGACGGACTTTCAGACGTGGAACAATGGACGGGTTATAAGCAAAAGTTTGTTTATGTTTTTGAGAACCCCAGGAATTGCAAGCGATGACCTCATACATCTTATGTGCAGTGAGGTACTTTTTATGAGCTTTCTTTCATACCCACAAGACGTAAGCTTTCGGCTAAGTAAAATGCCTATATAAGTCACCTTCTACTCAGAGTGTGTCGAAATCGTTGGTAGTGGCAGATAATTTTATGAGACTAATGCTCGAGTTACTAAATTATTTATCATAAGTAGTCACGTGTTTTACACACGTTTTAAGGGAAATGAAAGATGAGACAGACTTGCCATCGTGGTAGTGTAGCTAGCGATAATTATATGAATGTAGTTACACCTTGCTTATATTTGCAATGTAATTAACGAGTTATACTAGTAGGATGATATTGAGTGTATTTTTTGTCCATGTATATCTTCTTTCGTCCTCATCGTACATTCTCAAACTTCTGCTGAATTTCTCTAGTAGCGAGATCATGGTCCTATTTCATCTTCTTCTTCTTCTGCGTTCGCTCTCATATAACCACAATGAATATATCGTTTGATTTCCGTGGGGGAGCGTGAAGTACGTTGTGCTGCAAGTTCCATAGTAGAACTGTGTTATTTGCACCTCGGTTGGCCACGTGTGGTCAGGACGTTCGTTATCCAGCATATCTGTTTTCGTCATGCCTTTAATTCGGGTAGGCTTCCTAGTCCGTGACAAACTGTCTATCTGTCGCCGGGCACGTGGGTGTGTAGTGACTATTTGCCAAGTCGATTGTCGTTCACGTCTATCTCGCACGAGGTGTTTCCCCGTCTATGAACTCACCTCGTGCAAGTGGAGGTACACTTCCTGTGCCCATCCGGTACTGAACCGTTTCTCATCTCAGAGCCTAGTTCCGTATGAGGAAAAACTCGTCAGCAGAGTTGGTCCCTGGCTCACTCGACCTCCTACCCTAGTCCTTTTTCACAGACATCGTGAACCCCTCGCCAAAGTTCGAGTCTCACACTACGCGTTTGAGAGCAAGGCGTTCTCGTGCTGAGCGACCTTGTCCCAATAGCGCCTGAGCCCATCGGGTACGGAACCCTTTCTCTTTGCAACTGTACTTCCGGTAAAGGAAATCTTGACAGTAGAGTTGGGCCAGGACTGCCATCGTTGTCCCTTTTTTGCCTAAGTCTATCAGGTACGCATTCTCTTCGCCAGCATGTTTCCGGTATAGGAAGGCTCGACATTAGAGTTGGGTCAGGTCTTCTTGCTTTTCGGTACGCCCATGATTGGGTCTGGGGCTCTGTCTGTAAGGAGCACAGGTAGATAGAAGCTCGTCTCGAGCTGACGGAGCTTGTAGTTCCCCTTTCCTAGGAACTTTTCACTTTCTATTTGCAGTTCGCAATGACCTCGGCGCTGTTCTGCCATTTCAGTGTATCAATGTAATCATTATGAAATATGTTTGTCTCTCGCCATGCATCTACCTTTACTTGCCTTTTACATTCGCCGCCTCTCCAATGTTCGGACTGGTCTGACTAGCGTCAATGTATGTCGAAAGTGCCGCTGTATGTGCTGATACTGGTGGTGTAGGAGATATTGTCTGTCTCTTATGTAGTCAAATCATTTTCATGTGCTACCTCCACATTCTTGGACACGATCCCCAAATGATTTAGTCAGAATCAGTACGAGCCGCTGTATTTCTGTTTCCAGGGTGCACCGCGATGATGTACATTTGGGATCTTGTTTCTCTGCGAATCCTGGGTCCGCCGAGAGCATTGCTTTCCCTTTGTGCCCCGGTCCTACATGATTTCCAGTAAGATGTAGTCCAGAAAATGGGAATACGTTGTGTCGAATTTTTATATGCGAAAATGGCCCGATACATCCGTCTTCTGCATACGTCCATGTACATGACTAGGATGAAACGAGCAACATATATAAATCAAAATAAGAGTTTGCAAACAATACAGTCGGACCATTTATTTACCACATATCGAGCGACTGAATATACCATACTGATTATGAGGTCGGAACACTATGAATGTGTCAGCACTGTCATGATGTGTCAGCAATGTCATGATGTGTCAGCAATGTCATGATGATATTGTGCAGTAATACATCATGTTCATTTTTGTGTCTGGTCATTGTAGTGTTAAACAAAATGGCAATGCAGATAGATTGGCAGCTTCTTCCACTGTGTCAAGTGACTGGATTATGGATCGAACCCATATATTTAACACTATATGAGAAACTGCACCATCAAATAAAATTAATGAAGATTATTTTTTGGTTTCATATCCAGAATAAAAGAGCTGAACATGAAATGTGGGCGTGACAGGAAATGAACATTGTTACAGTTGGCAAATAATATTTGTTCACCAAAAAAAAAAACTGGGTCTGTCAACCGTCATGTAATACGGAGAGAGAAATCTGAGCACACATGAATATGGTCTGAGCGTAGTGATGGTGATCTGGTGACTAACTGGCTATAATAACTACCAAATAGTTAAAACAATGTAAACGAGAAACAATACTAAACAAATAAACAATTCATATTTCTCGTTTACATTAATTTTACTATTTGGTAGTGAGATTGTCTAGTAAAAATATTCCATTAAATATTCATATCGTATTTATGGCTTCTTTATTTTGTTACTTTGACACTATCAATCTTGTCACCATTATAGTTTCTGGCAGTTTCCTTATTTAACTAACGATAGCAATAGTCACAACTTTTCCTTTATGCATTTATAAACATCTAGTCAGATACCCATAAGTGAGATACACACGAGTCAGATATTCACAAGTAGGATATCTAAAAGTTAGATATTCACGTCAGATACCCAAACCTGTTATCAAGAATGCATTACCAATTACGAGTATTACCTAAACCGCTGCAGATATGGATGTGTTTTTACATAAACAAACATGTCGTCAATATGTACACACAAAATGCTTACATAATGTCGTCGCGTCATCATACACTAAAAATGGACAACATGTTTTTAATCAGAAGTGTTAGAAAGAAATGCTGGTTCAATTTGGCGTCCAATGTTCTAGAAGTGCGATGTCAGTTGTCAGTAATGATCAAATGTACCAATGGATTCGTTCGTTGCACTCCGTACTTTCATGCATTATTTATATTGTATTACTATACTATATTTATATGTGTTTCTGCTGCACATATATCATGAGAATTTTTATTCATGAGTGACAGCAACATTCTCTTGAGTAAAGTAAGTGATGAAATGTATGCAGACGATTTGGAAATTATGTGTATTGAAGACAGTATTCATTTTCCTTTTGCGCTGAAGTTAGAGCATAGGGCAGAGGTCAGATCTCTCCAATTATGTCTGTTCAAAGCTATTCTGTGTAGTTCTTGAATAGTATGAATATCGGTTGTTTTACTTTTTCTAAGTATTGTTCTTCTGAGTGTCTCTTTTAGTCTACCCCTTGCTATTTTTCTTGTAGGTATCCATTCAAGAGATTTCTGGTGTATTCTGTTGGTGTCTGTGCGTAGGACATGCCCGATGTGGGACCAACTGCGTTTTCTGATAACATCTGTGATGAAATTTTGATGTTTTATTTTCATTGTCTTATTTTCCTGTCATTTTCGTTCTTCCCCCCCCTACTATCTTACCAGTTGTAACTATATTTGTTTTTCTAAACCAGCTTGTTTCATAACATGACCAAAGAATAAAGATTACTGTTTTTGACAGTATTAATTAACGACGTTTCACATTTGACTAGTTTAGCACCTTCTTTTTTTAATAGTTTTTCTATCTGCTATGATACTCTCAACATTATTCTACTAAACTACATCTCAGCTGCATGTACTTTTACACAATTCTGTTTATGTATTGTCCTCGTCTCATATTTATCTCTCAATTATAATTTTTTAGTATATGAAAACTGGTGCTCGCCTCTAAATCTAAAAAAATAATTATTGAATTTAAGAAATTCCACCGAAGACGGATGCTTCGGGCCATTGGCGCAAATAAAGCGGCGACACAACGCATTTCCATTCTCTGGACTGTATCCTGCTGGAGATCTAGTAGTACTGCTACAGGAGAGATGCAGCTGGAGTTTGAGAATGAGCGCTGAAGAAGAATTTAAGAAATGTTGTTTTTACCTTTCATATTCTATTTCTTTGTTAAATATCTTGTTAGTGTTAGTTGATTAATCCATCGATCAACGGAATGACCCATACTTTAGTTCAGTTTAACGCACTCTAAATATATGAATGTACGTTCACATATTTACTTAATTATAATATTGTGTTGCTGACGTTTCTTGTAAACATTATTTGGTTTATTCATATTATTCTTTCTGTTTAATTACCAATGTAGTACATATTTTTCCCAAATGGATAACTAATGACCTTTTTGCGATAGTAGATAAATACAGAAATAAAGAACATTAATATTCATGGTTATTAAAATTAATGAGACTTTACAAGTCATGTTGCCTATCGCACATTGAGTCGTACACATTGAAATAAATAAACAGAAAATTTTTCCTTCTGAAATTCGTCCCCTCAGTCTAACTGTCTCGAAATTTGAATTATTTTTTTCTACTTAGCAGCCAGCCATGCAGACGTTTTACTAAATTTAAGGAGAAATGTTTATAAATTAACATATGTTTCTTATTTATTTCTTATACGTTCGCTCAGATGAAGATCTAAGATCGAAACGTCGATCTTATTCATCATTCTTCATGTTTATAATCACGCATTTATTAGTAGTGATATGTATTTGTAGCACATAATTTCGTATTCACTGTTATTACTTTGATATTTGCATTACAACAGAATATAAACGACTGTTGGATGGTCTCTGCCTGTTTTTGGTATTTATATGTTTACATTTGCTTTACATATGTTTGCTGCGTATATTATACACTAGCACAATTTTGGAAACCGAAGTACGGACCACTACAGTTCAAGGTACAAATATTAGAGCCAATGTCATTTTTCCAGGCAACTAAGTAAAGTTTTATGATATGCTGACAATTTGTTATCAGTAAATAAAATCATGATTGTTACATCTTGTCTCAAGTTCTGACTTTTCTTTTCAATCAAACAATTCGCTTTGGAAGACTAAGAGATGCAGATACAGCAAGCATTGCACCTTTTTTTCTTTTTGCAGCAGGCTCTTAGAAGACAAGGAATGTTAGATCTACCATAACTGCATCTCAGTCAACAAATATAACATAAGAGTAATGAGATAACCTTGATCTGTGTGATATATCCGTTGTATCGTGTGATAACCTTTGTATCGTGTGATAGCCGTTGTGTTTGTGAGAACCGTTGTGTCGTGTGATAACCTTTGTATCGTGTGATAACCGTTGTGTCATGTGATAACCGGTGTGTCGTGTGATAACTGTTGTGTCGTGTGAGAACCGTTGTATCGTATGATGACCGTTGTATCGTATGATAAACTTTGGATCCTATGGTAACGTGTTGTGTGAGAACCGTTGAAAACTAGTGCACACTAATGCATGGGGACATACTATTCATTCCTAATCCCCCTTTACAGAACTATGATTTTGAGATCGTATATTGACTCGGGTGTCGCCATAGTTACACAACTGAGAAGAACATATTGTTGTCATATCGGTCATAAGTAGTCCAGAGCTACCTGCTCAATTGATTATTTTGTAATTATCATAACCATACCCAACACGGTAACATTTACAAAGATATGTGGACACATTACAAGACAATATATACAATGTGCAAGAAAATATGTAACTATAACAACCACGCCGATATCAAATCAATGATATGATAATAAATTTACATATAACATTTACATTCAGTACAGGTAGGTAGTTAATGAGTTTACCACTCTTTTAGAGAGAAGTAACTCTTTCAAGCAGCGGGCAACAAAGTCCAAATACGTTATGTCAGGACACACTACTATAATATATTAGAAGTAACAAAGCCCCTAATATGTTTTTATTTTTGACTTTCGGTACAGTACAAGCAGACACCACATTATATACTACAACATGTTTAATTATTTCCATTGTCTATGTTTGGAAATTTCATCTTCATCATTTAATATTTTTTTTAAGGTTGGGGTTAGAGTTTGGGTTAGGATAGTTATGTTTTATTTATCTAATCCCAGCCACAAATAAATAAATATTTAAATTATTTAATGATGAATATTACATTTAGAAACATAAAAAGGAAACATTTAAACATTTTATGACGTCTACTTGTACGGTACCTTTCGTTCTTATTTATAATCCTTCATCATCAAGTGACATATTCTTTCCTATCGTAGTCTTTCCTGTGGATCTCTTGAATTCTCCTAGGTCTTGAGCAAGTTTCCCTGCATCTTCCAGTGATATGCACAGTCATTCTTGAATGTATTTTGTCCAACAGAATCTTGTTCGGCCTTTGTCCCTGTGCCTTCTATCATCCCCTCCATTAACACTCTCCCCATGCCGTCGTGTCTCTTAATATGACCCCAAAAAAACTAGCTGTTTCTTTAATATAGTGTTCAGAAGCCAGCCTTCCTGGACGTTAATTGTTCGTAACACCTCCTGGTTTGTTTTCTTAGCTATCCATGGTATTCTCAAAACTCTTCTATAACACTTTAATTCAAATGATGTTATTCTCTTGGCCACTGTTGTATTTAGTGTCCATGCTTCACATCCATATGTCGCCACAGGAAATATACATGTTGGTAGTAAAAACAATTTGGTTCTTCTGTTAGTACCTTGCAATAGTGTCTTTATCTGTTTTAATTTTGCCAACACCATTGCCGTTCTTCTCTTGATCTCAACTGCACAGTCCCCCGCATTGTTTATATTAGTTCCTAAATAATCAAAATGTCTCACTTCTTCCAAATTGCAGTTCTCAATATTAATTTTGGGTCTTGATTTTGTTTTGTCAGTTGCCATTATTTTTTGTCTTTTTCATATTTAAGAACACGTTTTGCTGTTCGCTGAACTTTTGGGCTGACTTAATTATGTTCAGTATGTCGTGTTCGTTTGTTGTTAATAGCACTGTGTGTCTGCATATCTAATTTCTGGTATCTGCAGTCCTCCTATATTTATGGGTCTGAAATCAGGCTTCATTGATTCTTGTCTCACGTTTCTCATTATATTTTCCGCATAGCTGTTGAACAAGTATGGAGACAAGGTACAGCTTGTCTTACTCCTGTCTGTACATTGAACCACTCCGATATTGCACCTTCAACTTTTACCGCTGCTTCTTGATCTTTATACAGCTCTGCTATTAGTCGTGTAATGTGTTTTGGGAAACCCATATCGTTCATTAATTCCCATAATTGATGGTGATTGACACAGTCGAACGCTTTGGTGTAGTCTATGAAGCATGCGTGCAGTTCGATGTTATACTCTCTACATTTCTCTATGATCATCCTCATGTTAAATATATGATCTCTAGTGCCTCTGCCAGTTCTGAAACCTGCTTCCACTTCGTGGATCTCATCCTCCATCTTGTTAGGTATTCTTTTCATTATAACGTGCAGTAGTATTTTACTGGCTTGGCTGATCAAGGCGATTGTTCTATAATTTGAACGTATTTGTATATCACCGGTTTTGGGTATTGGTATGTATACAGAGCGTTTCCTTGTCCCTTGGCCAAGTTTCTGTTCTCCAGATCTTATTGCATAGCTGATAAAATATGTTTACCTTGATTTCGCCCCCGACGTGACTCATTTCAGCTGTTATGTCGTCACAACCTGCTGCTTTTCCTCTCTTCAAACTGTGGATTGCTGATCTAATGTCTTCTATTGTAAGCTCTGGTTCTTGTGCATTTCTGTCTGTGTTTATTTGGCTCTCTGGGTAATTTTGGGGTGACTCTGAGTACATTTCTTTACAGTATTCTTTCCACCTTTCTAAAATATCGCATTGCTCTGTAAGGGTTTTCCTGATTTGTCTTTGATGACTCGCATAGATGTTTTATATGTTTTGTTCTTTATGGTATCTGCTGCGAGAAACATGTTTTTCATTTTTCCTCCTTCGTACAAGTCCTCTATGTTTTTGCAGGAGTCCTTGATAAATTGTTGTTTATCCTTTCTAATGTGTCTTTTTATTTCTCTCGTGAGTTGCTTGTATAATGCATGTCTGTTGTATTGTTGTTGGGCTTGATTTTCCTTCTTTCTTCACTAGCTTCATGGTACTGTCCGTTATATATGCTTGTCTCTTCTTTTTTTCTTAGGTATACATTTTTGTGCAGGATTATTTTTATACTCCTTCAGAAAGGAAATCAACAAATTTCAGTGAACTCAACTGAAAGTGGAACAATGTTAGGTCACTAAATGGAAATAATAAGTACATGTTCCGCTTTGTTGGAACGCTGAGACTAACTATCAGCAAATGTAATCAACAAAATAGAACATATACACGAAAACAATAGTAAACACAATCCAGAAAATTACAAAACATCCAACGATAAATGTTGATCTAGACACAGTGGTCATAATACATATTTCCCTTTATTTGATTGCAAACTTTGACAATGCTATACTTTATGCCAATTCTAGGTACATATTTATATAATCTAACAACAAGAAAATTAAATATACCATAATTAAACTGTGTGTAGATAAAGGAAAAAAACCCCAACTAAGTAGCAATTTGACAATGCATTTTGACAGAATTTGATATTATTCACAATAGATCTGCCAGGTGGAGTCTTTAAGACATTTGATTTGTGCAAAGAGGACACGGTGTCGACATTGGGTTTTTCTCGCCTTTGTATTTGCAAGTTCATTATTCATGTATTTACAGTAATTTAGAAGAAAATCACTTTAAGGTATGCGTTACGTCCTATTGTGGTATTTTTAACAGACTTTGAACGTCTTGGTTTAGCTGTGAGGAGGGGATAAATATAGCGAACAACGAGTACTATGTAGTCAATCTTCTACGCCTTTGGTCTTTTTTGTACTTTGACATTATATTTCTTCTAATATAATTCCTATCAATTCCAAGGTATTATTTCACCGGAGGTCGATGAAGAACAATTCAGTTTTAGGAAAAACAAAGGAACCAGAGAAATTATACTTGGTATCTGACTAGTGATATATAAATGTATAGAAATACAAACACGTATCTACATTTGCATCATAGACTCCAATAGAGTCCAACATGAAAAAAAATAATCAAATGTCTTCAAGAAATAGGCATAGATGGAAAAGACATCAGGCTGATTAAAAATATATATTTGGAACAAACTGCACCAATAAGGTGTGAAAATAGCTACTTCCCATACATAGAAATAAGAAGAGGGGTAAGACAAGGATGCATTTTATCACCAAGCCTATTTAATATCTACACAGTGAATATCTTTAAAAATATAGAAGAAATGCCAGGACTCAAGATCAATGGGGAAATAATAAACAACCATAGATATTTTGCAGATGACACTGTTCTTTTGGCAGAAAGTGAACATGAACTACAAAGAAAATAGATCAAGTCAATAAATCAAGTTATGAATATGGAATGGATATAACTAACCAAAAAACAAAAACCATAATAATCAGCAAGGAAACATAAGAACAAGAGATAAACATAAACATACATGGAGAGAAACTACAACAAGTAAAACATTATCAATATCTTGGACACATAGTCACAAATGATGGCAGATGTGAAACAGAAGTTAAACAGAGAATAGGAAATGCTAAAAGCACCTTCAATGACAGGAGGAAAATAATAATATCTAAACAAATTACTAATAAGTAAAAAATGAGAATTATAAAATGTTACTTCTATTCTATATTACTATATGGATCAGAAACATGGACACTAAATAAACAATTACAAGACAGGAATGATGCCTTTGAGATGTGGGTATATATGAGAATAGGGAGAACATTATGAAAAGAGAAAAACACAAATAAAGAGGTTCTAAAGACACTTAATATAAAGAAAGAACTACTAAGAGAAATAAAGATTAGGCAAATACAATATTTTGGATACATTAAAAGACATGGCATCTTGTTGAAGACCTTACTTTAGCGTAAAGTCAAATGGAAGCGAGCAAGAGATAGACAGATATACAAGTGGGAAAGCAACATCACAAGATATACAGGTTATAGTCTAACAGAGTGAACCACCAAAACACAAAAACAAGAAACATGGAATGTTGAAGATCTGTTGTAACGAACCTTCGTTGCGGAGAGGGTACTTGATGATGATGATTATTTTACCAGAACACAGACATATTGATATATTAATATTTATATATATTTAAATTTATCTTGTGCATTGATTCATTTCCAGAGGTAGACCAAAAGAAACACCCAGAAGAAAAAAAAAACTTACAGAAAGTATAACAACCAATATTCATACTATTCAAGAACTGCACAGAATAGCTTTGAACAGACAGAATTGGAGAGATCTGACCTCTGCCCTATGCACTAACCTCAGCTCAAAAGGAAAATGAATAGATTAATTATGAAATCTGGGTTTGTATTGAGTTTGAGCATGCTATAATACATATTATCTCAATATTCGCATATGTGTGTGTCATCACAGCATGTATCCTGCGGTAACGTGTTAACTGGCGTCGGCGATCGTGCATCTTCATAACTCACTATTTCCCGTATGATTTATCAGCATTGCTGCTCTCTTTGCCTTGCCACAATATCTGTTGATCTTTTATTTGCTAGCTTTGTCGTGCTCATTCTCTCTAGCCTTCAATATTGTCCGTTGTATTTACGACCTACATACCTTCTTGTTCTGTTTCTTAGCGTGTTGAAAAAAGTCGATTATCTTTAAGTAATTTTTAGTTTCTTTAAATAACAGTATGTAAATCACATATGCGATTTTAATTTCTTTAAGTAACTTTAGGTAATTCACATATCCGGTTGTACACTTTCATTTCTTCTTCGATAATTTTCCCAGCTATCCATGACACTTTCTGCATTTTTCTATAAATGTACACCTCTATTACCTCGGTAATAACGGTCATATATAGTTCTCAGGATCTCCGTTACTCTCTATTGAAAATGTCATATTATGATGACATTTATAATGACAAGAATTTCAGCACATATTACTTGCATAGTTGTGCTGATTTAGAACTGCATAATTCACACATGATATTCGTTCACGATGTATCACACTCTATTGATGCATCACACTCTGTTAATGCATTCACATGATGTATCACAATATGTTGGTGTATTTACAATATGTATTACACTCTGTTTATGTATTTACACGATGTATCACACTCCCAGAGTATGCCGCGCAAATGTGGAAAATGCATGATGCAGAAAAGTGTAGGATACTATTCTTAACAACACCAAGAACAGCACGTGGATCAACTGCACTTGTTATGCGGGTGTCATGAACAACGAAAGAGCTCACACATTGGCGACTAAATCTCTAGTGGATGTTAAAATGGACTCACGAGACCAGGCTGAATTAATAAAAGACTGAATTACATTGAATGAATGTTGAATACAATACATACTGATAAAGAAAATGCTAAAATAGACAATGTATGTGTTCAGAGAATGACATAAATGGTTGTGGTCAGTGGAGATGAGAGACAATGAGTCATCAATGACATGACCATTAGAACCACATCCAAAATCTGATTGGGACACTGATCTTATATATATTTAAATGGTTGATGAAATGGCAAGCATGTCATTTATAGGAAAAGCCCTTTGATGTTTGTTTCTTATTAAGAATCAAGTATGTGTATGACGTTTAATATTAACTCAACCGAGTGGCAACCATGATCTCAACATCTAGGTCAGGATGCAAACAATAGGGCTAGTGTGCTCTTTCGTGGAATATTGTAGCAGATGACTAAGGAAAGTTGGGTGATAGGATAACAACATTTCACCTATACATATAAATAATTTTTTGCATGTTTTACTTCAATTTGCGACATTTTCCTAATGGACTATCACGTGACTTCCTTAGACTAAGAGAGTACAACTATACAGACAATCTAGACAATCTAGACAATCTAGAGGGTAGACCCTACAGCGGCCGATGGTGTATCAAGATTTCTTCTGCAATTCTGCATGTTCCTATGGGTGGTGGCATTTCAGTTTTCTTGAAATTAATAAAAAGAAATGATTGGGCAAAAGCACATGGGCAATTTACTTTCTTCACAAAATCTGCATGTACAAACTGCCAATTCTGAAACGTAGGAGGTATATGTTTTAGCAAATGTCATGTGCCTGTTTTCTATTTGTAAAGACGCAAAACGTTTTGCTCTCGTACACACGCATACACAAACAAATACACACTCACGCAAGCGTATGTAAATGCAAATGTTTTGCGTTTGTGAAAAGTGTCTTGAAGTAGTCGGTAGATAACAGTGACTTGAACCTGTGGGAAAGGTGACTTGAAGCAATGGGTAAAGGTGATTTGAAGCAGTGGGTAAAAGTGTCTTGGAGCAGTCTGTAGATAAAAGTGGCTTGAAGCAGTGGGTAAACGTGGCTCGAATCTGTGGTTGAAAATGACGTGTAGTAGTGGTTAAAAGTTGCTTGAAGCAGTGGGTAAACGTGGCTTGGAGCAGTCGGTAGGTAAAAGTGGCTTGAAGCAGTTGGTAAACGGGGCTCGAAGCAGTGGTTAAAAGTGCCTTGAAGCAGTCGGTAAAAGTGGCATGGAGCAATCGGTAGGTAAAAGTGACTTGGAGCAGTGGGTAAAAGCGGGTTGTAGCAGTGGGTAAACGTGGTTCGAAGCAGTAGATAAACGTGGCTAGAATCAGTGGTTAAAAGTGGCTTGTAGCAGTGGGTAAACGTGACTCAAAGCAGTAGATAAACGTGGCTCGAATCAGTGGTTAAAAGTGGCTTGTAGCAGTGAGTAAACGTGGCTCAAAGCAGTAGATAAACGTGGCTCGAATCAGTGGTTAAAAGTGACTTGTAGCAGTGAGTAAACGTGGCTCGAAGCAGTAGATAAACGTGGCACGAATCAGTGGTTAAAAGTGGCTTGTAGCAGTGAGTAAACGTGGCTCAAAGCAGTAGATACACGTGGCTTGAATCAGTGGTTAAAAGTGGCTTGTAGCAGTGGGTAAACGTGGCTCAAAGCAGTATATAAACGTTGCTCGAATTAGTGGTTAAAAGTGACTTGTATCAGTGGGTAAACGTGGCTCAAAGCAGTATATAAACGTGGCTCGAATCAGTGGTTAAAAGTGACTTGTAGCAGTGAGTAAACGTGGCTCGAAGCAGTAGATAAACGTGGCTCGAATCAGTGGTTAAAAGTGGCTTGTAGCAGTGAGTAAACGTGGCTCAAAGCAGTAGATACACGTGGCTTGAATCAGTGGTTAAAAGTGGCTTGTAGCAGTGGGTAAACGTGGCTCAAAGCAGTATATAAACGTGGCTCGAATCAGTGGTTAAAAGTGGCTTGTAGCAGTGGGTAAACGTGGCTTGTAGCAGTGGATAAACGTGGCTCGAAGCAGTAGATAAACGTGGCTCGAAGCAGTAGATAAACGTGGATCGAAGCAGTAGATAAAAGTGGCTCGAAGCAGTATATAAACGTGGCTCGAAGCAGTAGATAAACGTGGCTCGAAGCAGTATATAAACGTGGCTCAAAGCAGTCGGTAGGTAAAAATTTGTAATTTTTTACTCGATCTTGTTGATCTCAGATACGGACCGGTGGTTGGGTGTATTACACCACCTCCCCCCACCACCCATTTAGGTAGTCATAAGATGAAATTTAGTACTAGGAAATAGGTCATAGGCAGTATACATTTCCTTCCTCATAATTTTCTTTGTTTTTAAATAAGTATTATCAAAATCAGACGAAAAAAGAGACAGAGTTGTTTACTAAAATGAAGTACTGCTCTTTTTTAGGAACACCTCGACCTCCAATTATTTATAACGTATTTACAGTCCTGCTTTTATTTCATATAAAATGTCTCATACGCTCAGATGTGAATCTTCTACCACTAATTTAAATTACAAGTAACAGAGTGGTAACAGCAATCTGTGATTATACACTACAGTCAATAAACGTCCGTTTGAACATTGGAAATATGTGCTCATTTTGTCATACCAAGTCTTAGGACCAATACAAAATAACTAGGAATTGTCCATGTTAACATAATACTTTCCTAGAGAAATTAAAAAGTTAAATAATACACTTTGTCTCCTATGACGTCTAGTAAGTCGCTGTGCACTGATGTCAAATAAATTATCACTAAATACTGACAGTTCATACAATATAATGTTTCCACCAATGTCAATGATTTCACAAAAACTTAGAAGAAGAATTAGATTATGATTTCAATACTATATAAGAAATGTAAGTAATGCAACAGAATTAGTCAGTGTGTTAGCTCCCAGGCATAGTCATCGGTATCTAGCTGGTTTCATAAATTGATGTTTGAAATACAGTTTAATCCCATCACAGTGCCGCCGTCTCCGGCTCAATGTCAATACTCATCTGCCAGCAGATAACACACATACATAACATTGGTAGTAGTAGGACAGCAGGGATGATGTACTGCCAGAGTGAGTCGTTCTCGACTGTGGAGTGACATAATGATGTAATTTAGCATGTAATTTCGAAAAATGAATATGTAAACAAAGTGCCAGTGTGACGATGAGAGAGGGAGAATTCGAGGGAGAGAAAAAGAGAAATGGGAAGCAATTGAAATATATAATGTTAGAGAATGTCAGGTATATCAGGAAAGACAGTTACAGAACGGGAAAGCGAGAGAGAGAGAGAGAGAGAGAGAGCACGAAGAGAACAAATGAACACATAAAGACACAACAAATATACACAAATATTTATGTGACTATTTAGTGATTAGTCAAGGAGGAAACTGCGACTTGTATAAGAAACAGGTAGGAAATCGCAATGTTCAAACCACGAATTGTATAAGAAACAAGTAGGAAATCGCAATGTTCAATCCACGAATTGTATACGAAACAGGTAGGAAATCACAATATTCAAACGCCGAATTGTATAACACGCATGTAGGTGATCGCAATGTTCATAAAGGTCGGCTACTAGTCCGTTCAGAATCGTTTGCCGAGATGTTATGATGTATAATTCAAAAAGTTCTTGATGATTTCACATGAATTTTGGCATACGTTGTTAAAATGTCCATGTCGCGAAAACATATGTGTTACTTGATGTCTAGCTGTAACGGTTATTTGAAAGCGGCGAATTCTTTTGATGTTTGCCCATGTAAATATTATTTCGACCATAAACAAAATATTTTACAGTAATCTAGTGCAATGATGACCCATAGGCGTGTCCACAAAATTGTACATGGTGGCAGGTGTAAAAAAAATTTAAAATATATCTTTTGTTCGTAGAGTCAATTTGATATTGTTCCATGCTCTTGGTGTGAGTTTCACAAATGTTGTCGCTGCCTTTGAAATAAGTACATATACTTCTTCATGTAAGGAAATTTTGTCTGTAATAGTTGATCCAAGATATCTGAACTTCTGTATTGAATCAAGCGGGCTAATTTTTATAAGTAATGGTTGATGGTTTGCTTATAACATTTTTTGAGCAATGAAATGTTTTACAAATCAACTTGTAAATTTTGCAAATCAAACTTTTTTTAGTGTAGACTTAATCAGAGTAATGATCATTCATAATCAGACGAGTCAAATAGGTCGATTACTGTTTTCGGCTGAACAAACAACAAACCTTCCTTTTTCCAATATTCCTCTTCTTGGCGTAACACGTGATCCTCACATTTCACCCAGTAGTCTTTATGTATATTTGATAGAGCCTGATTTGTAAGTGTCTCAATATCACATAATTTGAAAGTTGTATTTGTAGATGCTACGTGTCCTTTAACCTTTGCCCAAATTAGCTCTATAGGATTTAAGTGTGCATGATATGGAGGTAGTCTCAAACATCTATGACCATGTTCTTCAATTAACTTGTCTATTTTAAATATCTTTGTTCGTTGTGTCTGTTTTACAAGGTTAAGCAATTCGGGTTTCAAGTACCTATCGGTAACTGGTATGTGTTCTTTTATGAGCCACGTTTTGATTGCATCTTTTGTACTTGATGATGTTGGGATTCTATCTTCTACGTTCACTACGTTATGGTATGAAGCATTGTCCATTATCAGACAAGAAGGTCTATCTAATATTGGAAGAATACTTTTTTCGATCCAGTCTTCGAATATGTGCCCATTCATTTCGGAGTGGTAGTCTCTATTGTCAATGGATTTTGAAATGAAAATTAGATGAGCATTCTGCAACAACCCATTATGTCTGCTACCTGCATGTGCAACTATCAAACGTTGCCCTTTACTACTTGGTACTGATCTTTTAATACTTCCATCTGCTAACTGCCATTCCTTTTCATTTGTATGATGAGCGTTGATCCAAGTTTCATCTAAATACACAATATCATAACCATTCTCGCGCATTCCCTTCACTTCACGTAAATACTTGCTTCTAAGAGCTACCAGATGTGGCTTTTCACAAATAATGTTTTTTCCACCAGCATACTTTCTAAAGGTGAAGCCTGCATTTCTTACAGTTTTCCATAATAAAGTTTTTGATATTTCAATGTCGTTATTAGTTTTCAGCCAAATCTTCAACTTTCTAAGTGTCACTTCTTCGTTTTTATCAAACATTCTACATATTTCTCTTTTTACTAGGTCCTTATCGAAACTGTCTATCTTTTCTTTCCTTCCTTGCTTTCGTGAATTTGTTGGCAATAAATATCCGCTTGCTTCCACTATTCGATCAAATGAACGTTTACACAAACCTAAAATATGCATTGTTCTCTTCTCAGGATTTGATAAAGAACAATAAAGATGTCCCTTTTTACGCTCTCTGCAGAAGTATTGATAAATCTTTATAGCAATGTTATGCTCAGTAAAATATTTCGCTTTCAGATTCATTCTCACATAGACTTGCAGAAGGTAATATGCTTAGTGCCGCCTACTTTCTGTAAATATTGAGACGTGCCTCTGACTTGTGACTTGAAATCGAGTAAATAGCCGTTTATGATTTCACATAATTCTAAGTTCAGGAAAAATAATATTTGGTGCTAAACGGGAATTTCCATATGTAACATTGCTTTATACAAATGTACAGTGGAAACAACTACTTTTAGAACGGTGCACATTCTACCGTGAGGGTCATGCCTTTATATTTAATAATCAGCTGTGAGATGTAAGCATCTACATAATCCAGCGGTTGTTTATAATTTAGATTAAATTTTTTTTTAATATAGGTTAAATAAGGTATCTTTGATACTGGATCACATTTCAATGATAACCGACAGACAATTCTACATTTAATCGCTATATCAACATTGTGTCTGAGTTAGACGTGGACAGCAGCGGCTGTGCAAAAGAACAAGATAACATGTTGGTTCAATTTTGCCTAACGGGACTACCATCCCAACATTTTAAATAGGCATACATACCAGATATGCCTACTGTCAGTACTGGAAAGCTACATAAAACAAAACCGCTCTTTCTCCACACATAACACCCTCCCGAAAGTCAGTCTTTAACTAAATAAACATTTCTATGTCCACACACTGATGGATAATTATAGCCAGGGGATTACCGCCCGTTTACTGTCCATGCGGGGTGCAAAGGGAACGCATTGCTCTAGGCGGACCCATGGTTAGCAGATAACCAAGATCCCAAATGTATCCACAAGCGGTGCACCCTGGAAACAGAAATACAGCAGATCGAGCTGATTCTGGCCAAATCATTTGGGGATAGTTCCGAGAATGTGGAGGTAGCAGATAGAAAGAGATTTGACTGCACAAGAGACAGACAATATCTCCGACACCATCAGCATCACCACATATAACGACACTGTCGACATACAGTGAAGCTAGTCAGCTCAGTCCGAACATTGGAGGGGCGGCCAATGTCAAATGCACGTAAAGGTTGATGCATAGCGAGAGACAAATAGAATTCATACCGAGTACAATGAAACAATGAAAGGGCAGAACAGCGCTAGAGGGCAGCGAGAACTGCAAATAGAAAGTGAAAAGTCCCTAGGAAAGGAGAACTACAAGCTCCGTCAGCTCGAGTCGAGCTTCTGGTTACCTGTGTCCCTTACAGGAAGAGAACCAGACCCATCCATTGGCGTTTGGTACAGCAAGAAGACCTAATCCAACGCTAATGCCGAGCCTTCCTAAACCGGAAATATGCTCGCGAAGAGAAAGGGTTCTGTATCCGATGGGCTTAGACAAGAAAAAGACAACGATGGTAGTCCTGGCCCAACTCTACTGTCAAGGTTTCCTATACCGGAAGCGCACTTGCAGATAGAAAGGGTTCCGTACCCGATGGGCTCAGGCACAAAAGGGGCAACGATTTAGCCCTGGCCCAACTCTAAAGTCAGGTTTTCCTACACCGGAAATAGACTTGAAGAGAGAAAGGGTTCAGTACCTGATTGGCTCAGGCGCTATTGGGAAAAAGGACGCTCAGCTTGAGAACGCCTTGCTCTCAAACGCGTGGTGTGAGACTCGAACTTGGACAAGGGGTACACTATGTCTGTGAATGGCACCTCGGCTAAGAGGGCGAAAGAGCCAGGGTCCAACTCCTCTGTTGACTTCTTCCCCTTAAGGAACCAGGCTCACGGATGAGAAACGGTTCAGTACGCAATGGGCACAGGCACAGCACGTCCAATTACACGAGGCAAGTTCATAGACAGTGGAACACCTCGTGCGAGTCAGACGAGAGCAAAAATCGTCTGGGCGATGAGTCGCCACTACGCGTGCCTGGAGACAGATATAGAGGCTGTCACAGGCTAAGGGTAGCGCACCGGAATTGTCAAGGTATGCCGAAATCGGATGTGCTAGGCCTACAAGGCGCATAACGGTGGCACAACGTAATCACGCTCCCTGTGGAAATCGCACGGATATCCTTGATGGTTACAATGGAGCGAACGCTAAACAAACAAACAAACTGTCCATGCATATCGTAAGAGGCGACTAAGGTTATTTGTTAAGTAGGGGTTTATGCCTCATATGGTCGAGGCCCGCCTCTTTCAACCTAGGACTGGTGTCCATATTGGTTATATCGAGGCGACTAAGGAGGTTTGACTTCAGGATTTGAGTTGGATGTCCCATCTCATATATGGACAAAATGACCCATAGCCATGCTGCAGTCATATGTGTCAAAGCGAAATGTGCTTATATCGCCGCGCTGCTGTAATCCAGTACCTAAGCATTTCGTTCTCCGAATTATATTCTGCTAATCTGCAGGAGCTTGTAAACGAAAACAGAAGAAGAATACCCAAGAGAAATATACAATGAAAAGAAACGTAAACACATGTGTGACTGCTGCTTGTAATTTATTTCGTTTTGCTTTCAGTAAATAAGGTAGACCAGCTAAGTAAACCTGAATCATACCGCGTTATTCATTCTTTCTTTTGTTCAGTATGTGTTGTCTGCACTGTTAGAGAAGTCTTATGGATAAACACATCCGCTTGTTTGTTGCTTTACTTTGATTAGATTTAGATCTTAGATTTCAGAGTTGCGCCTTTGGGTGATTACGTCTCTTCTCCAAAGTGTTCATAATTGGGAATAGTTCTATCCATCCATCCATCCATCCATCCATCCATCCACCCACCCATTCATCCATCCATCCAGCTATCTATCTATCTATCAATTTATCTATCTATCTATCTATCTATCTATCTATCTATCTATCTATCTATCTATCTATCTATCTATCTATCTATCTATCTATCTATCTATCTATCTATCTATCTATCTATCTATCTATCTATCTATCTATCTATCTATCTATATATCTATCTATCTATCTATCTACCTACCTACCTACCTACCTATATATCTATCTATCTATCTATCTATCTATCTATCTATCTATCTATCTATCTATCTATCTATCTATCTATCTATCTATCTATCTATCTATCTATCTATCTATCTATCTATATATCTATATATCTATCTATCTATCTATCTATCTATCTATCTATCTATCTATCTATCTATATATCAATTTATCTATCTATCTATCTATCTATCTATCTATCTATCTATCTATCTATCTATCTATCTATCTATCTATCTATCTATCTATCTATCTATCTATCTATCTATCTATCTATCTATCTATCTATCTATCTATCTATCTATCTATCTATCTATCTATCTATCTATCTATCTATCTATCTATCTATCTATCTATCTATCTATCTATCTATCTATCTATCTATCTATCTATCTATCTATCTATCTATCTATCTATCTATCTATCTATCGATCAATCTATCTATCTATCTATCTATCTATCTATCTATCGATCTATCTATCTATCTATCTATCTATCTATCTATCTATCTAACTTTTATTGCCATTCAGCCTCAGGGGTAGAAGAATGTTCTGGAGACGACCGTCTAATGTGCTGAGTACATTGTGAAATTTGTCTCCTCTTTTATTTGAGTGGTCCATCTATTTCGTGGTCGGACTCTAGGTCTGCCTTCAATGTATCTGTGTAACATAGCTAATAGTTGTATCTGAATAATATCATCTGGGAATAGGTGTACAGAATAACTTTAGAGATAGCTTCATCTGTTCCACAATTGTACAGACGAGTAGCACTCAGTCGGATCATGCGTATATGTTTATTCAGTCTGTTGTGTCCTGCAATTAGGCGAAAAATGGTGACTAGCAGCTGTCATTTTAGATAGTGGTTGGGTATTTTCTCATATGCTCACTACTGATTGTTTGCATGTCTTACTTGTTTACTTGGTATGAGACTTTATTATCTTCCTGCATACACTCTCCTCCTTCTTTGTCCAATCAATCGGCCATCTCATTTCCCGGGACACCACGATGTGAGAAAAAGCTAACTTCGACATGATGTGCTTATGAAAAGCAGCAACACAGAACATGAAGAGACAACACATGTGAGGAATTTAAAAACATGTTAGAAAAACATCTTTGATCAAATATAATAAATTAAACATAGAAATATTTCAAACACTTGGAGGGAAATAAATCTGATTGACCAGAAGCAAGAATATACAGCATGCGAGTGAGAACACCAACATTCAGGATGACAAACAAGAAGAATGTGTATTGACTGAGTCGCCAACTACCCTGCGAGCCGCGTTAGCTCAGCGGTTAGAGCACTGGCTTCGCAAATGAGTGGTCCTGGGTTCATCAGGCGGAAATGATTTTTTCAGATCGCAACGGCACCCGGATCGATCCAGCCTTATATGGGTACCGGATTAATCCGGGAAGTAAAGACTGCGAGGGAGAGGAGATGGCTACCGCCCTCATTTGCAGAGCCTCTGAAATGTGAGATCACTAACATCTATGGGTTTCTTTACTTTACAACTACCTTACATCTCCTGCATATCAAGCAACCACAACAAAACCAATCGTCAGTCAATAAAGCAATGACTAAAAGCAAGATGCATGTCCTTTCTAGTTGCTTTACAGCATGTCCTATGGTAGCCATAAAGTCATCATTGTTTGTTATTACTGATGTTCTGCTCGTTCTCTTCGTACAGCTTTCCTGCTATACGGAAGACGATAGTAAATTCGTATTAAAATATAAATTTGAGCAACTTTTCGGCATAGTGGGTCTCCAAAATGTAGATATAAGTGGCTCAGTGGACATAAAGTATAAAAACAATAGTGGCTTTCAGGACCTTCTTGATGCCCCATTACTTTAGGCGGGATAACTAACAACTAAACCATAGAAAATGCACATGCAGACAACCAAACAAAAAACTTAAGATACACGGGTAAATATATCTATAATTCTACTGACAGTAATAACTGAACAAGAAGTATAGACTGATGGAAATGTATGTACGTACACTATAATAAAATGTATTACTATTGTGAATGATCGGTGTATATGTATGTTTCTTTAAAAAAATGTATTATGGTTGTGAATGAACATTTAGTATAGTAATATTATTCTGTGATTTTATCTAGTCATTTCTTTTGTGCTGATTTATATAGTCTTGTGAATGGGTACTGTACACATGGGATAAAGAAAGTTAAATACAACAAGCACCGCCGAAGACGGATGTGTTGGGTCATTGGAGCAAATAAAATGGAGAAACACCACAGTTTCATTTTCTGGACTACATCCTGCTGGAAATCTAGTAGGATCATCGTCCTGCTACAAGGGAGATCCAGCGGCAATTTGGGAATGAACTCTGAAGAAGAAGAAGAAGAAATACAACAAGCAAGGTGACTGACCACAACACCTAACTGTCGCCGCAGCTGAGTACATTAAGAACTATCTTCATTCACAGGTTGCTGCTATGTGACCTAACTTTATCGTTCAGATGGCACCTTTCCGTCTAACACCGTGATTCAACACGTTTTCTGTCTTCAAGCACACATCATTCCTTAATATGATGCGATTTTAGTCAAGGACTAAATCGATTTTAACGACTATATTATTGTGCTAAGATACTCTTATGAAGCCAAATTATGTAATACCAGTAGAAATGATAACCTTTCTGCTAGTAATTGTGTATCAACAGCACTCGTGCATGAAGGTCTTACAGTGAAATTAGATTACCAAAGGTATTTGCATCCTTTGGCGTTATCGAATGGCTGATTCTAGAGGACAGAGTGTCGGGCTAGAGTAGAAGAAAAAGAAGAAGACCAAGAAGACGATATACCAGATACATCGAAGAATGTATTCACATGTCTCTGACAAATGCAGGCTTGCTTGCCCGTAACAGAGGCGTTCAGAGTATCCACGACGAAGACATCGTTTTGGATAGAATATGTCATTTGATATATATATATATTCGTCCTGTATAAATTAGCAAGCACATTTACAATCTATATTTTACAATAGTAGAACAAATGATTTATTGTGTAAAGTGTCATTATGTTCTGAGATACAATAGACAATGTATAAGACTTAAATCAGAGGACAATAAATATGCTTGGAGAATCAAGATAACACGTTACCAGCTGTGCACCATTCTCCTTTGAAATGTTTTTTGCATTTTGTGCACTTCCCAGACCGTATGTGACATGTTCGATTCACACAGTGTTCAGAACAGTTGGATAAACAAAGAGGTCCATAAGAGACATCATCACAACCTATACATTCAGAGAATTTATATCATTTTAATTATGTAAAGATGGTTTGCATTCAGCAATAAATAAACGAAGAGGAATTGTGTTAATGACGTATTTGCTTATTTCTCCACGATAATGTCATTTATAAGGAAAAAAAACGGATTTATTGTTGGCCTGGAATAGTGTCGTCAATAAATTCAGCAATTCCGCCATTTTAGAAAAGAAACATTTACAACGCCACTTTCCCGCACCAAACAATTACTACAAATCGTAAACAAAATGTATCAAACTTAGAATAATAATTGTCAATAAAATAAGATTGACAAATTAGTTAAATTCTAATGGAAATATCGTACGTAATGTCATTTACCGGTATACGCTATCATCGTTCAAATGCTTATTCACGTGAGTATTATATAATGTGCAACTGAATATGTTTTTCATCACTGTTTGTCACAATGGCTCAAATAAGGAACCTGTCGTAACCCTCGATAACAGTTACCATGTTGTTCCGACAGGCCGCCGTTGTGCTTGAACTAGTTACGAACATGACGTGGGTAGACGGAACAACAAAGAAACCTGTCGCAAGGGCCAGAGTTGTGTCCTGATGTCGACGTCTTTTTCGACGACATTGGACTAGAAACACCATCGAGTCGAATGGCTGATGAAACAGAGGGCGGAGCACTTTTGGGAATGACCCACGTGCTGTGTGGCCAGTTTTCTAATCAAGAATCAAGAAGGAAAACCTGCTCGTCATTTCTCTTAATATTGGCTAAAATAAGGACAAATTCATGTTTTTCTGTGTTGGTCATATTGGCTCATTAAAGTAAAAACTTCTGTTCGTCATTGCTCGACATACAACTCGCCATTGCTGGTTACAGTGTGTCGAACAACTCCTGCTCGTCCTATTAATCTGTTTGACGAGTGTTTTGCGTGGGGGAGGAGGGTACTATCGGACGTTCTAAAGTATATAGAGGGGACACAATCACAACCCTCCCACGACCTGCCAGTGCCCGGGTGCCCTCGGGGCTCTCCGGCGCTCCTCACGCAGCGATCGGTCTGTCCGTAGACAGGGTGCACTCGGGACGAGCAGGGACCCCTTTGAGAGACTACGCATCAGGCATTAAGTGGGTGAGTATATAAACAAATATAATACAATAATGTTTATGTAACTATAAAGTAACCCTCATGACACTGGACTGTGGTGACGACTGTGAGAAGATGTCATGTGTGTGACCCTGTCCCATTATATATATATATATATATATATATATGCGTGTATATATATACATATACATATATATACACACACATATATACAAGATAAACACAGTCAGACTTCAGTATGCACCCATGGCTTGTGTGCAGCTAGATTCTACTTACTTAGTTATAGATGTAGTTATTGGTTTAACCAGTATCGTCATAGCTCACCATTTTAGATCTGTGTTCATTACATGATGATGATATACGCATCATCCGTGTTCACAAGTCTAGAGGCTGAACTATGTGACGTCGATACCTATTAACTAATTGATAATAGGTTTCACTATCATTAAATTTCGAATTATGGTGACACTTTTTGGGGGGGGGGGGGGTGATATCTACATTTTACAATAAAAACATCGTATATCACTGTGTTTCATTGTTAGGTTGTTTTAGCGAACTATTTCTGTAACAATAATTATATATTTGTGATTATGGTGATATATGTAGTAGATATTTCTGTCTTGTCTTCTGTGTTCACTCTCCACATGGTTACTCTGAATAAATTCGGTTTCTGTCAAGTTAATAATCACTTCCCAATGTTTTGTAATGATCTTGCAGTGCGTCTATATATACCTCTAGTGTGCGTATGGGTGGTTAGTGTATGTGGCTAGGAATGCAATCCAAAGAGTGAAGGTATATTGTGTATCTTTGTGTAACGAGACTGTATTAGTTTCATTCACCTAGACTCTCTAGGACTTACATAGTACGCTTCTGTGTGCCATAGTTTCATATTTTGTTACAATCCCGACGACCGATGTGTGGTCTTTCGAGGAGTCCCGGCTTACCCCGAGTGCACCCGGTCTGTATACAGACGAATCGCAACCCGAGGAGCACGGAGGATCAACTAGTGAATCCGTATACTGGCCGATCGTGGGGGTAGGCGGTAAACGGCACCAACTCATATCACATTCCCTTGCAGAACGCTTGTCATGCAGATGAGTAGAACGAGGAGGAGTTTTTCAAGCCACTATTATCAGATATAACAAACAGGGTGATGAGTAGTATCTTATTTGAGCCAATGTCACAAGCAATGACCAGCAGATTTTACTTGTATGAGCCAATGTCACAAGCAATGACGAGCAGATTTTACTTGTATGAGCCAATGTCACAAGCAATGACGAGCAGATTTTACTTGTATGAGCCAATGTCACAAGCACTGACGAGCAGATTTTGCTTGTATGAGCCAATGTCACAAGCAATGACCAGCATATTTTACTTGTATGAGCCAATGTCACAAGCAATGAAGAGCATGGGATTTTACTTGTATGAGCCACTATCACAAGCAATGACGAACAGGGGATTTTATTTGTATGAACCAATGTCACAAGCAATGACGAACAGGACATTTTACTTGTATGAGCCAATATCACAAGCAATGACGAACAGGAAATTTTACTTGTATGAGCCAATATCACAAGCAATGACGAACAGGATATTTTACTTGTATGAGCCAATGTCACAAGCAATGACGAACAGGGGATTTTATTTGTATGAGCCAATATAAAAAACAATGACCAGCAGATTTTACTTGTATGAGTCAATGTCACAGGCAATGACGAGAAGAAGATTTTACTTGAATGAGCCAATGTCGCAAGCAATTACGAACAGGATATTTTACTTGTATGAGCCCTTGTAACAAGCAATGACGACGAGCAGATTTTGCTTGTATGAGTCAATGTCACAAGCAATGACGTGCAGGGGATTTTACTTGTATGAGCCAATGTCACAAGCAATGACGTGCAGGGGATTTTACTTGTATGAGCCAATGTCACAAGCAATGACGAACAGTTGATTTTACTTCTATGAGAAAATGTCACACGCAATGACGAACAGGACATTTGACTTCTATGAGCCAATATCACAAGCAATGACGAGCAGGAGATTTTACTTGTATGAGCCAATATCACAAGCAATGACGAACCAGATATTTTACTTGTATGAGACAATATCACAAGCAATGACCAACAGGGGATTTTATTTGTATGAGCCAATGTCACAAGCAATGACGAACAGGAGATTTTACTTGTGTGAGTCATTGTCACAAGCAATGACGAGCAGGAGATTTTACTTGTATGAGCCAATGTCACAAGCAATGATGAACAGGAGATTTTACTTGTATGAGCCAATGTCACAAGCAATGACGAACAGGAGATTTTACTTGTATGAGCCAATGTTACAAGCAATGACGAACAGGAGATTTTACTTCTATGAGCCAATGTCACAAGCAATGCCGAACAGGAGATTTTACTTCTATGAGCCAATGTCACAAGCAATGACGAACAGGAGATTTTACTTGTATGAGCCAATGTCACAAGCAATGACGAACAGGAGATTTTACTTGTATGAGCCAATGTCACAAGCATTGACGAGCATGATGTTTCCTTATGTGAGCCAATATAACGAGACACATATTTACTATTTCACATTGTATACTACTCATGATTATTCGTTCCCAAACTCCGTTAAAGTAGCAGGATGTTAGCCCAGATAACGAAAGACGTCGATTTAGGTGCTGTAATATCTACTTTTTTCGGCCGAACATTTTGACGTCTTGACGTATGTATCACTGTGACCAAATATTGGATGAGAAAACGAACTCCACTTAATATTCTCCATAGCTGTCTCTCGCGACATGCGGAGAAGTACAACAGTGTTCATATTCTTTGCTCTCATTTCCGTCAACGGAAATCAGTTGCATAATCAAATCTAATGCATACATCATTATAAGTTACCAACGGAATCCAAACTGGCAAAAACGCCCTTAGCAATAACTGTTAGAAATTAATACACGATTGTAGTTTCCAAAACGCCGCATCAGGCGACACCACAAGCTAACAATCATTCGTCTAAAATTGTAATTTGTAATGAAAACACATATACCTGTACACATTGGCCCCACGCGTTTTCCGACACATTTCGAGCATTCACCTGTGTGGGCATCGCACATTCTGTCTTTACATAACCGTGAACATGGTGTGTTACAGTCCTTCCCATACTGCCCAGGAACACATTCTGTTTTGAAGGAAGTGTAACATATACGCATGTATTTGTGTAGAGAACATATTAAACACATTTATTATATATAAGAAGACACATTAAACCCAATGCAAATATCTCAGAGATAACATTGACCGCCATGCGATTATCTAATAGATACCATTGACCACATTGCGAATATCTAAATGATAACATTGACCCCATTGTCAATGTATATATAAATAAAATGGATCCATTTTTTTAGACCTATATCTACTTAACGTATTTAGCATACTGGTCAAATAGTGAGACCCATGTTATAGTTATTGTTCATCAAGAAAATGTGCCGTTTAACCCGATATGTATGTTTATACATAAGAAATCCGTGGTTGTTTTGGTCATATAAATAGATATAACAGCATTGAAGGATTAATAGATGAAGGTAGAAATAGCGGTAAATGAGAGCACACAAATCGACAATGCTGCAGTGATATATCAGAAGGCTCACACATATCTCTAGTATCGGCAGTTGAACTCACCCAGAATCGTGGAGTGTTCAGAGAATCCAAATAGAACTCCCAGCACTGGAAAGAATATGGCATATGCTTATATATAATATATAAAGAGAGAAATAATACATAGTAATTATTTATTTAACCTGCACAATTTATTCCTTTTTTGTTCTTCAATTTACACGGACAGAGTCCAGTGATGTGGTGACAGGGTTCAGAGCATTGATGTGAACACTTCAGAGCACAAGAAGCCCCAAATGTACCGTTGTCGCATACTGTAATTATTAAACAAAAACATATCTTTTCAAATTAATAATAAAACATAAAAATGCAATATGCATGCATAATCGATACTCACGTGTTCGTACTATAGCACATACACAGTGTTTGTAAATTATTGGTATAGGAAACAATAGGAAATCGATACCCACATTTTCGCACAAACACAGTGTTTGTAAATTATTGGTATAGGAAACAATAGGAAATCGATATGCACATTTTCGGACAAACACAGTGTTTGTAAATTATTGGTATAGGAAACAATAGGAAATCGATATACACATTTTCGGACAAACACAGTGTTTGTAAATTATTGGTATAGGAAACAATAGAAAATCGATACGCACATTTTCGCACAAACACAGTGTTTGTAAATTATTGGTATAGGAAACAATAGAAAATCGATACGCACATTTTCGGACAAATACAGTGTTTGTAAATTATTGGTCTAGGAAACAATACGAAATCGATACGCCCATTTTCGGACAAACACAGTGTTTGTAAATTATTGGTATAGGAAACAATAGAAAATCGATACCCACATTTTCGCACAAACACAGTGTTTGTAAATTATTGGTATAGGAAACAGTAGAAGCTGATATCTGCAATGCTGTGATCACGTTGTTGTGGTTTACTGATGAGTTATTTTATCGTTGCACGAAATGCCCGTATGTATATTTGATACTAAATAGTGTCTACAACTTCATACACCTGTCAGGTATGTAGTTGTGCTACTTGGATTAGTCAGCAGTAAAGACTGATGTACATAAAGTAAACAATCCTTTATTCGTTACGTTTTTGGTTATTGTCGTGATTTTCGTTGGTAACTATTTATATACTTGAATATAAAGGATATAACTATTTGAAAAAGCTCCCAATATGTCCGTAATGTAGAAAATTGTTCTTGTTCTATGTTTTATTGTTAGCCATAATTTTTTTTACTAATGATAGGTAGGAATTTTTTGGTAACTATTTTACTTCATTTTGTATTTCTTGCTTATATACTTGAAGTCGCATGCCAAAAAAGCCAAAACCGAACAACGAAGTACACGAAAGTAATAAAAAAGCATCACTTGACGTCATGATTACTTTCTGTACACTGATCATGACGGGAGTCCGGTCTTGAATAAGCACATAGAGTTTAGCGATTTCCTATCTTCAGTGATACTGTCGAGTGTGACCAAGTCATCATTACCAATCAAGTGTTTGCTCATTTTGATGTTCTTATTTTCTGTGTCTATGCTCATTCCTGATCCAAATTTATCAGATATTTAAAAAAAATAAATTCAAAAAGTATTGTTTGACATGTGATTATGTTGTCCTGTATAAGTAAAATTTAATCATTTAATTGTAAAAGTAGTGTTATTCGTGTTAACATGTTGTCAAGTCCAAGTAAGCTTTTGTCATTTAAATTATACAAGTAGTGTTTCGTGCTAACATGCGTGGCACCCTACTTTACGTTTTACGCACATATTGTTTTAACTAAATTCTTTATATGAACATTCGCAAATCGTGTCTCTGTAGCTGAAAGTGTGCTCCCATCACTGCAGCGAGTGCCTACTCATACAATGATATAAAGGTATACTATCGTCTCTACAGTGATTGTCTAACTTATACAACGATATAACGGTATACTATCGTCTCTGCAGTGAGTGTCTACTCATACAGCGATATAAAGGTATAATATCGTATCTGCAGTGAGTGCCTACTCATACACTGATATAAAGGTATACTATCGTCTCTACAGTGATTGTCTAACTTATACAACGATATAACGGTATACTATCGTCTCTGCAGTGAGTGTCTACTCATATAATGATATAAAGGTATACTATCGTATCTGCAGTGAGTGCCTACTCATACACTGATATAAAGGTATACTATCGTATCTGCAGTGAGTGCCTACTCATACAATGGTATAAAGGTATACTATCGTCTGTACAGTGATTGTCTAACTTATACAATGATATAAAGGTATACTATCGTCTCTGCAGTGAGTGTCTACTCATACAGCGATATAAAGGTATAATATCGTCTCTGCAGTGAGTGTCTACTCATACAGCGATATAAAGGTATACTATCGTCTCTGCAGTGAGTGTCTACTCATACAGCGATATAAAGGTATACTATCGTCTCTGCAGTGAGTGTCTACTCATACAACGATATAAAGGTATACTATCGTCTCTGCAGTGTCTAACTTATACAACGATATAAAGGTATACTATCGTCTCTGCAGTGAGTGTCTACTCATACAGCGATATAAAGGTATACTATCGTCTCTGCAGTGAGTGTCTACTCATACAACGATATAAAGGTAAACTATCGTCTCTGCAGTGTCTAACTTATACAACGATATAAAGGTATACTATCGTCTCTGCAGTGAGTGTCTACTCATACAGCGATATAAAGGTATACTATCGTCTCTGCAGTGAGTGTCTACTCATACAACGATATAAAGGTATACTATCGTCTCTGCAGTGTCTAACTTTACAACGATATAAAGGTATACTATCGTCTCTGCAGTGTCTAACTTATACAACGATATAAAGGTATACTATCGTCTCTGCAGTGAGTGTCTACTCATACAGCGATATAAAGGTATACTATCGTCTCTGCAGTGAGTGTCTACTCATACAACGATATAAAGGTATACTATCGTCTCTGCAGTGTCTAACTTATACAACGATATAAAGGTATACTATCGTCTCTGCAGTGAGTGTCTACTCATACAGCGATATAAAGATATACTATCGTCTCTGCAGTGAGTGTCTACTCATACAGCGATATAAAGGTATACTATCGTCTCTGCAGTGAGTGTCTACTCATACAGCGATATAAAGGTATACTATCGTATCTGCAGTGAGTGCCTACTCATACAGCGATATAAAGGTATACTATCGTCTCTGCAGTGAGTGTCTACTCATACAGCGATATAAAGGTATACTATCGTCTCTGCAGTGAGTGTCTACTCATACAACGATATAAAGATATACTATCGTCTCTGCAGTGTCTAACTTATACAACGATATAAAGGTATACTATCGTCTCTGCAGTGAGTGTCTACTCATACAGCGATATAAAGGTATACTATCGTATCTGCAGTGAGTGCCTACTCATACAGCGATATAAAGGTATACTATCGTCTCTGCAGTGTCTAACTTATACAACGATATAAAGGTATACTATCGTCTCTGCAGTGAGTGTCTACTCATACAGCGATATAAAGGTATACTATCGTATCTGCAGTGAGTGCCTACTCATACAACGATATAAAGGTATACTATCGTCTCTGCAGTGTCTAACTTATACAACGATATAAAGGTATACTATCGTATCTGCAGTGAGTGCCTACTCATACAGCGATATAAAGGTATACTATCGTCTCTTCAGTGTCTAACTTATACAGCGATATAAAGGTATACTATCGTATCTGCAGTGAGTGCCTACTCATACAACGATATAAAGGTATACTATCGTCTCTGCAGTGTCTAACTTATACAACGATATAAAGGTATACTATCGTCTCTGTGATATGGCACAGTAACTTAGTTAATCTTACAAAGTGACCATTGACCATATAGGGGACTTCCCATATATTCCCTCGACACGTGTGTACCAATATTCCCTCGACACGTGTGTACCAATATTCCCTCGACACGTGTGTACCAATATTCCCTCGACACGTGTGTACCAATATTCACTCTCTCCCTGGCATTATTTAATGAACGATAATCATTACTTATCTCCAAGTAATGTTTGTTTTTGACCTCCAATTAATAATTTAGCAGAGAAACATACCAAACAGAACCTAAATAAATATTGGTAAAAATGTGAGGACAATTTGTTTTAAAAGGTGAAACAATTTAATTAGTGTATAAAACTTATTTCTTACTACAACTTTTCTCAAATGTTTCAACATAAACCATACTCTTACCAGCAAAATGGCAAACTTCTTCAGACTCCCTAATTATAATTGTTGACGCTAAGAATGGGCATCAATTAAGACCTGCAGACTATTGGGGAAAAGCCTCCCTAGCGACTCGTGTGTCTATTTACACGATTTTCATTGATTACTGCGATTACACTGTTTATTCCAGTCAGTGAAAACAAGACATAATCAAACGAATAATCTTAGAAGTCTTGTTTCTCGTTATCTTACAGGTTCTAGATTTCAAGTAAATGACGTGACATAGGAACTATATTTTGTCTGTGGTCTTCATTGTGTGAAGTTGTCGTATATGATTTGTGCACTGCCGTATTAAAATAACTTTTTTTAAATGAATGAGCATGAGTCAATATGAAGAATGCACGAATTGGGAGTGAGGATAGGCGTGACCCATAGAGAACCCGCGACAAATGTGTTTTTTTAAAAATAGCAGTGAACCAACATAGAACAGGAACCATCCGCCGTTATATCCTGAGAGATTTACTGAAGCGGAGATATGAGCACATATGAACGTGTTCGGTGTGCGCATCAACACACCATATATAATACCTAATTAAAACAAACCGAATTAACTGTCACGGTGAGACACTACGTATGAGTTTAAAATGTATTAACGGAAATTGTATCTAATACCGGGTTAACACGAACTACCATTAACAATCTAGAAACGTCATATCCTCCGGTGGTACGGACACTTGATAAGGCATTCCTCGATGGCAAGAGCTGCTCGTCAAGATACGGTGGAGGGTGAAATAAGACGAGGTAGCCAGAAGAGGACATGACTAGATAATATCAAAGTTTGGACAGGATGTGGAGTTTCCACACTCCTTAGGATGCTATATGATAGAGATGCATGGAAATCTTTCTGCCTCGAATATCTCACTGTGACACCACAAGCCCTGATGGGTTATGGGTATTATTCTTCTTCTCCTTGTTACTATATTGCAACGGGTCGTCAATGATTCCTTTCTGGTTAACAATTCAATCACACAGTTGGTCTCAATATTATATTACGTATAATGGGATGATGTGTATTATTTCAGGTGTCATAGGTTCGAAACGTCTCGTGTCGTCTTGTTTTATACATTTTATTTTTTTTCCCTAGAAGTCTGAGGATTATCTCTTGAAAATACGGAGTCACATGCTATGAGCAGTACTCTGAGCAGGCGGCGCACAGCTTCATTGCGAAATAAAAATATACCTGAAGACAACTGAGAAAAGTTAAACCAGTTCATTATACCCTTTGAGTTCTTTTTTAATCATCAACTTGCACACCCATATCGAAGACTTCCTACGTTGTGCATGCCGTGTTAGAATGATGTGCATGTTGTGTTACAGTGATGCACATGTCATGTTGCAAAGATGTGCATATTGTGTTACAATGATGTGCATGTTGTGTTACAATGATGTGCATGTTGTGTTACAGTGATGTATATGTTGCGTTACAATGGTGTGCATGTTGTGTTACAGTGACGCACATGCAATATTACAATGATGTACATTCCGCGTTACAATGATGTACATACCATGTTAAAATGATGTGCATGTCATGCTACAATGATGTACATACTGTCTTACAATGATGTACATTCTGTGTTACAATGATATGCATGCCGTGTTACAATGATGTACATAATGTGTAACAATGATATGCATGTCGTGTTACAATGAGGTACATACTGTGTTACAATGATGTACATTCGTCTTCTTCTTCTGCGTTCGTTCTCAAACTCCTGCAGATTAGCATGATGTAGTCCAGAGAATGTAATGCCTTGTGTCATGGTTTACAGCATTGCTGCGATATCTGCGCCTTTGGGCCTGACACATCCGACTTCAGTATGGCTTTGGGTCACTGACCCTATATGGGATGGGACAGCCAACTCCATTCCATAACCTCCTTTGTCGCCTTTTACGACATGCGTGGAAGGTAAACAGTGTTGTTATTCTTTGCTCCCCTTTCGGGCCTCGAAAACACACAGGCGTGATGTACATTCTGTGTTACAATGATATGCATGCCGTTTTACAATGATGTACATACTGTGTTACAATGATGTGCATGTCGTGTTGCAATGCTGAACATACTGTGTTACAATTATGTGTATGCCGTGTTACAATGATGTGTATGCCGTGTTACAATGATGTACATACCGTGTTGCAAAGATGCACAGTGTCACAATGCTACAAATACATGCTGCACTGTCGACAAATGATATCAAACAATATACATTATACTATACGAATAACATTAAAACTGATCAAGGTACCTTTATAGCATTTCGATCCAAGATAGCCAGGTATACAATAAAAACAATTGCCATCTTTTTGATGACATAAATTGTACAAACAATTCTTACTGCATCTGAGCGAACAATTACTTGAATAGTAACCGATCGGACATTGTGAAGCACAGGTACCAGTTACAACATGGCATGTGTTTTCTTTCTTACAGCTGCAATTTTCACACTGAATTCCGTACGTGAATTCCGGGCAAGTTGTGTCTGCATTATAAAACAAATGCTAAAAGTGATTCATAATTTAATTACATACAACGAGATGGTATTCAGAAAAAATACGCTAAGAACACACACACAAAAACAAAAAAATACGATAAGAACACACACACAAAAACAAAAAAAATACGCTAAGAACACACACACAAAAAATAATTAAAATCACGTTGACATGTCTATTTAGTTTTCCAACTGTTTTATTTTAATATTTTAAAAGAACAATTTTGCGATTTCAGGTAAACAGTTTACCGTTGGATACTTGCACATATACTTTGTAACTTGGGATATGCTAATGTTATCGATATCTTAGCTGTTTCCGAATGCGAACGCAAGGTATTCACCTCAAAGTTAGAAGACACGTCTTTGAAATATTGAATTGAAACTAGCATTGATAAAAGCAAGATATTGGTGACTAGTGAAACAAAGCAAAATCCCACGAAATCCAGTTAAATTGTTGCGCTCTCATAAAAGGTGGATAGATAGTGTATTAAAAACACTCGGAAAATACCTGCAGCAAAAGGTAAATAGAAGAGCAATAGACCGTAGACTTACACTCCTCTCAACACCGAAAGGTACATGAGGATAGAAAGAAGAAGAAGACTGTTGTGCTATTATCTGTGTCTATTTGCAGATGGTGTTGTTGTAGCTTCCACACTTGCCGTTGAGCTTAAGAATTTGTGAAGGAGATGTAGTCATGCATTCCAGAACCAGGTGTGTTGCTCTGGTTCAGGTGTAGTCATGTATTCCAGAACCAGGTGTATTGCTCTGGTTCAGGTGTAGCCATGCTTATTCAGGATGATTATGATATTGTATATGCATCTTTTCTAAGATCTGCCCGTGACAATGTATCTGGATTCCATCTTGTTATAAGCTCTTATGGGAAGTTGATTGTTCATTCTCATTAGATAAAGTTAACAATTTATCTCACACATACCAGCTCACGCCTAGAATGAGAGATACCCGCGCATACCTAGAATGATACATATTTACATTCTGTTAACATGTTCTATTGGGCATGTAAGACAACCATCACCTGGTCCTACTGGAATTGTGCGGGCTATGTAAACTCAAACCCTTCTCTACTATCACACTCCCCTTACACTCACTTTATGTCAGTTGTAACTCGCCCGAGCCATGGCCACTTCCGGTATAGAACATTTCCTCCTGTAATTAATTAGGACCTCATTCATTACTTTTCTGATTATTGTCGTGTTTTCTGTTGGTTAAAGTTTATATACTTGGATTCGCCCTGAATATTTTTGGCATGCCATTCCAAATATATATATATATATATATATATATATATATATATATATATATATATTGACCAAAGGAATCACAATAATAATTAACAAAGTAAGTAATGAATGCCACTTACGTATGTGCATAGTTATTTTGTACTGCAGGCTGTCAAGCCTTAGTGTTGGTTTTGTCGCTTTAACCCTTTTCTCACACCGTTATCGTTACTGCTTAGACTAACTGCTGACGACAAATATGCACGCTTAGTTTCAATGTCATTGACATATTCTTGCCACAAATGAAACCAACCAGTGAGTATATGCTACACACGGTTATAATGCATTGAAATAAAGACAACACTTTCCTTCACTAATCTAGCAAGTAAATAAAACAACAGTAAAGTCATACCAATATATGTTTCCACCTCACAAAGCGTCAAATATTGGTTCTTTTTCTGGATATTTCCCGTTTGTTTTAGTTGCAGTTTGATCAGAGGAACTGGTTTGGGTATAACGTAGGTGTAAACTAGTGGTGCCTTTCCTTTGAACTCATATGTCACATTGAAGTTATTACAAAACATTGTGACCACGAGTCCATTCTGCCGATCTGTATACTCTGTTAGTAACAAATATAAATTTCAATAAATATAAATTTCAATAAATATAAATTTCAATAAATATAAATTTCAATAAATATAAATTTCAATAAATATAAATTTCAATAAATATAAATTTCAATAAATATAAATTTCAATAAATATAAATTTCAATAAATATAAATTTCAATAAATATAAATTAAATAAATATAAATTTCAATAAATATAAATTTCAATAAATATAAATTTCAATAAATATAAATTTCAATAAATATAAATTTCAATAAATATAAATTTCAATAAATATACATTTCAATAAATATAAATTTCAATAAATATACATTTCAATAAATATAAATTTCAATAAATATACATTTCAATAAATATACATTTCAATAAATATAAATTTCAATAAATATACATTTCAATAAATATAAATTTCAATAAATATACATTTCAATAAATATAAATTTCAATAAATATAAATTTCAATAAATATAAATTTCAATAAATATACATTTCAATAAATATAAATTTCAATAAATATAAATTTCAATAAATATAAATTTCTATAAATATACATTTCAATAAATATAAATTTCAATAAATATAAATTTCAATAAATATACATTTCAATAAATATAAATTCAATAAATATAAATTTCAATAAATATAAATTTCAATAAATATAAATTTGTCATGAATTGGTTGCATAATCAAAGGTAAAGGCAAAGGCAGACTGATAGTTTCGAAACAGCGACCTCTCATAGTTACCCATACACGTACAACTGCCGTCAATAGTTGAAATGAAACCATGTCACCTGCGTTGGTAACACAATGGGTTTCTTTTGTTCCATTTGCACTTTGCTGCTATACTAATCGTTTCTTTGTAGAATTCCACCAGGAGAACGAAGAAGGTATAATACTATATTATTAGTAGATTCATGTTTTATCTGCATCGACGCTTGTAAAATGTTAATTGAAGATGAAAACGAGGATAATTAATAATAATAATAGAAAAACCCTTCCCCCGTCACGGTCGTAGGAGTTTCTCATTGAGAAATACATCGTCACGGTCATATGAGTGTCACATTGAGACATACCCCGTCACGGTCGTCGGAGTGTGACATTGAGACATACCCCGTCACGGTCGTTGGAGTGTCACATTGAGACATACCCCGTCACGGTCGTTGGAGTGTCACATTGAGACATACCCCGTCACGGTCGTAGGAGTGTCACATTGAGACATACCCCGTCACGGTAGTAGGGGTACCACATTGAGACACACACCGTCACGGTCGTAGGGGCGCCATATTGAGACCCACACCGTCACGGTCGTAGGGGCACCACATTGAGACATACCCCGTCACAGTCGTAGGAGTGCCACATTGAGACATTTGGTACAGAAAGATCTCCACGCACATCTATCATCTTTTTTTCCACCTCGTCTTTTTTTATCCTCCATCATAACTTGAAGAACATCGTTTGTCAACGGGAAATGTCTCATCATTTGCATGTATCCTATGAGATTAGGAAGTTTCACGATGACTAGAAGCGGTTCTATTCTACTACATTAGTTCGACCATGCACAGACACATTAGTCTTTTGTTACATAATATTTATTTAGCACTGAGAAAGTGACATTTTGACTCAAGTGTTCATAATTTCAGGCGATATACTGTTATTTTAGACAATTTATGTCTCATTTTGTTCACTATTTCAGGCGATGTTCTGTTATTTTCGGCAATTGATGTCTCATTTGTTCACTATTTCAGGCGATGTTCTCTTAGTTTAGACAATTGATGTTTCATATGTTCACTATGTCAGGCGATTTACAGTTCATTTAGACAATCGTTGTCTTATTTCGTCACTATTTCATACGATGTTCTGTTAGTTTAGACAATTAGTGTCTCATTTCTTCATTATTTCAAGCGATTTCACTTATGTTATTTTAGACAATACAAATGTGTTATTCTGTGAATCGTTTTAGTGGGGAAATACTCTAGAGAGTGTGCAAGTTCATAATGACCACCACACTTAATGCCGCTCTAGTCTGCAATTGCAGAAGCTGATCAGTCTGTCTGAAGTTGACTTTGCCATGACTGTTTTGCAACCTCGAGGCATGATGTAGGTAAAAGAGTATACTCCCACCGCTTTGTCAGATATGGATGTTCAGCAAACGTCATCACAAAAGGGATCACGGTTAGTCAATCACAAATTTCAATATCCTTAATCGAATGTTGTTACATTCATAGCATACGCAAGTTAATATTAACTTCACCCTTTTTTGAGTCCGCTCACAACTTGCACGTAAAGTATGAATATTCTTTCTTCTTTTCTTGTTGTACCACTTTATACCATGCAGCGTTAAATGTAGAAACATTCTCTGAAGAAGGGCTTTGTATGTGTTACATATATGTTCGTGTGTGCTACCCATGTGTTCGTGTGGGCTTCATATATATATATGTTCGTGTGTGCTATATATATATGTTCGTGTGCTATATATATGTTCGTGTGTGCTATATATATATTCGTGTAAGATACATATATATTTGTGTATGATACATATATATTTCTGTTTGGTACATATATGTTTGTTTGTGTTATACATATGTATGTGTGTGTTACATATATGTTTGTTTGTTACATATAGGGTTGTGTGTGTAATACAAACAATGCGTTACAATATACGAGTATGTTTGTGTGTGATACATATATATATATATATATATTTGTGGTACACATATGAATATATAGAAATTAAATTTCCAGAGTAGTGAAGATATGAGTATGTGAAGATATAAGAATGTGAATATATAAGAATGTGAATATATCATAATGTGAATATATCATAATGTGAAGATACGATAATGTGAAGATACGATAATGTGAAGATGTGAAAATCTGAAGATACGATAATGTGAAGATATGAGTCTGAAGAAATAAGAATGTGAAGATATGAGTGGTTGAAGCTATGAGTTACATGAACATATAAGGCGCAGTGAATATGGTAAAATATGAGTATGTGTATATATGAGTATGTGTATATATGAGTATGTGAAGATATGATTATATAATGATATGAGTATGTCAAAGTCACACTAACAGCAGATTTCAAAAGGAAACTGTCTTACAACAGAAATGACTTGCCTACGACGAATGGTAAATTCTTAGAATGATGAAAATATGTCTATACCAGTAAATTATCAGAGTAATGAAGATGTGTCTATGCCAGTCAATTCTCAGAGTAATAAAGATGTGTCTATGTCAGTAAATTATTAGAACAGTGAAGTTATCAGTATGAAAGTAATAGACTGAGATGAAGTGAATACTTTTCAAAAGAGACAAATAAAAATAAACGAGTTGTTATTACCATTTCTGTTATAAATAACCAATGTATGAATCAATTGCGGTGTGCTATAAGTAAGTGTCCAAACTGCTTCGTGTTCATTTTTTGAATGCGAGCAATGGCCATTTTGTAATTTTGCATCCTTTTCGCCATCAACTGCTCTTCCTGAAGTATCTATTTTACCAGTATTGCTTGTTTGATGTGTAGCTTGCTTTATCGCCACATTACGGCCTGTAATACTCAAAGAACAAATGGAATGAGTCTCTTTAACTCTACAGTCTCGTTAGCGTGTAACAAGCGTTATATTAGCAGAACAAGTACGCACATCTCAGATCGTATGTCGTTGTAGCAAGTAGCTTACATTAATTTCAGGTGGGTGTTAATAAATAGCATTACATTCATTATGTCACATGAATCTTAGTTAGTCTGTTCCTGTCGCATGCGGTACATAGATATTTTGATTATCCATGTGTTGCGATCTGATGCCTGCCGTTTTAGTTCTTATATGGTCTTGCAGCCTATTATTTTCTCTTCTTTAAATATGGTGAATTGTAGGATTCATTATACTTTCCTTGTTTTCTTTCATCCTCAGGTGTCAACATACGGCCGTGTTGGTTTATTCTGTTGCCATCTAGTCTTGATTACAAAAACGTGACCCAGGTATTTCCATCTGCGTTTTCTGATGACTTTGACGAATCCTATGAATAGTTTTTTGAAAGAGATGACGTATTGATTTAGCGTGGTTTAGCGTCCTTTCAACTGCTAGTCACATATGCGCACACTATAACATAAATAGTATGGGCACGCGCACAACATTACTAAAGTTTGATAAGTTGAACTGTTGTCATGTGATGAGGCCACATTTGCCTAACATATACCAAACTATGTATGCACAGAACATGGATATTAACAATCGAAATATATGGTTGTGAGGCATAGGTATTAAATAAATCAGTAGCAAAGAGAATCGCTGCTTTAGAAATGAGATGGTACACACGAATTTTACGATATAACATGGACAGTTGAAAAGATAAATTAAGAAGTGTTGAAGCCAATAAACATGGAAGAATCTCTTTAACACCATCATAACAAGACAGCTGAAATTTTTGTTGGTCATAATATCATAACTTAACATTTTGGACATAATAGCTTCGAAAAATTAATAGCTGATGTCAGAGTTACTGGGAAAAATGACATCCGAGACCACACTGGTGGAATGATAAATCAGATTGTGATTAATCACACTTCTTACAGGGCAGATCAACTCGTCCAGAATCGCAGTATTCAGAGAATCGATAAGGAAGACCACGTTATGGAAACAATATGTCACATGATGATGATGATTACATTACTGGAATATGTTCCAGAAGCTTTTATATAGAGATGCGATGTTGAAATAAAAGAATAGTATGCATATCCATACAAAGAGTGCAATAATATTTCTATATTATACCACTAAGGAGCTATGATACAGAGAAGGCAGTCGCCTCTCAGGCGGTACACATCAAATTACATTGTTCGAGGTTGCATTTCGAAGAAAAAACATTTGAAAGTGCGGAATTTGGAAGACTTGCATCATACTGAGAAAATGTGCGTCACAGACCATGATACCACCTTATGAAATGTATCTTCTCCCAATAGCATATTGATATTTATATGACTTATTGAAATGTATGTTCTCCCAATCTGACAGCGTTATTTTAAGTAATTAAATGTAACTTCTCTCAAAATGAAAAGAATATTATTCGACTTTATATATATATATATATATATATATATATATATATATATATATATACATAATTTATTCTATTTCTTTAAAAAAGTATGAATATTTATATCAGCATGTGATATTCCAAAAAGCATGTTTGTGGATGTAGATGCGGCTGGTCGCTACATGTATTGCAAATGTATTTAACACTGAACCTCTTTGCTGGTGTAGTGCAATACAATACAGTTGAGTTCCTTAACAACATTCTTGACCAAATGTATGCCATTTACAGGATTGCAATTATTAGTTAACTTATCAATGATATTGGGTCAAAGAGCATGCGACCATGGACCGCTGGATCAGCAGCCAACCAACCAACCATCACTGATATCTGCTGTTTATATAAATGACATATGCTGTTTATTTCCACTAATGTAGACTTAGAAAATATAATGCTGAAGATATCTCATCTAAAGGTGCCTTCATTCCTGAATGTTGATTCACATTTGAAATCATTTATAGTTTTTGTTTCTGGTGATTCCATATCCAATATTGAAATTTAGATTCGCTAGCATTGCTAGGCTTGCTACTGCTTGTGGTCATCACTGTCGTTGTCATCAAAGCTAATATCGGAAATATTTCTTATCGTATTGTGGAGCATTTCTAAAGCATAACTAGCTGTCACACACGGAGAAGGTCCAGATTTAATTATTTCAAATAAAGTAGCAAAATTTAACACAAACTGAGTATGTTTAAGTCGTGATAGTAATGTAGCATAAAAACGTTAATGTGAGCGGCTTTTGGCATAGTGGTTCTCCAAAATGTAGATATTAGCGGCTAGTTGGACGACAAGAGTTCGAAGATTTACAAAGTACTGGTTGTTCCTGTCACAGAGGCAGAAAGTTTTGTCTTGATAATTCTTCGGCTTGATTGCGGTAAACATCTTATGGGCTCATCTTAATATATCTACATATGGGTATATTGATTGCAGCTTTGAATTATATGCATTGCCCACCATTAGTGTGTCCCCAGAGTAGGTTTTTTGAGGATTTAACACGAATCTCATCCAGTTGAACAGCTACAAGCTGTTCTAGTCGAGTTAGCTGGTTGTGCTTCAATTCCAGGTACTGAGATGTACTACCATTACTAACAGGCGCTGAAAATTGAGTAGTTAAATTGTGTAATTTGCTTCAGTGGGGTAGACATTACGTTTGTGTTTTTCTAGTAAATATGCAGCATGGTGAAGATTTAATAAACAGCATAAAAGCAAAAGAAAGATTGCTGCTGCTATATCGTCTTGTGGGTTTTGCAGAGATTGACACATTCAATTGTTCTCTACAAAATATGATTTGCGTCTCCAGTTACTACCGCATATGTCTCATTATGAAACATATGCTGTTCGGAACAACTTTGTACATTACATTTAGCTTTTTCAATGAAATCATTGAAAGCTTTCCTGTGTTAATTTTGAAAACACTCATAATCATTGTAGTGCATTAAAAAGATTTTCATGCTGTGACCATCTCTCTATTGTGCCACATCTATAAGCCAGTTATGATGTTCATTTTCAAGTTATTCTGATTCTGAGAAAACAATTGCAGCCATGTCAGACTTTACTTGTACACTCACTGCTATGAAAATTCATGCACAGTATAGTTGTACATCAATTAATGCTAAGGTTCTATCAACAGCAGTATAGATCCTTTTTTTCTAACTGTCCATTCAATTTATACCCTATCTACTTTATGTGACTGTAGATCTGGAAAATATTTAAGAACATCTAAATAAAAACATTTATTAACTTTGTCATGCCGAAATCGAATGTGCTTGGCCTACACGGCGCATAACGGTGGCACAACGTAATCACGCTACCGGCGGAAATCGCACTGATATCCGTCCTGGTTACAATGGAGCGAACACAAAACAAATAAACAAACATTAACTTTGTGTTCACTGCTATTAGTAATTTGTATGGTACATTTACAGGATCTTTACCAAGCAAGGGTTATTTTATTGAAAGGCAGGATGGTACACCAGGAAAGACCGCTGATCTGTATTATTTTGTAAAGCAGGTATTTGTCGTGGAATTACATTCTCAACACCACGTTTTTCTGTAACTTTGTCTTTATGAATAAGTTCAGTAGGGAGAAAATTTTTGCTATACATTATTTACATACAACACTTGATTTAGTTTCCTGACCATTCTTCATTGTCTATGAGCAGTGTGTTTTTTCGCTGTCCATTTGCTACAGCTTAAACAGGTAAATGAGTTCACTTACTTAAGAATCATTATATCGAGTGAAGGGGAAACCAGTAAAGAGATACACAATAGATGCATCAAAACATACCAGATCCTAGGACAGATGGCACATATTTTCAAGAACAAAAATGTAAACATAGACACTAAAGTTTCATTATTCAAGACTATTATTATTCCATCACTATCCTACCAGTTAAGAAGATCTTGGAAATGTTCGGCCCATCTTTGGTTGTGTTGTTCAGTTGTTGTTAGAACTTTGCCATTTTTGTCTTTAATAGATGCGTTTGGGATAAGTGGCTGATTGCACAGTTGTTTGGTTATGTGTTGTAGTATCTTGCTGATGCTGTGTTGTGAGGCCGATTCAGCTTCCAATGATAAGTTGTTTATATAATTCTGCCTGTCCTTTCTAGCGATTGCTTTAACTTCTTTGTCTAAAAGTGCGTATGTGAGTCTGTTTAGTTCCTCGTCTTGGGTGGTTTTTGCAGCAAGTATTTTCATCACAGCCGCATTTTGTATCCAAAGCCGCATTTATTGCAGTATTTCTAAAATTCTCCCATTTCGTTTCTATGGATGTTATGGGATTTACTAATTCAGATGGCTTATCTAAGGTGGTGTATTGATTGTTGATTTTGGTGTATTCTTCTTGTAAATTACTTTCTAGTAACCGTTTTGTATCGATTTTTCTGTGGTAGATGTGGTAGATGGTATTTTGATGTTTTTAAGTAAGGGCCGAACATTTCCAAGATCTTCTTAACAGACCACCACCCCAAAATACTCCAAATCTAGAGAAAGAAGAGACAATGCCACCACTAGAAGCTTCGATAGCAAATTTCACCCTTGAAGAGATAAAAAAAACCATTAAGAAATTAAAAACAATAAAGCAGCTGGTGAAGATGACATCACAAGTGAAATGTTAAAAGCAGCAAATGATAATACCTTGTCATTTTCACTGGATATTTTCAATATGATTTGGAAAAACGAATGCCCACCCCAACAATGGAAAAATGGCATCATTATCAAATTACCAAAAACGGAGACCTAACAAATTGTGATAACTGGGGGGGGGGGGAGGAATCACACTGCTATCTGTACCTGGCACAATTCTTTGAAATGTGATGCTTGCAAGATTAAAGTCATCCTTAGACAAAAGACTTAGAGAAGAGCAGTCAGGATTTAGACCAGGTCGTTCCTGCCTTGACCATATATTCACTCTTATAACAATAATAGAAGAATGTCTAGAATTTAGATCTAATCTCATAATAAACTTCGTTGATTTTCAAAAAGCCTTCGACAGCATCCATCGACCATCGCTATGGAAAATTAAAAAAAATATATGGATTCCAAAATAAATATATAAATGTGATAAAATCATTCTATACCAACTCAAAATGCTGTGTTAGAACAGAAAAAGGCAATTCAGAATGGTTTCATGTGATTACTGGTGTTAAACAAGGCTGCCCTATGTCACCATTACTATTCAATATCGCAATTGACTGGGCTATGAGAAAAATCACATACAACACAAATTTAGGAATCAAATGGATAAATAAAACAACATTAGAAGACATGGATTTTGCCGATGATCTTGCACTATTGAGTGAAAACCATCAAGATGCACAAACAAAAACTGATAGATTAAAACTCATTGCAGGACAAATAGGTCTCCTCATCAATTCAGCAAAAACAAAAATTATGGACTTCACCAATTCACCTAACGAAATTACTTTAAATGGAGAACAACTTGAAAAAGTACATAAATTCTCCTATCTAGGAAGCAAATTAACACTCGACGGTGATGTCGTGCATACATTACAACTCGCATTGCCCTAGCATCAAGTGCATTTAACAGACTGTCTAATACCTGGAAGTCAAAGTCAATCAGCACACACACGAAAATGCGCTTATTTAATTCCTGCGTTATTCCGGTGCTATCATATAGAAGTGAGAGCTGGAACAGCTCTTTATCTTCAGAAAAGGAAATCACTGAGTTTCGAGAACAAATGTCTTCGTAGGATAACTAACACCCATTGGAGTGTATTCAAATCGAATGATAAAATCAGAGAAGAGACACATCAAAATTTCATCACAGATGTTATCAGAAAACGCCGTTGGTCCTATATCGGGCATGTCCTACGCGCAGACACCAACAGAATACACCACAAATCTCTTGAATGGATACCTACAGGCAAAAGAGCAAGGGGTAGACCACAAGAAACACTCAGAAGAACAATACATAGAGACAGTAAAACAACCAATATTCATACTATTCAAGAACTTCACATAATAGCTTTTAACATACAGAATTGGAGAGATCTGAACACTGCCCTATGCACTAACTTCAGCACAAAAGGAAAATGAATAAATGAATCCTACCAGTGCCAAACATGGACAATAACAGCACAAGACAAAGGAAAAATAGTGACAACAGAAATGGCATGTCTACGAAGAATACTTGGAGTGTCATTAAGCGATATAATTAGAAACGATAACATTAGACAGAAAAACAAAAAAATACCAGTATTGAAACACATCAAAAGACAACAGATCAAGTGGTTTTCACACGCTTCCAAACTACCGACATATAGCATGCAATGGCCATGACACATAAGCATAACGGTTATAAAGCCAGAGGCAGACCATGTAAAAGATGAATCACAGAAATCAAAGAAGCCACATGAACAAGCTTACAAACAGCGCACAAGAAGGCCATCTCCAGAGAACTCTTCCACCTCTGACGCCGCAAGGCAAACAAGGGACACATCGTATAGATAGATATACATGATTTAGTCGGTGTCCAATTCTATCTTCTGATACATTATATCCAATTTTCTCTAAGCTCAAAATCCGATGGAAATGTAAACAGTCACAAAAACTTTGTTTGCACGATTGCTAGAAGTGCTGCAAAGAACATAACACTTTAGAGTCATACTTTCTGTCTTTCTCGTATAATATTTTTGTGTAATATATTAATATGGCAATATTAGAAGAAATTAGGCATACTTTCTTAAAGATACCATAACAAACCAAGATTAATCAAAACACTGTATATAACACATCAGATCACGATGGTCGACATTATTTACAAATATGTGGTTCTTTCCAGGTCACGTGATAACTCTAGCCAACATGTCTTCTACAGCCGTTCGGTCGCGGTTTCGGTCAAGCTAAATAATTTTCTGGTATGAATTATACTCTCCGCAGTTGCAGTGCAGATTAATTGAAAGCAGCATACTACATATTGGGAAACGCTAGTACAATGAAATTCGACCCCAACGTAGAGAATAATTTAAGAAAAACATACGTAAAGAAATATGTATATTATATACATGTATATGTATGTATAGTTATATCTAAGTTATATCTATTGAATAAACAACAAACCTCCACTAATGTAGATTGAACATATGCTTCTTGCTATCTCGCCAATAATACGAAGATTATGTGCAGGAACATCGTTGTTACATTGAACATCCAACATATCCTTACTAACAATGAATTTCGTTTCGTTGATGCAATGCTTGCCATTGCTTACTTGAGTGACGAACTTCAGCACATTAGCTACAAATAAATAGATAATGTGAATAGTGGTTAGCCGAGTCTGGAGAATAAAAAAAACCTTCGAGGAGGAACATAGCAAGACTTTATCCACGACGATTTTGATTTTAGCTTTGTTATTTGTTTGTCACTATGTATATACTTTTTGGCGGGTGTCAACATCGACCAACGAAATACGAGGAAATATTAGAAACATGAAGTAAAAATGCTTGATTTGATTCAGCTTTCAGGTCTTATAATACGAGAGGTACAATATATCAGCAACAACACATGGAAGTGATATTTACTATTTGCACCTCAGTTCCAGGTTGTTGTTAGGAAAATGTGTTTTGGAGATTTGGTATACGTGGCGCCATCTATTAGCGATGTCTCAAGACGAGTCAGTAAAGGCCGTTTGTGTCACTATTAGCTGTGGGGTTGTTATGTGGGGGGGGGAGCACATTGATATGTCAGATTATGTTGTAGGTTCACTTTTCTGAAACTGGGACATCACCTAGTTACACTCTTTCAGTATTAGAGGTTTTGGGCTCGACTTAAAATTTATAAACCAAAATAAAGTTGAAGAAATAGACGGCCACATATATTTATGTATCATTCAATCGAAATAAATGTCATCCATGATTTGCATCCACTAAAATAATGTGTCCAGAAAAAAACATGGCCTGGAAAGATGATATTTAATTATTTTCATACATTTCGTTGGTGTTACACAACAAAACTCAGGTTGTTTAACTCAACAGTATCCATATAATATCATATGGATGCGAAAGTTAGAAAAACCACAGATAAGAGACTAAATACGTTTGAAAACAAATGCATACGTACATTCTGGACGTTTAGTAGAGTGACTTTAAATCTAACACTACTATAAAAGAGGGAAGCAAACACAGCAATATATCTTCCTTCTAATTAATTTAATTACTTTATGCTGACGACTGTGCATTGTATGCTGACTCTGTCGTAAACATGCAGAGCACCATAGACCGCTTCTCAAAGGCCTGCAACAACTTTGGTCTCACTATTAACACCAAAAAAAACAGAAGTCATGCACCAAGCAACATCAAATAGCCTACATACTGCTACTTCCATCATCGTCAATCAGGCAAAACTGCAGGTAGTCGACAATTTTACTTACCTTGGAAGCACTCTCTCTCGCGATGTCAACATTGATGTGGAAATTAACAATAGACTGGCAAAAGCTAGTGCTGTATTTGGCAGATTACGCAAAAATGTATGGGACAGAAGAGGTATAAGAACAACCACCAAACTACAAGTATATCATGCTGATGTTATACCAACCTTACTATACGCCTGCGAAACGTGGACAGTGTATGCTAGACATGCAAAAAAGTTAAATCATTTCCATCTTACATGCCTACTTAAATTACTAAACATCCATTGGTGGGACAAAGTACCAGACTACGAGGTCTTGGAAAAATCAACCTCAATAAGCATCCACACAATACTTATGAAGGCGCAGGCACTCTGGGCAGGCCATCTTGTGCGTATGGAGAACTCGCGTTTGCCAAAACAAATATATTATGGATAACTCAAGGCAGGATTTCGAAAAGCTGGTGGACAGAAAAAGCGTTTCAAAGACACGCTCAAGTCATCCTTGAAACATCTTAACATTGACGTAGGCGCTTGGGAGAGCCTCGCTCAGGATAGAACAGCATGGCGTTAAAGCATTAGAACGGGAGCACTAGCGGCAGAAGAATTCAAACAAGAAACTGCAAGACAGAAGCGGACACGTAGAAAAGAAAAAACATCTCAACCTCACACAGATACCTTCTATTGTTGTCAATTCTGTAAAAGAACATTTTGTGCGCGCATTGGACTTGCTAGTCATTTAAAAACGCACTATTAACTTTATTATTTTATTATTTATTGTTATTATTATTATGGTTGAGTTTTTGGTCATCGTCGATCACGACGGACGAACATCATATCTTCCTTCATTAGACAAAGGCGATGGACGTACATCGGTCATGCTCCCAGAATGAACATCCTAAGAATTCCCCAGCAGTTACTAAATTGGGTGCCACCGGGAGTAAGAAGAAGAGGGAGACCTAGAGAAACTCTCCGAAGAACCATTAATAGAGAAGTCATGTCAATGACACTAAACAACACCCAAGAACTGAACGACTTGGCAACCTACTTCAGAAATGGTAAGTTATGGTTTCTAACATATCCCATGGAGGAACATAACATAACATAACATACCATACCATTTCGTTGGTTAGCCTTTGCTTGTATGGCATGTGACTCCAAGTATATAATTAGTGATAACGAAAAAGGCGGCAATATTGAAAATATAACGAATTAAGACTGTTTTACTTTCTGTACAGTGGTCTATACCGCCGACCACCTCAGTCATCCCTCCATTGCAGGAATTGGAGTATTACTAAACTTGGCCAACATATGATCATTAGCGATGCTGTCATTTCAACTTTGGTTACGCAGTTTTTTAGCCTGATCTAAATTTTGCATGATAATCAGGTTGACACTATACGGACATGTCTTGCACATTTTACGTCACTGTGTACGGCCAATCGCATTAGCGTTGTGCATTTCATTTGTTGATGAAAGTATAAACAACGAAGTATAAATAAATAACCAGTGAGAAGCATTGCAATAGTCGGAGTGGCCTAAGGAAGTGACGCTCCACATTGACGTGTATAAAGTATGTCATGGATATAAGATATAACTGCAGGTTAGTATCACCATACACCGGACAAGTTCATAATTGCTGCGATCCACGTGTCAGCACAGTGATTAGTGCATTATGTCAATGGTACAAATTTAGATCCTAAGAGTCTACGACGTCGACCCACCATAAGTAAATTGGTAACATACCATCTACCAAATTAATACCGACACTCTAAGACAGCTCTTGACATGTCGTTGTTCTATACCGAATGTTCAACTGACCAGCACATGTCCTTCATAAATTACTCAAAAGCGTACGACTGCGTCCAACACCAAACTATGGGAGACAATGAACAGCATGTGTTTCCCGAGACATCTGATCCATCTAATAGAAGAACTTTACCAAGATCAAAAAGCTACAGTGAAGTTAGAGGGCCATCTCTCAGAGTGGTTTGAGGCACAGAATGGAGTAAGGCAGGGATGCACACTTTCCAGTTCAACATACCTGTTAAACATCTACGCAGAAAGTATAATAAGGAACGTGAGAGAAGATATACACACCGCTGCCTATCACGATTTAAACACCGGTGGTTTTTAAACCATGAACTAGGTTGCACAAACAACACTGTGCTTCTTTCACATTATATAAAGGGATAGGAGCAACTAATCACAAGCACAAGGGCAGTCAGCGAATCACAAAACCTGTATAAAATCGAGCAAAAGCCAAACATCATTTCAATAGATATAACAACACAACAACCAAATATCAGAATAGACAATACCGAGTTAGAATGTGTGGATAAATTAGAATACTTAGGAGCAAACATCAACGTTGCAAATGACTGCACGGCTGAGATAAGGAAGATATTGACAATGACATATTGTAAAATAAAACGGTTGAAAAACATATGGAAAAACAACAAAATAGAAACGAAACTGTAAATGCTACGAACTTTTATTCTTCCGGTTGCAACAAACGGCTGTAAAACATGGACCCTAAGTAAAACAGCGGCAAAGAAGATCCACGACTTCGAGATGAAATACTATAGAGGGGTACATATAATATGAGAAAAGGAAAACAAAGAGAAACTCAGATATTCTAAACACATTGACGATTCCAGAGTGTTGGTTACGAAACACAATAGCAAAAATAAAACTACACCTGTTCGGTCATATAAAGAGACACAACTGTTTAGAAAGACAAACAATGAAACTACCTGGTCGGAGGAGGAAAGGCAGATCAAGAAGACGATAGAATGATAACATTAAAGATAACATGAATACATCGTTGCAAAATGCAAGCCGCGTACCCAAGACAAAGGGTTCAGGGAGTTCTTTGGGAAGACAATTTTTCTGGAGAGAATACGTCATATGACATGACTTCATATTAAATACGTTTACAGTTACGGTATTTTTGTAATGAAGTGTCAACATTACGTCACAGAGAATGTGGTAAGGAGGATCGAAAAAGAAAACCCATGCATGTAATCTCTTTGTAAGGATACCAGGAGAGGAGATGGGCGCCACCAGCTAAACATTTCGCCCAATGATATAAACTGTGGATCGCTGGAAGACTCTGTATGTTGATACATCCATTGTGGAATACCACAATGACCATTACGAGTTAAGGGTTTAAAGCTATAGTCAGACAGACAGACATTCTAACGAACAGACAGACAGACAGGCTGACGAACGGACAGACAGACAGAGACATTTTTACAATATATCTGAAACATAAGTACCCTTAAAGTCTAGGTCATATTTGGCAAGGTACAAATATTAGAGGTAAGTTACACCTGACAAGAGTAAGCATATCCCAGTATACACCTATAAATGTGATACGTGGATACTATTGGTAAATGGAATATATTCTGGAAACAATGTGATAAAACAGAAAGGTCCTTCTTGATTATTGGTTATAAATTCGAATCACGACATAGTCCCGGGCGATGTTCAGCAGCCATCCAAACGTATGCAGATTCAACGTCCAAATACTAGTTTGATTATATGATCTTTGGATCTCTTAAAGATTTGATAAACTATCTCCTATCCCTTCTAGAAATCCCCATTTCTGTCATTCTTTGTAAGTGCAGGCTACCGCCTCCAATATTTTCTTCATCAGTCTTCAGTAAATCAATGATTGACCTAAATAAGTCGAATAAATCGATTTTCAGTACTGTACTATCAACAACACTGCTCACTAATGAGTCGGTGGTTTCATTGCATCTGACCCTCGCATGCCCTTACAATATACCCATATAATACATTGAACAATGCAGTTGTTCAGTAACGTCGCTATATTCTTAATATGCACTTTTCATTATACTCGAAATGCTTTCTGGATATAAGAGTAGTACAAAGTGAACTGGTAAGTGTAACACTTATTACTACTGTCACTGCGTCAATTCCTATTTTCCTCCTGGATGTTGTAGTAGAGTATTCAGGCAATTTCTTAAACACCTCCATGTCATTCACGTAGACAAGAAAACACAATCCAAACTTATACATTTCTCTGTTGACTGAAACATTTGCGTATATGTGTCTTGTAGTTGTGAGTGTAAGAGTATTCAAACAACTAACATAATACTATTGAAAATACCATTTACAGCACAAAGTTAACTTAGAGAGGAGATGGATGTCACACGGGAAAAGGATGAATCAAGAATGACTAAATATATAAAATATGGAACATGGCTGTCTTCCAAACAACATCACAACAAGAAAGTTAAGTATTTTTAAATATATATCACAATACATAAACATGAAAAAGGTATTATTCTAACGCATGTCTGCTAATAACAATCGATTACCACTGTAATCGCATAATCGAAAGAAATGCAAACGATCCTGAAGGACTGTCTTCAGAATGCGAAAGTTATCCGTTCAACATTGTTTGCGATGAACACGATTTCGTTGCATCTTTGCATTTAGATCTCTCACAAGTTTGTGGGGGTAACCAGGTGTTCTCGTAGTCGCTTGTAGTTGCTTCCTGTGAGCCCCGGAAAAAAAAATCTGCTTCATAAACAATAATGCTTGTTTGAAATGTGAACCCGCAACCTTTTGTGCACAAAGTGAAGGCTTAATCACTACACCAGGGATATACCAGTAAATACATGCATTGTACTTACACCTGGGAAAATTGAAAGTAAATGAGAAAGAGAAAACACGTGAGAATAATTATGTTTAAAAATTCATCGTAGCCAGATTCAACAACTATTCTGGTATTAATACTAGAGATTGGACGTTGCCAGGGTCAATGATCGACCACGCCAGTAAGAATGACATTTGATAATAATGAAAGTGGTGTTGCGCATGTGATGGACAAAGTTACAGTTTATTTAAAATAACTCAATTACATAAATACGTATGTACATAGTTGTTATTCATGCATATGTTAATTGAATAATATTCTCATATACATGAGTATAAATATATCAACGAAATGAATATATCAGGGAAAGAATAGGAATAATTCCTTGTACAGATTTTAGAGAGAGAGAGAGAGAACAGATCAAGTGGTGTGGCCACATTATGAGAATGCATTACGAAATGTTGTCCGTACAGGCATATAACCAAATGAGATCAGGGTACAAAGCCAGAGGAAGACCACGAAAAAAATGGATAGAAAACGTCAGGGACATCCTGAAAAGACACGGTCATAGCACAGCCGATGCCACACATCTGGCTTTAGAACGCAAGATCGAGCTCCAATCACCACTACGCCAAACGACAAGAGTGGAGCACAAACCACGTGGGGAAAGACAATAGAAAAATATACAAATATAATGACATACCTATTCTTTCAGCATAACATCACGCCCATATAATTTAGCACACAAGTTCCAAAATATCGATCGATACCTTATACTAGGATATACGACACATAGAAGAATATCAGTACATAGTAATCTTACTGTTATTGTTAACAATTATCCTGTACCAAGAAAACCATAGAGATGTAGATAACTCTACCACTACTGACATTGACGTTCCATTTGGGTTGCAAGATGTTGCATTGTTATCTGTAAGGTAGGTATCGGTTTTTTTGGTAGCATACAACTTGACCAAGTCGACTGTTGAACAAGAAAATACATTCATTTTCATTATTTCAATCCATACGATAGTTGGTGAATGTGATCACAATTTTTGAAAGTGAGCACAGTTTGTGAACGTGAGGAAAGTTGGTGAAGGTTAGCACAGTTCATGAAGGTGAGTACAGTGTGTGAAGATTTGCACAGCTGACGATGTTTAGCAAAGTTGGTGAAGGTGAGGTAAGCACAGTTGCTGAAGTTAAGCACAGTTGGTTACGATTAGCACAGTTGGTTAAGATTAGCACAGGTGGTTGAGATTAACACAGTTTATGAAGTTAAGCACAGCTTGTCAAGGTTAGCACAGCACTGAAGCGAACTATCAAATAACATTTTAAAGACTATATTTCAAGTATGTCCAACATTATAGCTTCTTTCATAATAACTTACTTAACAGCTGATTCATATATATTTAATATTAGCGTGTTCTCAAACAGAGACATGCATTTTATATCTATATATTGTCTTTACACAGGTGGTTTCTTATCCACATTTGCCGTCAAACGTATGGGTGATTTGAGTTCGAGCTTGCGTTCGAAAGCCTGATGTGTAACCTCGACGTTGCTATGACCGTGTCTATTCAGAATGCCCCGTTTTCTATTCATCTTTTCCGTGATCTTCCTCTGGCGTTGTACCCTCATCTCATTTGGTGATATGTCTGTTTGGGCAACTTGTTGGGATGCATTCTCATAAACCACTTGATCTGCTGTCGTGCTATGTAATATGTACAAGTTAGTATACCTATACTTTCCCTGACATCTTAATTTCGTAATCTATCGAGCCTGGTAACCTGGACGGTTTTTTTCAAGCAGTTCATCTCACATGTCACTATTTTTCTGCAATGTGAAGATGAGAGAGACCAGGTGTGACACTGGTAACACAGTGTCTGTTAGAACATACAATAAATCAGTATGACTTTTATATATCAATGACATATCAAATAAGTATATCTTATCCGCATCATCACGAAGTGCCGTCTTCGCAACTAAGTTTGGCTGTTGTGTTCTACTGGAAGGTCATTCAATGTGTTACTAGAAGGTCCAATCTTCTAGATTACCCTCTATTGATGTCAATTCTGTAAAAGAACATTTTGTGCGCGCATTGGATTTGTTAGTCATTAAAAACGCACTATTAACGTTATTATTTTTATTACTTATTGTTATTATTATTATGGTTGCCATTTTGGTCATCGTCGATTACGACGGACGAACATCAGAAGGTCCAGTCTGCTGATGTGTGCAAACCATTTGATATGTTGTCTCTTATGTATTTTACGATTGGAGTAGTGCCATTGTTTTTCGGATGTCCTCATTTCTCATCTGTCTCTTAGCGATATTCCTTGGATTCTGCGTAAACATGCAATTTCAGCTGTCACAAGTTTACGTCAGACTTGTACTGTCGTTGTCCATGTTTCGCTTGGTAGAACATCGTTGGCATAATAATCGTTTTGAAAAGTGTAATTTTCGTGTTCAAATCTACGTTTTTGTGTTTCTGAAGATTGGTGTCATTTACCCTATGGCTTGTTATGCTGTACTACATCTATTGTGTTATTTCTTTGCTGTTCTTGCCGTCTGTTGTTATATTACTTCCTAAGTATGTGAATTATGTCACTTGGTTAAGTCTGTTATTTTCAATATATATAGTGGTGCTTCTTTCTGTTACTTCTGTCTTTTCTATATTTATCTTCATGTTAAAGGTATGGCATGTTTTATGTAATCTATCTATTTGTCTTTGTAGTTCACTAGACATTGGTCGTCTGTAAATTGTAGTTCATTTAAGTTATCCTTCATATTAATTTCTTCCGTTGTCTTTGCTACTTTACATATGTGGCCTAGATAAGTTATGAACAATAGGGATGTTATGCACACCCTGTCTCACACCCGAGTGAATTTGAAATGTATCCGATGCAACTGTGCTTGTTCTTACTGAGCATTGACTATTTTCATATATGATTTGACTTATGCTTATTAGATGTTGGGAAACTACAGATGTCTGTAGTGTTAGATGTGTGTTCTATCCACTCTGTCAACAGCTACCTCTTTCATTTCGTATTAATTGTTTATCGTCTGTTTCCTGGAAACCCTCCATTTTCTACCAGCGACTTGAGAACTCACTGTCGGATTGCTAATCCTGTCGCATTGATCTCTAATTAATACATACATTAATGAGTCCACCTATTCCAGAAGAAGAATCCCGAAACACCGAACTGCACTTCCATTTTTAATATATTTATTATGTGTATGTATATACCCTAGGTACCCATATGTATATCAGTGTTGAGGGGAGAGTGAGTGTACGGTCTTTTGCCCTTCTATTTGCCTCCTCTGCTGTTATATTTCCGAGTGTCTCTAATACACTATCTATCCACATTTTACGAGGGCGTACAATATGTCGCCTGTTTTCGTATCGTTTGTTAAGTGTTTTTTGGATAATATTTTGCTCTTTCTGTCTGGTTATGTGGCCGTACCATGTAACTTGTTGTTTGTGTATGTATTATATTGTTGAATTGACCTCTAATTGTTTCCTTAGTGCTTAATTCCTGATTTTTTCTCTCAAGCTAACTCCAATCATACGTCTCACACATGTGATTTCAGTGGTGTTAATCTTATGTATTGTTCTAGAATATAATGTCCAAGTTTGACACTGATATCACAATGTTGGCAAGAAAATGGTGTTGAAAAACACTGTCTTTGTTTCTAGTGTAATATCTTTGTTTCTTAGTAAAGGTGTTAATTGACCAATGATCTGAGAGGCCTTATTACATCTTGCTTTTATTTCTGCCTCCTGTTTGTTGTCATATCTCAATGTGCTGCCCAGATATTAGAATTCATCTACTTGTTTTAGTTGTTTATTATTTATCTGTATGTTAATGCTCTCCTTTTCTCTTGCAATATTATATATATACATAAATATATATCCATATATGCATAACGTAATGAACTTACTGTACTGACAGCCTGGTCCGAAGAATCCAATGGCGCATGTTTCATTATTGGTACACTCACCATTTGTACCACACGATATTGAAATAGCACAGTGACACTTTAGATTACACTCGGCTCCGAACCATCCATTAGGGCACTCTGAAATATGACAGAAAATAAGAGTATCATTGCTTTCTTACATTTCATGTTTATAGGATATTATTATAATAATCAACATGAATATCAGTATTATCTTGAAGAAACAAAGATAAACATAACATACACGGGGTTATACAGTACAAACTAAGCATCTAAACATATCCCACTGTGGCACACCAGGAAATTAAGAGGCAGACAGACTGGCAAAGGATGGAGCAACACAGGAACAAAAAGACCAAGAAATCACCTACCAAGAAAAGAAGACCATCATCAAAGCCATCAGGAAAGTCGACCGCCCAAAAGACAATTACCACTATCTCAACAGAGCAGAGCAGGGTATTATCTTCTGCCTCAGAACAGGACACAATAGATTAAACAGCCACTTAAATAGACTCAGATTGGTCCCATCACCACTGTGCCTTTGTGGGCAGGCAGCACAGACAGCTGAACATATTCTGTAAAACTGCAATACAGTAAACCAGTTAAGGGAAGAACACTGGCCCACAGAGATGGATATCCACAGACAGATGTATGGGGGGCACTGAGGAGCTTTCAAATGCAGCATAATTTATTAAGAAAACAGGACTTGCTATGTAGACATGTCAAACTCCGAACGAGAAGAAGAAGAAGATATAAACATAACATACACGGGCTATACAGCACAAACTAAACATAACATAAACGGGACAAAATACCAACAAGTGGACCAGTATCTTGATCCTGGACAAGTATTTAGCAATGATAGCAGATTTGAAACATAAGTTACACGGAGGATACTACTGGTTAAATGTACCTTCAATTACAATGTACGCATGTTAACATCCTAACAAATCCCAAACAAATTGATAAAACAAATATAAGAATGAAAACTGCTACACATAATCTACTGTATGACTCGGAAACAAGATTAATGAGTAAACTTCTAAAATATACAAGTAATGATTTTCTGATATGACCATTTATAGTGATCGGAAGATTGTTTATTTATTCTTTGATTCCGATTCGTGTTCCTGTAACAACGAACAATTCAATAAACACTGGTAATATCTTAGCTAGCCAAGTATATATATATATATATATATATATATGTATATATGCTCTTTGTATGAGAAATACCTATTTGATTACAAATATCAAGTTGTACTTTACAATATAAAATTGGTCAATTTTGAGAAATTGAGAAACTTTTTTTCAATACATTTACCGTCAAGATGATTGTAACAGCATTTGCCCAGCTCCATGTTTACCCTGCTCTAAGTTTATGCTGCTCCAGGTTTTGCCTGCTCCATGTATACCCTGACCCATGTTTCGCCTAATCCATGTATACTGCTCTACGCTTATCCTGATCCATGTTACGCCTGCTCCATGTTTATTCTACTAAATGTTTACCATGCTCCATGTTTACCCTGCTCAATGTTTATTCTACTAAATATTTACCATGCTCCATGTTTACCCTGCCCCATGTTTGTTCTACTAAATGTTTACCCTGATCCATGGTTATTCTTCTAAATGTTTACCATGCTCCATGTTTACCCTGCTCCATGTTTATTCTACTAAATGTTTACCCTGCTCCATGTTTATTCTACTAAATGTTTACCATGCTCCATGTTTACCCTGCCCCATGTTTATTCTACTAAATGTTTACCCTGCTCCATGGTTATTCTACTAAATGTTTACCATGCTCCATTTTTACCCTGCTTCATGTTTATTCTACTAAATGTTTACCATGCTCCATGTTTACCCTGCCCCATGTTTATTCTACTAAATGTTTACCCTGCTCCATGTTTACCCTGCCCCATGTTTACCCTGCCCCATGTTTACCCTGCTCCATGTTTACCCTGCTCCTTGTTTCGCCTGCTGGATTTCAATTTTACTGCAGTGAGTACATATATATTTTTAAATTCACAGCCATACGTCGAAAACCGATCACCTTCCAAGCCTATACGCTCTAATGTTTATTTCCAGATACGGACAACAGAAAAAAATAAAAACATGTACAGTTTCAAAGGTTGAAAATAAGGTGTAGAAGATTGACGTTAGTGTATTTAGGTTACACCATAAGTACTCCGTCACTCTCAGCGAAGTGGTACGCCGCTTGCTGAGAGTACCCCTCAACGCAAGTAACTCTGGAGCTTCAAGAGAAAATCCACAAGGATCACTGAAAAAAATCGACTTATTTCTCCTGAAAAAAAGGAGAATTACGCATATCAAGTTCCACCTTATACTTCTATTACACATATCAAGTTCCACCTTATACTTATATTACGCATATCAAGTTCCACCTTATACTTATATTACGCATATCAAGTTCAACCTTATACTTCTATACGCATATAAAGTTTCACGGTACACTTCTATTACACATATAAAGTTTCACGGTACACTTCTATTACACATATTAAATTTGACGGTATACTACTATTAAACATATTAAATTTCACGTTATACTCCTATTACAAATATCAAGTTTTTCAAGTTTCACGTTAAACTTCTTTGCATCACACCATTATCTTTTGATAAACAGTAGCAACACTGGACATACATTTGGAAATATGAAATTTAAAATTACTAAAACATTCGAGATCTTCAACAGGTTGTATCATATATAAATATATATATCATATCATGAGAAGGCAAACCTAAAATGTGTTGTGGCCTGTCAAAAGTTGTATTGTAGTCACCATTATTTTCTAATGTCATTGGCATCGCTGAGGTATAACGTGTCAGATGACACGGTGTAATAATGCTTACGTTACATTACCGTTAAAACCATAACGAATTAAGTGTTTGTCGTGACATGTAGGCAATATTAGTGTGCCTGCTCCAATTTAATTAGTTAGTTCGTTCTTTTCGTGCCGCAAGCGACACATAGGGCAGAGGTTTTGGTTCTCCATATGATGTGGTCCGCTGCTGCACCTTTAGTTCCTGGATGGTCTTAAAACCTATTAATTCCGCTTCTTTAAGAATGGTATTTGTAAGGGTTGTTTTAGGTCTTCCTCTTTTTCTTTTACCCTCTGGTGACCACATTATGGCTTGTTGGTTTATTCTGTTTACATCTAGTCGTAAAACGTGACCAAGGTATTTCCATCTTCGTAATCGTATGATGATTGAAACATACTCTTGGTGTGTTTTGTCTCTTAGATTACTATTTGTGACGAAGTCGTTCCAATTTGCATGTCATTAATTATTGATTTGTATTCTTGTTGGGACATGTGGTTGTTGAGGGCATTGGACGAGTCGATACACTGGGGAGTATGACCGCAGTGTCAGTGGGTATTTCAGTCGATCAATCTGTCATGCGTTAAATGACTTTATTTACTCAGAAAATTGTCAAGTGTTAATCGATTTCACTCTCGTTATTATCTGATATTGAGATAGGGAACAAAACATCCCGTAAAGAGAATCGTACTAGATATAGGAAGAGACTGATAAATAAGCATATCACTGATAAATAAGGATGACACTGGAACTTTCTGCCTCTACACTTTAATATAGTAATTTAGACGAGAATCGCAGCAACTACGGCATTGTCCGATGTGCCCTGATGATAAGCGGAGCTTAGAACAGGTATACTCAATTTCCAACTTGAAAGTATACAACTATAGGGTTTCAATAAAAAAAAAAGCATAGCAACATGAAAGTATACGAGTATAGGGTTTCTTTAAAAAAATCATAGGAATATGAAAGTATACATGGATATAAGATATAACTGCAGGTTAGTATCACCACACACCGGACAAGTGCATAATTGCTCCAATCCACGTGTCAGCATAGTGATTAGTACATTATGTCAATGGTACAAATTTATATCATAAGAGTCTACAACAGCGACCCACCATAAGTAAATTGGTAACACATCATCTAGCAAAGTAATACCGACACTCTACGACAGCTCTTGACATGTCATTGTTCTATACCGACACTCTACGACAGCTCTTGAAATGTCATTGTTCTATACAGACTCTCTACGACAGCTCTTGAAAATGTCATTGTTCTATACCGACTCTCTACGACAACTCTAGACATGTCATTGTTCTTACCGACTCTCTATGACAGCTCTTGAAATGTCATTGTTCTATACCGACTCTCTACCACAGCTCTTGAAATGTCATTGTTCTATACCGACTCTCTACGGCAACTCTAGACATGTCATTGTTCTATACCGACTCTCTACCACAGCTATTGAAATGCCATTGTTCTATACCGTCTCTCTAAGACAACTCTAGACGTATAATTGTTCTGCGAGAAAATACATTATTAACTACATTATTATTTTATAGGGTTTCTATAAAAGTCCTAGTTACTTTAAATTATACAAGTAATACAAGTAAAGGGTTTCTATAAAACTTGAAGGTTCTGAGTAGATCTTAGGGATGCGATGTGATCGAAGACGGACAAACATGTACAATCAATTTGCGAGGACAGTGTGTGTCATTTGAGTGGATCTGATTTCAATACCGGTTGCTGCATGATGTGTACTTTTTTTCAAATGTCTAGTCTCAGGCGCACATGACACATTGTAATCAAGTAATTTAAAATGTCATTTCATGCGTTTACGTTGATGAGCTGAAATATAACGAACTTATAACAAACTTTAATGCAATCTGTTACCAATATTTTGAAATGGAAGTACTCTAAATGTAGTCACTATGAGGTAGACACGAACTAGGCACAGCAGCATCATGCGTCTGGGAGTAAACTGTCAGGTATCTGCATGTAGTAGAGCGTACAATTAATAAAGAAGCTAGTGTGAGCCGTGCTAACATAGAGTTACAGCTTATCTACATAATATATTACTAGTTGATATGATGATGGTGTTGTTTCTCCTTTCTAAGCGAAGATGACCATGATATTGAAGGTCACCTTATGTCTGATTGTGCATCACATCTTTTCTAGTTGATTATGTCTGATTGTGCATCACATCTTTTCTAGTTGATTCCGGGCTCTGAAATATCTGTTAATCTGCTAGTAGAAATGTAGAAGGTCTTGAAATAAGGAAAACAGTGTGATCTCTTCATTCGTTGATGTCTCTCTCGAACCGCCTGTACTTTTCAACCATGTTCAAAACTGTGCAAATGCCTGTTTTATCTATCAACATAACTATTTTACAACATCACTATTGTACGTTGCTTGTATAACTAATAAAGTTCGGCAATCAATGAAAAGATGGAATTAGCCTCTTGTAGTGGCACACGATAGCGCTGTGTTGTAGAGTATTGTCGTCGATAGACCATGAACGGTTCCCATGAACGAATGTTTACAAATTAGTTGTTTCGCATTCTCTATAGTAGGTCGTGGTTCATAAAAGATCAGTCGCTTTGAAAGATGTTTGTCAGTCATGCAGTCGTCATAATTGGATCAATGAAGCTGAATCTTGATCAACAATGCTAAGAATCCTTCCATCAAAGAGTTTTGGAAAATCTACACTTCCTTGATGTGATTTTGGGATCGCATACATAGAACCAGTTGATATCCTCATATAAAGAGTCATCACATGATTGTAGCAAAATGCATGCGTTACTGCATTTACACGCTTTATTATATGTTATCTCTATTGATTGCGTGTGGTAATGTTGTCAATTATTGGTGTTACATTTAAACATATTTGATAACTCAGAAAACTGGTACATTGAACAGACGTGACTTTTACAGGTTTACTGATCGTTTTATTTTTATTTAACTAAACAGTGCCGTTTTTGATATAGTACTCTTCTTTCAATCGCAGACATTAGTCAAATTTACTTATATTATAACTTATATTCATCAAAACAAACTAGAATACACACAAAGTGTACCCCAATAAAATATATATTATTAGTACTATGCGATTGGAAATCAAAAGTGGGACTTGAAGCTTATGATCAATGCGATGTCAGAGTAGGGACATATGGGACAGTGAAACGAATGAACTAGGATTATGACAATTGTAATTTGTTACAATATTTAAACTCACTCTTGCAAATACACGGTTTATATCAAGAAGAACAATATGGCCTGCTCCAAAATTTGACATAAACCATTACATTGATTTTAATTTTACAATCAAAATAATTTAAGTTCAGCATAACCATAGCAAAATAAGAACATATCAAGGAGCATACACCTGTAGACAACATGATAGAATGAGAATGCCAATTATAATTATATATTTAAAGGAGGAACATCAGTCGGTATAGAGAACATTCTAGCAGAACTATGGAAATACGGGATAATGAATGTGATACATTGTAAGACTAAAATTTGTAAACAAATATATGGCGAGTTAACAAATGACCCGCTGAATGCAAACAATCATTAATATTACCAATTCCCAAGCCCTTCATGGCCAGATAAATGGAACCTATTATATGACAATAAAACAACAGCTCACAAACACATGCATATATCACACAATGACATTGGGTCAAAGGGCATGAGCACATCGACTGCTGGATCAACAACCAACCAGTTCCCAAGAACGAAAATTTGAAAGAATTACAGAACCAATAGCCATATAACGCCCCCGAGAAAGGTAATGCTCAAACTACTGAAACGAATAAAGAACAAGTCCGAAAAAGTAATCACAAAGAAAATGTTGGGTTCAGAGCTAAAAGAAGCACTGTCAACAGGGTAGCTCATATTTAACATAATACTATTAGTTGCAAAACATATTCGACACCAACATGAGTAATACCAGATGTTCATCGATTTTACGAAGGTATGTGACATAGCCATGATGGCCTCTGCCACATAATGAGATAATTTAGTGTCATAATTCACAATCACACACATTATTGAATCACCCTTACAGAAAAGCAAGCAGTGTTGTCCTATCAAATAATACAACTGGAGAACTCTTTAAAACAAATGTCTGACTATCTAATCAGAGTGCAAGAAAGGCTCTCTCCCTCCGTTCATGCATGCTATAGAAGTGGACTAAGGAAAGTTAGGGATGGATATGCACCCTGTCAGTTGTCCTGTGTATAATTATCATTGTCACCGTAGGCCTGTGTCTTATCTTAATTTCTTACTTGTGTCTTATATAAAATATATATATATACCTCTTTACGGGATGTGATTATCTCTTAGCGGGATGTGATGATCTCTTGGCGGGACGTGATGTTCTCTTAACGGAACGTGATGATCTCTTGGCGGGACGCGATGATCTCATGGCAGGGCTAGATGCCCTCTTTGCGGGACGTGATGATCTCTTGGCGGGACGCGATGATCTCATGGCAGGGCTAGATGCCCTCTTTGCGGGACGTGATGATCTCTTGGCGGGATGTGATGATCCTTTGACGAGACGTGATGATCTCTTGGCGGACGTGATGTTCTCTTGACGGGATGTGATGATCGTTGCAACCTACAGCACGGGAATGCTGATTTTGGGGACTAAACATGCACCCTGAAAATAAATATACTGAATAACCTAAACATACATCCATTCCGGAAACCATGTTTTGAGATAACAAATCTTATGCGAGTTCTGGAGTTACCATGACTTCTCAAGGGACCATGACCTATACTTTCACAATAAATTGTATGTGATGACACGTGCTACTTACACAGATATAAGAATGATGTACACATAATTATTTATTCATTCACTATACGAATGTTACAAATGTTGTATCATCAAATACCCTAAACAATAATAATAATAATACACATTTAATATTCTTTTATCTTTTTCAGCGTTCATTCTCACAATCCTGCTGAATTTCCCTAGCAGCAAGAGAATGGTCATATATTTGATTTCCAGATTGGTGTGTGTTGTTTTATTTGAGAACCCCTTGAATTTCGAGAGATTAGCTCTTACTTCATATGTGCAGTGGGGTTAATATTCTGTGCTTTCTTTCATACCTAGGAGACTTAAGCTTTCGGATTAGTGTAATGACTATTCAAGGAGCCTTCTAATCAAAGGAGGGGGGGGGTCTATATTTGTATAGATGACATGCTATCTATCTTTTCGTAAGAGAACCTCAATATAATGACATCTCATCTACTAAGGGTCTATGTTGTATGTGTGGTTTGTGTATTGGATCATTGGTGTGACGCACAGACGGAACCGCATGCTTTCTAGCAGGGTGTATTCCAGAGGAAATGAGTAGTGTCACTGGTTTGTTTGTTTATTTGCAGCAATTGCAGGACATATCCGTCTCTGACAGGACTATATTTAAATAACCAGTGTCGTAAGGGTGTCACATTTAAGGTATCAACTGGAAAAGTCGTCAACACACCTCTGTTCTCAATACTTTAAATAAGTGTACACAATTATGTCCAAGCAATTCATTGATGTTCCCAATCCAACATTTATTTTCGTTTCCTTCTTCGACTCTCAAATGTTAGTAAACCTAAATATTTTAGAAATTGAACCGAATTTTCTCCCCAAAACAAACTTGGTAACACATCATCGTTTCATTACATACAGCACCTGTTCTTGTTAACCGGCAAGCTTATTTAATTTTTCACAAGCCACTAAAGTGGCTTACTCTCCGTACGACTGATTCAACAAACGCACACATTGCATATCTATACTTAATTAAACACAAATCCTGTTAATGTCGTGGGGGTTCCACATTGCACGTTATAATGCACATAGTCCCCAGCGATTTTTATCCACGTCTATCTTTAACGATGTGGATAATGTGAAGAAAATATTGCTCTATCCATACTTTGATGTTGTCTATCCATGTTTTTATTTGCTCTCCTCTGTTTCTCCCTCCTTCGACGGTTCCCTGCATATAATCTACAGTCAAGTCATTATAATTTTTAAATCAAAATGCTTACATGATAGAGTAGAACATGTCTGTGAAATAGACATGAACACGGTAATGTTATTATATTCCCAAGATTGTAAACATATGTATAGATATACAATTCACCATATTTGGCACAAGTACACATAATGCTATGACATCATCGTGACGTCATTGATTTACTTAAAACATGGGCACATGCATTTGTATATATATGTTCTGCAGCATTGATCCTAGCTCCTGGGAGACTACAGCACTTGATCGTTCAGCCTTGCACATCCAGATCACTGCTGGCATCACGTAATTTGAAAAAGAAAGAACACTGCACGCAATCCACAAGCGCAAGAAGCGGAAGGACAAATCCGAAAATCATCCTACCCCGAACCTTCAGCACTCCTGCTTGCAGTGCAATAGAACTTTCAGTGCACAAATCGGACTCATCGGGCATCTACGAACTCACAAACCAAATTAGATAATTACCAATTTTAATTATTTATTTGTATTGCATGTATTGTTTTTCATGCCATGCTCATCTTCGCTTGAAAAGGAGGAACATCATCATCATATAGATGGCTATGTTTATTATAACAAATTTGATATGTCTTTCATTGAAAAAAAATTGAATTTTTGTTTTAATTTTCGTTGCGAATACGGCACTTGAAGATGAAGATGAAATATGATCTTGTTATTAGATGTACGTTATGTTAAAAAAAATTCAAATTTTCTTCAGCATAACAACAGAAGACAAGAGCAGTAAAGAACTACACAATAGGTGTAGTTAAAGCGTATCAATCCCGAGATCAAATGACACCAATCTTCAGAAACAAAATATAGACTTACACACCAATATTACACTATTAAAAACAGTTATTATGTCAACGCCGTGCTACCATGGCCAAACGTGGACACGACATCACAGGACAAACGTAGACTTGTAAAATGCTGAAATGACATGTTTGTGCAGAATCCGTGTGATATCACTATGAGAAATAATGAAGAGTGAGGGTATTAGACAAAGAACCAGCACCATCCCAAGTTTGTAATATATTAAGATACAACAGATCAAATGGTTTTCACATCAGCAGACTTCGAACAGACCACGCACCACCGCAAGCTATGCTACACTGATACATTGAAGACAGACGGCCGACTGCAAACACGATGAACGACCGAAATAAAAGGCGACAAATTCCACAATATACTCAGCACACACGATGGTAATCTCCAGAAAACTCTTCTACCCTTGACGCTGAAAGCAATACAACGTTTAGCGAATAGATAGATAGATCCTTCAGCATACAGCTGAAGAGATATGCGTCTATGACAAGTAATGTTCTTCGATGTACGTTGTAGGTTCAGTAAAGACGAAGAGTCCAAAAGAAGACATGGCTGGATAATATGAAAAACTGGACATGGTTTGAAGATCCTAAACTCATCAGGATGGTAGAAGATAGAGATTCCTGGGATCATTCTGCATAACGGTTCTCAATGTGACACCCGTACGCTCCTGACGGGTTATGTCTCAATGTGGCACCCATACCTTCCTGACGGGTTAAGTCTCAATGTGACACCCGTACGCTCCTGATGGGTTATGTCTCAATGTGGCACCCATACCTTCCTGACGGGTTAAGTCTCAATGTGACACCCGTACGCTCTTGATGGATTATGTCTCAATGTGACATCCATATCTTCCTGACGGGTTAAGTCTCAATGTGACACCCGTACGCTCCTGACGGGTTAAGTCTCAATGTGACACCCGTACGCTCCTGATGGGTTATGTCTCAATGTGGCACCCATACCTTCCTGACGGGTTAAGTCTCAATGTGCACCCGTACGCTCCTGATGGGTTATGTCTCAATGTGGCACCCATATCTTCCTGACGGATTACGTCTCAATGTGACACCCCTACGCCCCTGATGGGTTATGTATTTTATTATTACTATTTTAAATGTTATTCTGTCTATTGCCGTGGTGGTACACTCTGCGATCTGTAACATATCCCAGATCATCTGTAAGGAGAGGAATATTAACCATTGATATATTGAAACAGGGTACAGTTTAAGGTAGGAAATGTGGAGGTCATCATCATTAAGTGCCATGACTGCTGGCGTAGGCGATCATGGTTCTCTATATCTTCTGTCTACAGTATTATGTATCATGATTGTTGATCTTTCCCTGCCGTGCCAGGTTGTCAAACTGTCTATTTTCTCACGTTGTCCCCCCTGTCTCTTTTGCTTGCAATCTTTCGTGTAGTGACTATGTTCTCCAATCATCCCTGTCCCATGAAGTTACCAAAAAATAAATATTGTCTTTTACTTATATTGTTGATTATAAAAATTAATATTGAGTAAATATTGAACTTTTAAAATTGTAAAACAGCGAAAATTAGCAATTTTACGTTGAACAATACACATGACGGAATTATGCAGGCAACATTATGATTTCCGAAATTTCACCACTTGACTTTCAGGCTCGATACAAAGAGGTGCACATTTTTTGTTCATGGAAAAACAAACATACATTGGAAACTAGAACACAATCTTCTGTGAGTTTACAAAATGGATTTCCATGTTATCACTGCTGCAGTACGCCAGTGTTTTCTGTTTTGAACTATTTCATACTATCTTCAGGCTTAATATATTAAAAAGGCGTCTCGTTTTCAAATAACATTGTCACTCCTATATATGTTGCAATTTGGTCTATGTTTCAGATATAGATACATTAATATCATCAAAAAGTAATCTCTTTTCTTGTGTGTTTGATTGTTTGAGAACAGCCAAGTATTACGAGCTCTTAGCTCTTACTTTTGTATTTGCAATGGGGAAGTTTCTGAGCTTTGTTTCATACCCTGGAGGCTTCACCTTTCGGTTTAGTGAAATGCTTATTATTGTATAAAAATCGTTATGTAATTTCAATAATTTTGTGGGAAATTGTAGGTGCTCAGTGGTTCCAAAAGAACAATCGCCCCCGTGGCCCTATATTGCATTAGCTAGGGATGTGTATTAGTATCAACCCTATTTAACATCATGTTCTCTGCTATTTTGGATGTTGTTTTTAAAAATCTGGATTTAGGAGTAGATATCATGTATCGCATTGATGGGCAATTGTTTAACTTTCGGCGACTCCGAACAAAAACCAAAGTCAAATCATATACATTCAGGGTTCTCCTATTTGCTGTTGACTGAGTCCCAAATGTAAACTATGAGTTTGATACAAAAAGTTTTATTGACAAATTCTCCGAAACCTGTAGCACAATGAACTCACTATTAACAAAGAGAACACAGAAGTCATGTTACAACCAACATATAGCAAAGGCTATCTTGAACGTACATAAACGTGAATGATGTAGCATTGAAAGTTGTGAATATATCCACATAAATATATAGTACTCTTGTTACAATTGTCAACTTTGATGACGAAGTATATATAAGGATCGCAAATGCTACCAGCACTTTCGGCAGATTGTTCGATGTGTGGCACAGAATAGACATTAACCTACATACTAAGCTGAAAGTCTACAGAGCAGTGGTAATTCTAGTGCGGCTATGAGCTAGCTAAACATGGACTGTGAATAGACAGTATGTGATAAAACGCAATCATTGACATACAACTTGTCTCAGAAATGCCATGAGCATGAGATGACAAGACACAATTCCAGATACCACTGTCATTGACATACCTGGTATCGCTAGCATTAACACTATCCTGATGCAGACGCAGATTAGTTAGGGCATACCATTGTGTACGTATATCATAGCATCCTTGCCAAAGATACTTTTCTATGATGAGCTGGGGAAGGTTACACGATCTCAAAGTGGCCACAGTAAGCGCTACACGGACTCATTAAAGACATCACTGAGAGCCGTTGAAAAACAGACCTAGATGCATGGATGAAATTGCACACAATAGATCAACACGGCAAAAATCTTCATTTTTGCTCTACAGTCAAAAATGGAGGATCATCTTGTTAAAAGAGGATAAATGCAGCAGTTCAACAGCAAATAATATCTAGAAAGTAATGGAAAGATCAACATTCTTCTACTGTAGTCATTGCATGCTCGAACTGTCCAAGGACGTTTACCGTTCGAATAGGTCTTATTAAACATCTACAAACTCATAGACATGAAGAATAGTCTAGCTGGATTTTCAAGTGGGAATAACAAAAGATGGTAAAAGTAAAGATTACGTCTTCACTGTTCTATAAATAGCCCACTGTTTACATTTTTAACTAGCCGAAGTCACTGATTTCCTTGTAACATCACTTACATTAATAGATGCCGTGACGTCACATCCCCCGACACACAAACGATATCAACCACATTTATAATGATAACTTTTATAACTAATTATTTTTTTTTAAATTTATAACTAATGCTAACCCTAACCATCATATGTAATGTAAATACTAATTCCAAATTAATATTTGCCTTTTCAATTAATATACCTCAATTTTAAATACAAATTTCGTATGCACGGATAAGCTATTATGTAAATAAAAACACAACGTGAATGCAACATCTATGTAATTGTTGTGAACACAATTTAAAAAAAAAATAATAGAGTGGAAACATAGACTCATCAAAGATGCAAATAATTTTTAATTTGAAATTTTTTTTGGGAAATACACATTGTATGTTAAAATAAAAATAAACATAATGAAATAACTAAAGATAATATCGATAATTAGTAATGAAACATATAGATTTTATCAAACAAATAAAACCAATATAAACATAATGGTATAATAAAAGATTATATCATATCGATAATTAGTAAACAAACATATAGAGTTTATCAAAAATGTAAAATCAATAAACATAATGATATTATGAAAGATTATATCGATAATTAGTAAACACACATATATATCGGATCAAACAAGTACATTGTATGTGACATAATATTTCAATTCAAAGAATTATTCTAGGTTCTTCCTGATTACCGCATAGTTCTTCTCACGTCCTGATTGCAAGCATACACATTCTACATATAGAGTCCAAGCGATATCAATAAGTTCACATAAACATTTAATGTTTCATGACTCAACCTAAACTGGAGTAAATTATGTTTGCTATCATTAGTTGACCTACGATTTAGCATTAGTCAGAGCATATAGTACCTGGATATTATTGAAAGTCTCTTGTTATTTCTTTCACACTTTTAGAAATATATTTCAAATTACAAAAAGGTTGAAGACCAGAGCTAGGGAGGATAATGAAATAGTCAATAACTAAATAGTTAAATGTTTATATCCGTTGTATGTATTGTGTAAATTACTAAATTCGTAAATTACTAAACATCCATTGGTGGGATATAGTACCAGACTACGAGGTCTTGGAAAAATCAACCTCAATAAGCATCCACACAATACTTATGAAGGCGCAGGTACGCTGGGCAGGCCATCTTGTGCGTATGGAGAACTCGCGTTTGCCAAAACAAATATATTATGGAGAACTCAAGGCAGGATTTCGAAAAGCTGGTGGACAGAAAAAGCGTTTCAAAGACACGCTCAAGTCATCCTTGAAACATCTTAACATTGCCGTAGGCGCTTGGGAGAGCCTCGCTCAGGATAGAACATCATGGCGTTACAGCATTAGAACGGGAGCACTAGCGGCAGAAGAATTCAGACAAGATACTTCAAGACAGAAGCGGACACGTAGAAGAGAAAAAAACATCTCAACCTCACACAGATACCTTCTATTGTTATCAATTCTGTAAAAGAACATTTTGTGCGCGCATTGGACTTGCAAGTCATTTAAAAACGCACTATTAACTTTATTATTTTATTATTTATTGTTATTATTATTATGGTTGAGTTTTTGGTCATCGTCGATCACGACGGACGAACATCATGTATTGTGAGTAAAAACTGTATCCTTATATTGGAAATGTGCACTAAGTGTATATATTGTTGTATGCGTGTACTGCATGTATGTATTGTATGTACATAGTATATTCTCGACTGTATGTATGCACTGAGTGTATACATTGTATGTTTGTAATGTATGTATATGTTATATGCGTATATTTTATGTATGTATTATATTCGTGTGTTGTATGAATGTATAATATATATTGTTGGTATGCGTATGATGTTACATTCCGCATGCACTGGAAATGTCTGAACTAGAAAAACAAATGAGAAAATAACTCAATATTTATAAACCATTGAAGCTTCCGATAACATGGATAACATTAGAAAGCATATCTCAGAGGTTCTGTAGAATGTAGTACCAAAACCACCAACTCCAATAGTTTTTTATGGCTACAATCTACGATATATTCGAATTGGGCTCACTTCACTTCAGTGGTGGCCAAGAGAGTATATCAATATGAGAGGTCATTTTCGTTTAATCAAACAAACTAATAATAAGCACATAAGGTTGTGATAATACACAATATTGTAAGTATGCATATACTAGACTGTTATAATACACAATATTTTAAGTATGCATATACTAGACTGTGATAATACACTATAATGTAGTTATGCATATACTAGACTGTGATAAAACACTATATTATAGTTATCCATATACTAGACTGTGATAAAACACTATAATGTAGTTATGCATATAATAGACTGTGATAAAACACTATAATGTAGTTATGCATATAGTAGACTGTGATAAGACACTATAATGTAGCTATGCATATACTAGACTGTTATAAAACGCTATACTGTAGTTATGCATATACTAGACTGTTATAAAACGCTATAAAGTAGCTATGCATATAGTAGACTGTGATAAGACACTATAATGTAGCTATGTATATACTAGACTGTGATAATACACTATAATGTAGTTATGCATATAATAGACTGTGATAAAACAATATAATGTAGTTATGCATATAATAGACTGTGATAAAACACTATAATGTAGTTATGCATATACTAGACTGTTATAATACACTATAAAATAGCTATGCATATAATAGACTGTGATAAGACACTATACTGTTTCTATGTACTAGACTATGTGAAGACTTTATAAAGTAACTATGCATATACTAGACTGTGACAATATACTATAATGTTAATATTGCTATACTAGTTTGTGATAAGATACTATACTGTAAGTATACATATACCAGACTGTGATAATATACTATAGTGTAACTATGGATTCCGTATACTTCATGAAGATACTATAAAGTAAATATTGATATAATGGATTGTAATAAGACACCATAATGTACCTATAGATATCATATATTGTGATAATAGACTATAATGTAACTATGCATGCATTATACTGCATGAAGACACTATAATGTAACTATGGATGTACTATAATGTGAGAAGACACAACAGTGTAATTCTGCATATGCTTGAGTGTGAGAAGACGCTATAATGTAACTATGCATATACTATAATGTGGGAAAGCTCTATAATGCAATTATGAATGTACAAACCTGCGAGGGGATAATATTATGTAACTATGCATACATTTATTCTCATTTAAAAAATGGAACTATTTTTTATATTGTTCATTTTCATAACATTTGGAATCAATTGTCAATCTTAGTGTGCGTACTCATTACAAATTCTAATGCATTATCTGCGCATTATAAATCATTATTACTATCATTATCAATTACTATCATTATCAATCTATGTAGCATTGTTCAAGTCTAGTAAATAGTTGTACCGCTGTGGATATGAACATGTTTATTTTTACGCTTGTGTGCAGATGGATCTGCTGCAATATCTGTCTGGCTATCCATAATGAGCTCCTCCCCTGGTACGGTATTGTCTCTCTTTGCGCAAAATAAGACAAGTAAAGCGCAAATGAGGAAGATCAAGATCAGCAGCCAATATGGGAACCCGTCATTCTTGACTGAAGAATAGAAAAGCATATTACATCAAACTGCCGAGTATGCAATATGTGCTTGAGTAAACAAGTATACAATATGTGCCTGAGTAAACAAGTATACAATATGTGCATGAGTAAACAAGTATACAATATGTGCCTGAGTAAACAAGTATACAATATGTGCATGAGTAAACAAGTATACAATATGTGCCTGAGTAAACAAGTATACAATATGTGCCTGAGTAAACAAGTATACAATATGTGCATGAGTAAACACGTATACAATATGTGCCTGAGTAAACAAGTATACAATATGTGCATGAGTAAACAAGTATACAATATATGCATGAGTAAACAAGTATACAATATGTGCATGAGTAAACAAGTATACAATATGTGCATGAGTAAACAAGTATACAATATGTGCATGAGTAAACAAGTATACAATATGTGCATGAGTAAACAAGTATACAATATGTGCATGAGTAAACAAGTATACAATAACAGCAATCTTGATATGTGTGCGCTCACACTGAGACATCGATTCTATCGACAATATAGGTATGAGAATTAGTTGGAAACCATTCTTCTAAAGTATCGAAATGTCACGCCTTCCATGATCCTCATTGGTAAATGTATCAACAGTAAATGAAAGTCATATGAAAGTCAAATTTGACCACTGTAGAATAACGATTCCCGCCGAAGACGGATGTGTCGGGCCATTGGCGCAAATAAAACGGCGACACAGCGCATTTCCATTCTCTGGACTACATCCTTCTAGAAATCTAATAGGACTATGGTCCTGATACAAGAGATATCCAGTGGGAGTTTGAGAATGAACGCTGAAGAAGAAGAGGAATAACGATTCACAATGTGTCTATGTGACTATTGTCAAGGAAATCAGAGACATAAAATGAACCATAATGAATATTACTAGTAAAATGAGAGCGTGCTTGTTTGTTTTTCGTTCGCTACATTGTAACCATCACGGATATCCGTGCGATTTCCACCGGGAGCGTGATTACGTTGTGCCACCGTCATGCGCCTTGTAGGCATAGCACATCCGATTTGGGCATGCCTTGACAATTCAGGTCGGTTACCCTAGCCTGTGACAGCCTTCCTATCTGTCGCCAGGCCTTTATGTCTGTCGCCATAGAGAATAATTCAATAATTTTCTCTCTTCTTCTCTCTGTATATATATATATATATATATATATATATATATGGGATAGGCCAAAATTCCGTATACATTTATTAATAAACATAATCGCTACTCACAATAATTATGCATTGAGTGGACCAGAGAACATCAAGAAATGGACAGGAAGAATCACCTCACATCTCGGCAACACTCTGAGGATAGAAATCGCTGGACTCTGTGTGCTGAAACATCCAATGTGGTATCCCTACGAACCTTACGGTTTACGGGTTTATCCATGTATTCGCTCATCCAATGAGTATGTAAGTGATACTTTATTCATTATGTTATCACTTTTTTGCTTGATATTATCATATCAACATGAACTGATTTATGATGGGCGTAATCATTAAACTTCAGCACAATAATTACAGAGCAACCTATGACGATGATGACATGTTGTTTTTTTCCAGCACAACAGAAGAATACCACAGATTTCTGACTTATGCATTTATTATAGGTGCCCACATTTATTCCCACTAGCTTCTATACAATTTCAGTATTGCAAACTGCTACTTTGACTTTTTATCCATGGTGTCCAGAATGATTGCAGCATATGCAGTGATACTTTCTTGTTGATTAAATGCTAGTGGGGTCAGTATTCTGCGATACATGATATCCTTCAGAGAACCTCAGAGATAAAAATCAAAGGTTATTATATCAGGAGAACGTGAGGGAAACTCAAATGCATGATTGGCCCTATTCAATTTCCATGCAAATGTCCATCCAGTTAGGCTCGAAAATGTCGGTGGTAGTGTGACTGTGTCCCGTCGGTTTGAAAGAAAAATTCGTCCTTATCGTAGATTTGATTGATTGCAGGTAAAATATACGTGCGTATCTTTTCCAGGTAAATACGACCAGTAATAATACCTTCAAAGAAAATGTATCCTATTACACACCTTGACAACAATCCACACCAGACATTCTATCAATATATATATATATATATATATATATATATTTATACGCTGTGGCCTTTGTTTGCCTTGCGGCATCAAGGGTGAAAGAGTTCTCTGAAGATGATCTTTTTGTGTGCTGTTTGTAAGCTTGTTCTTGTGGTCTTTTTTATTTCAGTGATCCATCTTTTACATGGAATGCCTCAGGCTTTATAGCCGTTATGTCTATGTGTGATGGCCATTCGTGGCATGCTATTTGTTGGTAGTCTGGACGCGTGTGAAAACCACTTGATCTGTTGTCTTCTGATGTGTTCCATTACTGGTATTGGTTTGGTCATCTGAAACCCCAGCCATTGACATCCGGTAACTTTACTGCTTTGCGCATGTGAATGTGCGGATACCGTTTGTCCAGGAAACACAATTATAACGATTTACTGTCGCGTGTAACTTGAATTGCGCTTCATCCGAACAATCTTCCTACAAAACTGGTTAGGTATTAGGTATGTTGATTATCATCTTCGCAGACCGGAGACGTCCATAGATTCTCCGATCCCCGCTTCAGTAAATCTCTCAGGGTATAACGGCTGATGGTTCCGGTTTTATGATGGTTCACTACTCTTTTTGACATCTTTTTCAGGTGTTCTTTTCGGTCCACGCCCATCTTCACTCCCAATTCTTGTATTCTTTATATTGACTCATGCTTATTCATCTCAAAATCTTCTGATCGCGAGGACTCACGAAGAGCAGTGAGTATGTCTGCTCCGTCCATAGGCTGACCGTCTGTTGTGATAGCGAGACTAGCAAATCTGTCGGCCCGTTCGTTGCCCTCCATGCCCGCATGTCCGGAGACAAAAAAATAAGCGTGAGTTTTCGTAGTGATGCCCGCATTTTCGCTCTCTCCAATGACTCCACCGATTCCTTACGTACAACACCTGTTGTGACTTGCTGAATCATATTCAGTGGACCACTTAGTATGCATGTGAATATGCTTGCGATACCAGCCAATAAAGTAGCTCCGTTACAGCGAATACTCCAATAGTTAGACTGCTCGCTGTTGCAGTAAAGACACCACTGGCTTCGTGTACTGTTCTCCCTTTTGATCTGACAATAAATGTCCATGCAACTCGCTAGTGACCGTTGACCGACACGTCCGTGTAAATCACAACATCTCTGTCATCGGCATTCTTGCATATTAGTGCCTTAACTTCAGCATCCACGCTTACGTGGCTGTGCTTCCTGCACTCTTTGTTGAGTGTAATGACGGTCTTGACTGCCTCTTGAAAAAAAATATAACAAAACTGGTTATTATCATCAATCATTGTTTGAAACCATTCGCAACACTGGACTCTTCTATCAGAATCATCCTCGTTCATTGCATGGCGCAATCGTGGGATGTAAACTTTACACCCTGCTGTTTTTTAGTCCGTATGATTATTCTACGTACACCCATTACTCGAGTACATTGCCTGGTAAATTTCTGTGGCGACCGTCCACATTTTCTCAACATCATACCTGAAGAAGTATGGCTTATCGTTTGTACGATGTCTCTCGGTCTTTTCTTTTTGGACATTGCACACAGTATGCTGTTTTTCAAACATCTTAATTATTTACGAGTCGTAAGACGTGTAGGCGAAATTGTTGTATATTCACACCTCCATTGAAACATAACTTCAGCAAAATTCTCCAATTTGAAATACCATTTCAACATGTTTTTCCGATCCTTAAAAAAACGTACATTGGTCATTTTGTTCAGTGTATCCAGTGATATTTTGGTCAAAATCTGTTTAGGTCAACATATGTACGTCATCTATTTGTCACCGTGTAACAACACATGAATACTGTTATTCAGGAACAAATGACGACAGTACCACATATATAACATCTATACAATGCTACTATATTATTGTGATCAATTATTACTTTTGTTAATAAATGTATACAAAATACTGACCTATCCTGTATATACTGTACATAAAAAAACGCAACATCTTTGGAGATACATTTATAAAAATCATTCGCTGTTTGGATATGATTCAAGCTATCGACTCTGTCCAGCTGATCATTAACTTCTCGTGGTTACCTCAAGTATACGTATCTCATGATTTGTGAGGTCATTACAGACGTCAAAGTCAAAATCACAATTTTGCAATACGTTGTGACAGGCGCATACGAATTCCACGTGAACAAAACGATCTGAGCATATTATTGAATGTCTATACAAGATTGTCGGTCTTTCAATAACTTATGTCGAAAAGTTAATACGCAAGTACGGCTCATCGTGCTACATAACAACATTGCATCACCATTGGACGCTTATATACTGGACAATCACAAAATGTAGTGGTCAGACTATTTAATGTGGTTAGGAGAACCAGTAGTTGCATTCGAATGCGGTTTCAATCAACTGTCTCAGTGGTTAATCGGTCGTGCAGTAGAAGATCCAGAGTCACAAATCCTGCCGAAGACAACTTCATACAGCGGCGTCACCTCATGAATCGATTTTCGGAATCGTGTCGTCCATAGCCCAGTCAATGCCAGCGACTCGTCAAATTGCATTTCAATTTGGCAGGAGCCGGCAGCACGACTTCTTCCTGTGGGGTAGACTACTATGTCCTGTTCTTACGAACTGGCAACGCCAGAACTGACTGTAGTGGGCGAACCTGCATCGTCAACAGGCCGTTGAGAATGACTAAAGACGGGTTCAGGGACGCGCTAGACAAGAAGAGTTTACCGCAGAGTCCGTGAGTTTCACGCCCAGAACAGCTTTCATGAGACTCTTCCACATGGTGGTGGATGTGTAATGATGTGGGGGAGGGGACTAGAAACTTCATGCGAAGAAACGTCTGTTGCGAATTGAAGGTTGCCTGAATGCCGAACGATACATCGCTGAAATCTTTCGTCCTCGCGTCGTTCCAATTTTGGCTGCGGAACGGTTGTTTTTTTCAGCAAGATAACGCTCGACCTAATGTCGCACATTCATTCGTAATGTGTTTGATCATTGTCGTCCGTTCAGTTGTTCACTATTTATATACTTGTAGTCTCGCTGGCTATTTTATGGTATGCGATTCCAAGTATACAACTATTGACCAACAAAAAACACGAAAATAATCAAGAAAAGGAACACATAAAGGTCTAATTAATTCTGTGAACATGTCCTCTTTGGCCCTTGTGGTCTCGGATAATACATACTTACTACATTGATCTTGTTATTTTTTTGCTTTTGTTCAGCAGCCTAGTGTGTATGTCGGAGAGCGTCCGCAGTATGGAAGAACTTCCAATAGAATTAAGTAGGACCTCCATTTATTACATTATTGATTATTCTTCAGTTGATGGTTCGCCACTCTTTAGATATTTGGAGTCACTTGATAATTGTTGGCATGAGCTTCCAAGTATATAAATGGTGACCAACCGAAATTCCAACTATAATAAATATGTAACGAATGATGTCGTAATAATATCTGTTCGAACTTCTTTGTGGATAAAGTCATGGAAGATCATGTAATTAACAAGGACAGCTTGTCATACATATTTAAAAGGGAATATCTGTGTTTACCATTATTTAATTATCGGCAACGCTCTAAATGCAAATCTTTGATTGTATATGTGTTTCCTTATTGCCAATTTTAATGCAGTATACTATTGTTCGTAATTTTTTCTCAATGTTTAAATCATTTATGTAACTTCTCTCACTGCAGAATGTGTAAATCATTTATGTAACTTCTCTCACTACATGATGTATAAATCATTTATGTAACCTTTCTCACTGCATCATGTATGAATCATTTATGTAACTTCTCTCACTGCAGGATGTATAAATCATTTATGTAACATTTCTCACTGCATCATGTATGAATCATTTATGTAACTTCTCTCACTGCAGGATGTATAAATCATTTATGTAACTTTTCTCACTGCAGGATGTATACATCATATATGTAACTTTTCTCACTGCAGCATGTATAACTCATTTATGTAACGTTTCTCACTGCAGGATGTATAAATCATTTATATAACTTCTCTCACTGCAGGATTTATAAATCATGTATGTAGCTTTTTTAACTGCAGGATAAATGTCAGTTATGAAACATTATAGTTTCTTCTTCTTTACATTTAGTTCTCCCTGGTTTCAACTTTCGTTCTTTACGATTTCGGTGTTGCCCCTTCTTCTTTATAAATAGCCAAGGGTTTACAACTAATGTTGTCTCCTCTTCCACTGTCTTTCACCAAGTGTTCCTTGTTCCTCCAACTCCTTATTTTCCATTGTTCAATGCATTGCTTTCATTAGACTGAATCTTGGAAGGAAGATATATATGTTTGTTTGCTTTCCCATCTTATAGTAGTGTTAGATTTAAACTCACTCAACTTAACATTCAGAATGGTACGTATGCTTTGTTTTCAAATAAGTGTAGTCTCTTATCTGTGGCTTTTGTGGTTTTGCAACTTTCGCATCCGTATGATAGAATAGGAACGATGTCGGAGTTGAACAACCTGAGTTTTGTGGTGTTTCTTAGTGTGTTTGACGTCCATATGTTTCGTAGTTTATTGAAAGCACCCGCAGCAAGGACAATATGGTGTAAAATTTCTTTTGATGAGACTCCACCAAGATCTAGATTGGTGCCTAAATATGTTAAATTGTAAACGTTTAATAATGGAACACTTTGAATTTTTATGTTATGTTATCTACATATGCATATTTCTTTATTTGGTTCAGGAGTGTTCTTTATAGAAACTATTGATTATCATCAAGTAACATTATTATTTATAGGAAAAATTACTGACCTTCGCACTTCTCGCCACTGTATCCGGGTTCGCATTGGTAACAATGCCCAGTCATTTGTATACAAGTTTGATACATGCAATGAAGAGGGCATCTGACATCACATCTGCGTCCGTAATATTTGTCAGGACAAACTGAAATTTAGATAATTAAATACATGATATAATGAAACACGGGTTATATCAATTAATCAATCAATCAAGTGCAATGCCGAATGGCGTAGGCGGCCATGTTTCTCCAAGACTCTTTCTTGTGTTTTCAATAAACTCGGTTTACGAAATTCTACCGAACCACAATACTAGTCCATCTATCAACTTTTCTCTTTGTCGTCCTCCCTTATCTCTTCTACCTTTGAACTTTCACGTGGTTATTAAGTCTAATTTTCCTAAGTCTGTCAGTGTCCGAATGTTCCAGGTTACTATCTTGATTGACTTGCATTTGATGGACTTGCTGTATAACTGTAATTGTAATCTTGACTACACGATATTACAGAATTCTTAACTAAACAACAGAGAAATAGGAAATGCAGAAATTCTAGTAGATGAAATAAAATAGGTCATTCGAACATTGAAAGGAGGGAAGTCACCTGGTGTAGACAACATTCCAGCAGAATTGTTGAAATACGGGGGCATTAATGTGGTAAATATTATGACCAAGATGTGCCAACATATATGGAACACAAAACAATGGCCCACTGATTGGACACAATCACTAATAATACCAATTCCCAAGAAAGGAAATTTGAAAGTGTGTACATATTACAGAACAATTAGCCTTATAACACACCCCAGTAAAGTGATGCTCAAAATACTACTTAACAGAATACAAAACAAGTCGGAAGAAATAATTGCAGAAGAACAAGCTGGCTTCAGATCAAACAGAAGCACTGTTGAACAAATATTTAACATCCGAACACTAATCGAAAAACATATTCAGCACCAACGTGATCTATACCACACTTCATTGACTTTACAAAGGCCTTTGATCGTGTTTAGCATGATGGTCTGTGGCACATACTGAGGACATTCAATTTTGATACCACAATTATAGACATTATTGAAGCTGCGTACAAAAATGCAAATAGTACTGTCTTGTCACACAATACAATTGGAGAGTTCTTCAACACAACTGTGAGAGGTGCGACAGGGATGCATAATGTCCCCAGTACTTTTTAACATGTACTTAGAGCACATAATACAAGAGGCATTACATGACTACAACACGTCTATATCGATCGGATGTCGCCCTATTTGCAACTTGCGTTTCACTGATGATATTGATCTTATAGCTGGGTCAGAATAATCATTGCAAGAATTAACATCAAAGTTGGAAAAAGTTTCCAGCAAGTACGGAATGGAAATCAATACAGATAAGAGAAAAATCTTGGTAAACAGCAGAGACACAGAAAACCAGACTAATATCATAATGAATGGACATAAGCTTGAGGAGGTGAATACCTTCAAATACCTCGGATCCAGTATATGCAGCGATGGTAAATGCAAAGCAGAACTAAAAATAAGGATGGGGATGGCTTTAGCTTCCTTGTCAAGGCTAACTGTGATTTGGAAAAGCAACATCCGTTTTGGAGTGAAAATCAAACTGTATAAGTCGCTGGAGCTTTCTGTTGTGTTGTATGGTTGTGAGAGTTGGACACTCACTGCTGACATGGAGAGAAGATTACAAGCTTTCGAGTATAAATGCTATAGGGAACATAAGACAAATGTGTACGTAAGAAATAAAGTAGAGATGTGTGCAGGTGTCCAGGAGCCATTGCTTTCAATAGTGAAACGACTATATCAATGGTTATGAAACGCCATCCAAGAATAATGATCCTTCTTAAACTATAATGACATATGGACTTACCACAGACAATCTTTAAAAGTAATTCATTTGTTTGTGAGTTTCAGCGGCTCTCGGCAGAAAGTATATTCATAATGACCAAAAGAATTACGCATACAGTTAAAAAGTGTCAGTTTTGAAGAATTATTCGGATGGCTCTACGTTACTGAATAATCTACGGTAACTCACACAGTCAGATGTCAGCGAGTCCAGCTCCAGAATTGTTATGGACGTGCACCGTTACAATCCTATATAAGTTACAGAAAATTGTTCTTTGATATCATTGTCATGCGACCCTATTTATAAAATAAATGGCCAAGAAAACAGTCTGGTCAGACTATATTATTCAGCACGTAGAGCAATACTGGAGATGGACTTGGTTGTCAACAACCGTTACAGCGATTGTCCATTCTGAAACCGATTTTTACTATTATAGCTTGAACATGTATACACTTCATGTATACCACGCCCTTCACTAGAATATTCCTACTTATGATCTAGCCAGTGCATCCCATATGTTGGTTTATACTTTAGTTTCATTTTCTTTAGCTGCTTGAGGAAAGAATACACACAGCGACCAATGATTATGTGTATCAGCCAAAAAGTGTGACACTAGATCAAAGTAAGAAGCTCATATAAGTTGCGCATAGTGAGCCCACGTATGACGCCAGATTAAAATGAACTGCATCTTGTTATTCATTAGTTAATACTCGCCCGTGTGTTGTCAAGGCAGTGGCGTACCGAGGGTGGTGCTGGGGAAAGGGGCATATTGTTGGGTATCAAAATGCCTATCAAAATAATGAACACTTTGAAGTGGAATTTAAGTGCCTTTTCGGTGCCACACACCGTTAACAAAATATTGTATTCTTGTTAAGCACATTTATTTGGAGATTAGGGAATATCCCTTTTTGCACATTATTATAACACATATTAAATTCAATTAATAAGAAGAACTAGTTCCTCTCGAAAAAAGACGGTCCCACAATAAATTCAACATTTTATTTTAGCTTGTAACAAGAAAACGAATAATAAGTCAGTTTCGATAGAGTAGTCAATCTATTCAGTCGTTCACTTGGCACCGTTAAAGTCCGTCATAAGGACCTTTGAGTTCGATGACACATCAACATATATTTTTTCTAGCATTCTAGCGTTTAATTGTATCATACAAAGATTCTAGCATCCGATATAGATCAAACATTTAAATCAAGTTTTTAACATTGCCAGGCGCAATCAGGCTCGTGTTTCAACGCATCATAACGTCCTATAAACTAACTATAACCATTGAAGAATTCAGATGGTGAAAATGTGTAAAAAATGTTGTGATAAAGTGCATTTTGAATATTAGAAATAAAACCCTGAACGGTAAAATCTTTATAGAATTATTATTTTATTTGTATTTTGTATTTTTTAAATTTATTTCCTGTTATTTAAATTTTCTTTAGTAAGAATCATATTAGAATTAATTTAAATACTTTTACGGTAAATTTAGATTTTTTAGTCTGTTTAAAAAAAAACTCCTTTAAACTTATTAAAATGTTTTTAACAACGTTAACATAATTTCGGAAATTTTCCGGCGATATCAAAGACTAAGAATAGTTTCATCAATTATTAGAGGCACTTGTCGGGAAAAATTCACAACATTCAGATATACAACGGTTCATTTATTTAAAATCATACTTACAGGATGAATTATTACAAGTAATTGATTCATTGCCGATAACGTACGAGATTTACTAAAATCTCTATATTTACAGATGAAACAACAACCAAGTGGTGCCGAGAACAAGACTAAGAAAAAAAAAACGATGAAGCAAAGAAAGAAAACATAAGGAGCACTGTTGAAATTTCTTGATTCGATGCCAACCAACAGTAAGTGCCAATTAAAACCGTGTCGAGATTTTAGAAACTGATGACGAAACTGATACTGTAGTAGCACGTCAAGATCAAAGTGACACCGAAGTGAAACCCTCGATTGTTGCTTGTAAAATAGTTTTTAGAAAGTGAGTAGGCTCTCGTTACATGGAGCACACATGTTTACGTCATTTCAGCAATGCACAAAGGAGATCTTGATAACCGACATGTACCTTTTTTTCTAATTTGCTGCCGGATGAGTCTATATTTTACTTGGGTTCTATATAACTAATTTATAACAAAGAAATGAACCAACAGATGATGAGTGTGTTCTATCTTGATACAATGCAATATTTCACAAAATCTTATGAAAATGTTCCACTGATAATAATCAATAACTAAACCAATGGCTAGACTAGACAAACCAACCATGCAACAGAAAACATTAGTAGAAGACATGCCTTTATATTAAGGTTAACTTCTTATAGAAGCTTCATGTCATCTATACAATCCCGTAGTCGTAGTCTTCGATAACAGTTACCATGTTGTTCTGACAGACAGACGTTGTGCTTGAACTAGTTACAGGTACGGTGTAGTTGGATGGAAGAACAAAGAAACATGTTGCAAGGGCAGCGATGTGCTCTGATGTCGACGTCTGTTTCGGCGGCATTAGACTCGAAACACAATCGAGTCAGATGGCTGCTGGAACAAAAGGCAGAGCACTTATGGGAATGTCGCACGTGCTGTGAAGACAGATTCTAAACAAGAATCAAGAATAACAAACCTTAACATATAATTCTCTTTTCCATTAAATTAACCATTTAACATCTGAAGCATCAATAGACTTACTATTACATGTTGCTCCCATGTAATTTCCTAAGCACTTGAAACATTTTCCGCTCCATCTTTGGCACGTTTTATTCTTACAGTTTATAGGGCATGGGGAATCGCATTTCTCTCCAAAAGCATTGTTCTTACACAACACTACTTCTGTAAGATCAATAGAATTGTTAATATACGACATTATGTATGTGCACTAATAGAATTGTAAATATATACCAGTATGCATGTACACTAATATGATTTTTAGTATGCAATATCAATTCTGTATACAATATGAATTCGGTATACAAAATCAATTATGTATACAATATCAATTATGTATACAATATCAATTCTGTATACAAAATCAATTATGTATACAATATCAATTCTGTATACAATATCAATTATGTAAAAGCAGTAACGATCAATACTCATACTATTTTAGTACTAAACATAACTTCTGTAGATCAGTACCAATATTGATACACACTGTTTATGTAAATCAGTAGAAGTATCAGTATAAATAATTGATTTCTGCAGATAGAAAATAATAACATCACACATTATTTCAGAAACAAATAATATAATTGTTAGCACTCAACATTATTTCTGTAGATAACAATATTACTCATGTAAATCAAAAGATGTGCTAGAATTCAATAGTGTTCTTGTAATACAATAGAATTGTTAGTACACAATATTATTTTTTTCTTAAATTATAACCCGTGTTAGTACACACACTTTTCTTTAAAGATAGTCAATGGAAATGCTAGGACACAGTATTACTTATGTAAATAAGTCTGTAATGGATTTCCTGTCATACATATCTTTCGTAAAATGGTATAGATCAATTACTCCAATAAGGACGTATATGTTCCATCGGTTAGATTTATAATTTACACATATAAACAATATTCGGTCAATTTTATTTGACTTAAGTAGCATTGTTTTCATAAATTTTCGCTTATTCTTATGTTCTTTATAGCGTAAATTAAATATAATTTTCAAATATGAAATACAATGGTAATACGTAGCTTTTTCTTAATAACGAGTAAAAACTATAAATCCATATTGAAAATACTAATCACTGAACTAACAAAATAGCATTGTGGCAATTTTTTTCTGTCATTGTTTATGATTATATTATAGAAACATCAGTACGATTTAACAAATATATCTGCAATATTCTCATATTCGATAAAACATGTGCTGATATATTTTCTTCGAAGAAAAATATTAATACACGTTGAAAGCTGGAACACTTTCTATTGTTAGGCGTTACACATTTTGCAGGAAATTAATTTTCTTGTTTCATTACGGCTGCCAGCCATAGCTTGATGTTGTTGAAATGTTTTAGATTATTCTCATTTTAACACAGTTAAAAAGCTTCCTTCAAGAATCGTTTGTCACTGGTGTCAATAAGTCTATATGTGCACTGTTTCAGAAGAAGTTAAATTAAAATCAACGTAATTGCACCTATCATATTAGTGTACACATATAATAATAAATACTCGGAATTTTATGTACGACTCAAAGTGGTCAGTAAATTACACGATTTGTTAGCGGACAAAATGGATTATGTACATCTAATGAAATGTTTTGTGACAATATTATTTATGTAGATCTAATGAAATGTTTGGGGACAATATTATTTCTGTAGATCTAATGAAATGTTTTGTGACAATATTATTTCTGTAGATCTAATAACATGTTTGGGGACAATATTATTTCTGTAGATCTAATAACATGTTTGGGGACAATATTATTTCTGTAGATCTAATAACATGTTTGGGGACAATATTATTTCTGTAGATCTAATAACATGTTTGGGAACAATATTATTTCTGTAGATCTAATGACATGTTTGGGGACAATGTTATTTTTCTAGTCTACAAGAACCACCATAGCATTAGACAATATACAGTTTTGATTGATGGAAATAGTATTGCAACTATTATGTTTACAATGGCCGTATTATCTCAACCTTCATATTATGCTAGAATTCATATTAATTATGCCAGAATTCATATTATCGATCCTACTATGAACCCGATTTATTATTTTAATGTTAAAAACAAAATACAACGAACCTGCAGCAATACTCAAAAATGTACAATACCCCACATCTCATTCGCCATTAGCAGATGAAAAACAATAGTGTATATTGAAACTTTTCCTCCACTGTTTAGTGAAATATCTCGTTCTAACATCGCTCATAAGTAGCATTCGCTTTGCTTAATATCGTAATTCAGTGGTACCTAGCGATTTCTCACCATTGCACTACTTTATAGAAATGATTACTGTCGTTCTCCACCCTGGTACCAGACAAATATATTGTCAACTCACGACCCCCAACATGTATACAACCTCCGTACATAATTAATTAGGGACTTCATTCGTTACGTTTTTTCTTAATATTGTAGTTCAATGTATTGGTCACTATTTATAGACACGGAGTCACTTTTATCATTATTTGCATGCGACTTCCAAGTATATAAAAAGCGACCAACTAAATCTACCACAATAATAAAATGTACGAAATGCCATCCTCATTAAATATGAGCATATATCTTATAAGAACGGTATATGATATGGGCAACATTCCTCGTTCAGTTATTATTTCGCTGACGCTGCAACGAATAAAGGGATATAACGTAATTATGAAAGTTATTATTTTCGCTAACGCTACAAGGCACAAAGTGGTATGCCGCGAAAATGAAAGTTATTTTTTGTTTTAATATACCAATTCACGAACTCCTAAACGTGAATAATGTGTGTATATATTGTGATATAGAAATTAACTTCGTCAATAAAAGACTCAAAATAATACCATCATAGGAAAATCTTCATGGTATCTTCTCATTCAATACAATACAATATAATAATTTACACAGACGGCTCAGTAACAGAAGAAACAAACATGTGTGATTGGGGTTTCGTGGCTAACCGAAATGGCAAGAAATTAGCCGATAATTCAGTTGCTTACCACACTACAACATCGAGTATGAGAATGGAAATAGAAGCGAAGAGATCGGGTCTCATGTGTCTGTCGACGCAAACACCAACCTACCCAATAATTATATCGTACTCTCAAAGTATGCTGCGCAAGATTGAAACGTGTATGATCAGAACAGAATGGGTCACTCCTCTCAACAACACACAGAGTATTACATGGATGTCCTGTCCAGGTTATTCTGGGGTCAGGGGGAACAAAATATCCGATGTATTGGCTCGTAAAGCATTGGTGAACGGGACCGAGATAAGGGGAGACAGGATCGAATTGATTAGAGAAGTCATGGAAACCCTACGAGAAGACGAGGAATTTGTTGAACGAGACAATGTACATATTCAAAGAATGGTAGAAATGGTAATGACTAGAGGCGGTGGGATAAAGTTATCTCCGGAAAGATCAGAAGTGCGGGCTCAACTCCTTCGTCCTCCGAGCCGAAGAGTTGCTCACCAACGTCATGAACATCTTGTCCAAATCTGAGTCTATACATATATTCAGGGGCTTCGTGACTAGCATTTTGTTCTCGGGCTGAACAGAGCTTGTCTTTTTGGTTGGCTGTGCCTGTGTCCATTGGGTACTGAACATTTTCTCTCCGGGAGCATGATTCCGGTATACAAAAAGTTGGCCCATGCTGGGATCATCGTTATCTAGAAGTTTGTCTCGAACTAACAATATTTTAGTTCCGATTTCCTTGGAATCTTTTGCGTTCTCTTTGCACATGGCGCTGCCCTCTAGCGCTGTTATTCCATCTCAGTTTGCTTATTATTCTATCCGTATGGTGACTGAAAAACTGTTTCTTAATATTTCTCATGACATCTGACTACTTCGTAACATGTGCATTGACATCCCTTCCATTCCTTCTGCCTACTGACAAGTTTCACTGTGTGTCGACATGTGTTGGCGCAGATGTGTCGCGATATTGTCTGTCTTTTTTGCTTTCAAATCTCTTTCCTTCTGCTACCTCCGCAGTTACGGATACTATCCTTAAAATTATTAGCCAGAATCGACAGGAGCAACAGTATTTCTGTGTCCAGAGTGCACCGCCGGGAGGTACGTTTGGGATCTTGGTTATCTACTAACCCTGGGTAAATCTATAGCAACGTGGTACGCTTTTCACCCAATTTTTGAGAGGAAGTAATGGTTTGTCGTCTTGGGTTGTACATAGAGTTTAATACCTGATCTTTATTATATAAATAATATGTAATTTGGTAAGTCTTGAAAAAAAGGGGGAATAAAGCTACAGAAAATCCGAAATCAGACATGGATCTTACAAAACAGAATAGCATTGTAAATATATTAAATACGTAATTGTGTTTTATACCCCAACGATATTCGATAAAAATGTTATAAAAACAATTATATTACAAGGAATCAAGACGAAAACGGTTGACGTTTTGATCTATAATAATATAAACCATGCACAATCATATTATATTGCGAAAGCACATAATAAAACACAAACACATTCATTTAAAAGCGTGTTAGAAATACATAACCATTTAATACTATGTTATTCTGTATGTATTTGTTTACAGATTTGGTCTAACGAATATCATAGATTGAAACTTATTCGTATTCGTACTCAAATTTTTTTTTAAAATATGAATTCGTAATCATTCGTTTTATTACTGTTGTTTTCCTCGTCTTTTATTTTTAGTATTGGTAGGTGTCTGTAAAACATATGCACTTTTTCACTATATTTAGTTGAAGAAAGTTGGATTTACAGTTTGTTAAAGTTAATTGAGCTGTACAGGAAGAAGGCTTTAGAGGGGAAACAAGCTCATAGCATCTTGTTTAGTATAGTGAAATAATTTCATAATAACATGTACAACAATATGTTGATGACTATAAAATTAAAAATGCATGTTATTGTTAACGTAATGTTATTGCATGTAGTTTATTGTGAACATAATGTTATTGCATGTGGATTATTGTTATAATACTGTTATTAGATCTGGGTTAATGTTAAAATAATGTTATTACATGGTAGGTTATTTTTAACATAATAATATTGCATGTAGGTTATTGTTAACATAATTTATTACATGTTGGTTATTGTTAACATAATGTTATTGCATGTAGATTATTGTTAACATGATATTACATGTCGGTTATTGTTTACATAATTATTTACATGTAGGTTATTACCTTATTGTTATTACAAAGTCTATATTAATTAATGTGTACACATTAATGCAGATAAAATGCAGATATAACAAATATTTTAATGTTCGAATCGCACACGTAATCAGAAGTGCTTATAATGTTCGAATCGCACACGTAATCAGAAGTGCGTATAATGTTCTAATCGCATACGTAATCAGAAGTGCGTATAATGTTCGAATCGCACACGTAATCAGAAGTGCGTATAATTTAATGACGAAATACTGATGTTTCTATTTGCCTATATTAAATTCCGTCAGTCGGCTTGACGAAGTGGGGGGAAGAGTTGGTGGGAATAGCTAGACAATCAGATCGTGCAAATAGACACAAACTTTCCTATGGTAATCACTGACCAGGTAGCCGTTGAACTGGGCATCATTAGTAATAAAATAATTTGCATGGAATTCTTTAACACACATTTTTTGATCTGAGAGCCAGTTACGTGGAGGTCGTTGGTTTGGAGATCATTTGTTTAGAGGCCACTGCTCATGCTCTCTAGATAATTTATCTGGGAGATAAATTAGTTTTTCTGGAGGAAATTGCTCTGCCATTTCTAGATCTTAGTGGCATTGGTCTTCAAGACAATAATCTGACATTATTTGGACTGGATGTCTTTGGTCCTCTAGAAATTAATTTGACATTATTTGGACTGGATGTCTTTAGTCTTCATGCAATAAATCTGAAAGATATTAATGTGGATGTAAATGTGGAGAGAAACATCACGAGATGGAAAGTATACAGTTTAGCATACTGTACCACAGAGGCACGAGAGAGAGAGAGAGAGAGAGAGAGAATTGTGGTTATCCGCTATAGCCAACCGTCGTTGCGGAGACAGCATTTAATGATGAATGATGAATGTGGTCGTTATTGGTCTCGAAGTTATTTTAGCAAACGTACAGTGTCTGGAAGTAATTGATCTCGAAATCATTAAAGTAAACGTGCTTGATTTGTTAGAAATTGGTCTAGAAGTCATTATTATAGAAGACATTGGTCCGACAATTACTAGTGTGGGTGCCATTGATGCTGATGTACTTAAGTAAAATTCCTTGTTCTGGAAGTCATGGCCAGCAATTCATTGGTCATATAGTCAATGGAATAAAAGGCATGTGGCCAGAGGTCATACAAATAATTTACCTGAAAGTAATTGATCTGGAAGTCAGATCATTTGTCAGGAAATCATAGATGTACACGTCATTAGTGCACACTGTCATTGGAACTGATGGAAGTAATTAATATAATAGCACTGGATCTGAAATTATTTTGGTGCAACGCTGAAAGAGATTAGTATAATGTCAACATAGAAAACACTTACCGTCGCAATAAATTCCTGTATAGTCTTTTTGACATTTTAAACAAGTCCCTTTGATCTGATCACACTTTCCACCAGCACATTTCCAAGGACATTCCTTGTTACATTGTAGCCCCCAAAACGTGGTTGGACACGATGTGAAATCTAAGATTTAAGAACAATCATTAAAATCGTACTCAAAACAGAGCATGCGTCTGTTTCATATGCGAAACACTAGTTTTAATATATAATATCATATACTAGACCTGCCATATTTAGCATATGTCAATTTACTATGAATATGTTATAGCCAACTTACACATTGTGGTAACAAATTTGAAATTGTATAAATGGCAGTAAATAATCATCCACAAGAGCTTGCGCTGACTGGAAAATATACTGACAATGAATTACTCCACTTAAATCAGATTTTCAAAGACATACACTGGCAATATTATTTAAGTTTGTTAGGGGCTATGTTTTTCAGCTTCCAATCAAGAATAAAGAAGAATATTATTAAAGTAGAACAATATATTCTGAAAGTACGAATAATATCGCGTAACGTAATATAATAATATAATACAATTTAATATAAAAATATGTAACTCCATAATGTAAGTGTCATTCTCAAAGAACCCTCGAGAAATTTCAACAACCAACTCAGAAATGGTACCGACCAGGGAAATCCGACTGTCTAATTATAATAAATGTACACTTAAATATGTCAAAAATGTAACGCATAACACTTGTTGATTGTGTAAATCTAAGAAACATTATATGATAACATTGTATGGTCCATTGATATTATTTAACACGTAACACTTGTTGATTGTGTAAATCTAAGAAACATTACATGATAACGTTGTATGGTCCGGTGATATTATGCTAGCTAGTCTTTAGAAAACAAACTAAATGCCTTCGAAAACAAATGACTCACAAACACAAACTGGAATGACTTTAAGTCAAACGAGACACTAAGAAAAGAGACAAAATAGGAATACATCACAGACGTTATTAGAAAAATGTGGGCATACATCGGTCACGCCCTCGGAATGAATGAAAACAGAATACCACGTAGGGCCTTACATGGTCACCGAGTGGCGAGAGAAAATAATACAACACTGACAAAAACTATCGAAAAAGAACTGATATGAAAATGAACGATCTGAAACAACTGGATGTTGATCGACAAGCATGGAGAGCTATGGCATCTGCCTTATGTGCACATAGAGGAAAATGATGGTGATGATGATAGAAGGTATTAGAACAGCCATATTTAGTAGATTTCACAACACCAAAAACAAGACACTAAATCGGTTACCAAAATCACTACACAAAAATAGTAGTATCCCATATTGTCCCTAAAACAAAATAGTATTACATGACAAGAACTTAGACTAGAATGATATAACATGTTTTTAGATATACATGGATAAATCGCAATAAAATAATACATTGCAATTATGTGGAAACAACTACTCGCCATACATAGAAATAAGAAGAGGGGTTAGACAAGGCTGCATATTATCACCAAGCCTATTTAATATCTACACAGAGAATATCATTAAACATATAGAAGAAATACCAGGACTCAAGATCAATGGGAAAATAATAAACAACCTTAGATATGCAGATGACACTGTTATTTTAGCAGAAAGTGAACATGAACTGCAAAGACTAATAGCAGACCAAGTGAATAAATCAAGCAATGAATATGGGCAGGATATAAATATTTAAAAAAACCATGACAATTAGCAAAGACACAGAAGAACAAGAGCTAAACATAAACATACTTGGAGAGAAACTGCAACTAGTAAAACAATATAAATATCTTGGACACAAAGTCACAAATAATGGCAGATGTTAAACATAAGTTAAAAAGAGAATAGGAATGGCTAAAATTACCTTCAATGACATGAAGAAAATATTAACATATAAACAAATTACAAACAAGTTAAATATGAGAATTATACAATGCTATATCTACTCTATATTAATGTATGGATCAGAAACATGGATACTACATAAACAATTAGAAGACAGAATTGATGCCTTTGAGATGTGGGTATAGAGAAGAATAGGGAGAACATTATGGAAAGAGGGGAAAACAGATAAAGAGGCTAAAGACACGTAATATGAAGAAAGAACTACTAAGAGTAGTTCTATGTCTAGTACTGGGTCTAGTGCTATGTCTAGCACTATGTCTAGTACTGGGTTGGTGTGGTCTGTCTTTACTCTTTTTGTTCCGTCATTTACTCATCTTTTTGTTCGTTTCGTTTACACATATATTTACGTTTGTATGTACTTTCTGATCTTCCGGCATATCATTTCCATATTTCCGTTGGACGTTGTGATAATTTTTCTATTCGTCGTCTTTTAATGTTTTGTTTGTGTCTTGATAAAGACCTTTTGGTTGAAACGTTGAATGTGATTTGTGTATTGTAATTTTTATGATTTGTTGTGTGCTCATCATTGTCCATCATTACCCACTAATTTTAGCTATAGTCTGTCGTGTCCCATTGAAACGAAATATAAACCTGTGTTTTACGTAAGTCTAATTGTTGTTACGTTTCACGCAGTTACCTTGTATTGATTGTCATATTGAAATAACAAACAAAATTAGACACACACAAATGTTGTGTTTCAATTCTACTTGTTCATCACATTTATTGTATCTCATTCCATGCTCATCTTCCCTTGCGAAGGAGGAACATCATCATTACTATAGTATCCATTTAACCATCTCACATCTGAATTCAGTTATCTTTACTTGCTATTTTTAATGTTCAAAAAACGTATAGTATGCTATATAATATGCATTATTAATGGTACATACCTGTACTAAATTGTTTTATTCTTAATGAACGCACATACATGTGCTTATGGTATGGTATTGTGTGTTCATCGATCGAGCACTCATATGCATAGTAACCAGAGACTATAAATATTGTATGTTTTGACTAAAATCTAATATTTTTGGGTGAAACGAACTAGTCGAATTAGGATAATATTTTTTCCTCACGTAGGGTCTATGTGATATTTGATGTACGGACCTCTTTAAATCCCCACTGATAATCTGTTATTCTTCTAATATGCGTATATATAAACCGAATTACGTTAAAAACGCACTACTATTATATATACTATTGCTGAGAACCTGGGGGAAAAGTTTGAGAGTGAACTGTTCCCGTTTGTCATGAGGTAGGGAGCGAATGGATAGCGGAATGAAAAGTGTAAGTCAATCCGCGGGTTTGTGTACAGATAAAACGAATGCAATGTGTAATACTATTCGCAGCAGCTATAACAATGAACATGGGTAGGCGTGGTCGTATTATACTCACTAGAAAAAGGGTTGTTGAGACAAAATACCTGGTACATGTGCTTGAAATACCACGACTATCTGAAATCGACCGCCTACAAGCCATTGACATGTCGAAGACCGGAATGAGCTCTTGAACCATTTCCAGGAGGTTGAATTGTCACCACATTACTATTGTTCGCTTCAATTAACGTTACGGAACCACTGGCAGTGACCGGGATATACCACGGAGTGGCCAACTACGAGTTACTACCACTCACTGCTCAAGATCGCCATATTGTGCTGAATCACCTTAGGAATCGTTCCTTCAGGCAAGTCAAACAGCAAATCAATAGTGGGCATACATGGGTAAGTCTCTCGAATGACAGTCATGCAACGACTCAGAGATGTATGCCATATTGCGAGACGGCCTTATGTTGGGTCAAATCTGTCTCACAGACATCGTCAGCCGCACCTATAATATGCAGAGAAACATGTCATATGGACTAGACTGAAGAGGAATTATGTCTTATTCACAGACAAGAGCAGATTCAACCTCTTCTTTACTGATGGACGTATGCATATTTGGCGACGGTTTGGTGAACCGTTTGCGGATTTTTTGTGTTCGTCAGCACAACCGATTTGGAGGTGGCAGTATTCACATTTAGGGATGAATCAGTTTTCACAATCGTCTGTCTCTGCATGTCTTCGTGGAAATGTTAATGCGCTGAGAAGACGTTATGGGGGCATTTTTGTTCCCACGTTCACAATGTATCAAGACATGTAGTTTCTCAGCAGCATAACGAACGTGCGCACACCAAATGCTTTACATAGCAATATGTGCAGCAGAGAAACACATTGTGACGATTATCACCAGAAATGTCCCATATAGAACATCTTTGGGCCGAGCTTGGACGAAGAGTCTACAGGAAAGTGCCTTCAGAAAATTAGCAAGAGCTCGAAGCTGCTCTTACATGTGAATATGACTTGATTTCTCAGAATTTATCTTAGAGATGTCTGTCTTCCCTGAGGAGCCACTACCCCAAGCTTGTTTGCAAGCGCACGGTGGATATAATAAGTACTGAAGTTAGTGTGAATTATTTTTTTTTAGTTTACCACTTTGGTTTTCTCCCTTGACTGCACAGCATGCAATGTATTGACTGCACAGGAATCAAATGTTACAATTAATGACAAACATGGATTCATGGGAAAATAAATACAGATTGCAAATATGTAAACTTGAAAAACTTATGTTCACATTTCACACACTGTTCCTGGATTATACTGGGGTTTTGTTTTAATATATATATATATATATATATATATATATATATCCTAACAAAGAGGTAGTCAACAAATGGACACGCAAAACAATACTAAAGCTAAAATCCCCATTGCAGCTAGTAGACGAACTAAGAAAGAAACATCACATTCCTGAAGCTAGAGAAGAATCTGAAAGCCCTTCAAATATCTCACCAACTTCATCCTTTACACTGCATCAAATAAACAATACACTAAGTAACATGTCAGCAACCAAGGCACAAAACCACAGCACCTTGAAGTCCATTACACTAGAGACTATCGACTTCTACCCCAAAGACTGGATCCAAGCAAACACAGATGGGTCAGCCTTCAAAGCCACAATTACTGCAGGATATGGCTCTATCATAATGCCCCCCTGATAAAACATCAATAGAGTTATTTACTATATGTGAAGAGTTCTGCAGAAACTATGATGCCGAGGTGAATGCAATATCAGAAACACTCTTATACATCCCTAGCACTATATATATATATGCAACACGTTCAAGAAAACTGATAACATTCAAATACTTCATGTCTGCTTTGCAAGCTCTTGAAAACTGAAATGCAACAGCAGAGAAAACCATAAGCAACATGCTTCAAACTACAAACATACTTACAAACGTACATCCTATGGCATGAATACCACAATACACTGGATAACAGGTCACATGGGCATCAGCGGGAATGAAGGTGCTGATAAAGTGACAAAAAGGAAGCAATTACCGCAACAAGAAATTTTCACCAATCTTAGTCAAGCTACACACATTATCATCAACAACCGTAAACAACAATGAATGCATACCTGATCTATTGGCTCAAAAGGAAGAGTGTTATATGCATATATATCACAACTAAATCCACATAACAACATACTCGTATATAGATCACGTTGCAAAGATCAAACTACAAATCTACGCTGCGAACAGCACATTTACAGCTTACCAAAAATCTACAAAGAACTACCGCAGACCATAAAGCATACTGCAACCACTGCAACAGACAAGAGAAGGAAACAGTAAACACCACACTATTGAATGGTCTAAACTACAAGATCTACGAAAACACCTGTTAACACGTAACCCCTACATCACTAACCTCGTTTATATAAGACACAACTCATGTGAAGAAGACATGTACCTACCAACAACTGACTTAAAAAAGAAAGCGTGAAGGCTCACAAACAGAACGATCGAATAAGTAAATAAATATCGAACCTGTGCAATTTTCTCCCTGGAAACCTTCACTGCAATTATAGCATTTTCCATTCACTTGGTTACACAGCCGCTTCCAACAATTTACAGGGCACATTTTGTCACAGAGAGGTCCGTAGTGAGTAGCTATGCAATCTAAAGTGTGAGTTCAATTAGTAATACGATTGTCACAATAGCCAATATTATTAATTATTAGAATTGAGAAAACATGATTATAACATAATTTTGTCTCAAATTTTGGCAATGCCCGGTTTTATTAGAAAACGTGAATTCAGTCAAATGAATTAATAGGTTTACTGTGGATATGTTACTAACACACGACTCAATGCCTACAACATTACTGGAAACAGTGAGTTGGTGATGGAAGAAGCACTGAAGAGAACTAATGATTTAGTAACATCACAAGTGATCTTTACATCATTTCTACATTCTCGTCCCCACTACATACAACAGAAACACATTGGAATCTATATGAGTTGATGCATCGTTGACGTGACCCGTACCACACAAGAGAATTCAGTGATACTACTACTTCCATCAGCATTGCAGGTTGTCTGAAATTCTCAACAGTAGTCAATCAAACCACCCATCACGATGCAAACAGATTAATATGCATATAAAGACTTTTCTCTTTTGAAGGTTCATATAGTTTCCTCGTATATAATTGTGTTGTAAAATCATAGTAGTAGAGCTCTTCAATTAATTATGTTGTAAAACCATCGTAGTAGGGCTCTTCAATTGATTATATTCTAAAACCATCGTAGTAGGGCTCTTCAATTGATTATGTTGTAAAACCATCGTAGTAGAGCTCTTCAATTGATTATGTTGTAACACCACCGTAGTATGGCTCTTCAATTGAAAATGTTGTAAATCCACCGTAGTAGGGCTCTTCAATTGGTTATGTTGTAAAACCATCGTAGTAGAGCTCTTAAATTGATTATGTTGTAAAACCACCGTAGTAGGGCTCTTCAATTGATTATGTTGTTTGTTTGTTTGTTTTGCGTTCGCTCCATTGTAACCATCACGGATGTCCGTGCGATTTCCGCCGGGAGCGTGATTACGTTGTGCCACCGTTATGCGCCTTGTAGGCCTAGCACATCCGATTTCGGCATGCCTGACAATTCGGGTGGGCTACCCTTAGCCTGTGACAGCCTTTATATCTGTCTCCAGGCACGCGTAGTGGCGACTCTTCGCCCAGACGATTTTTTGTGCTCTCGTCTGACTCGCACGAGGTGTTCCACTGTCTATGAACTTGCCTCATGTAATTGGACGTGCTGTGCCCATTGGGTACTGAACCGTCTTTTCATCCGTGAGACTGGTTCCTTAAGGGGAAGAACTCAACAGAGGAGTTGGGCCCTGGCTCTTTCGCCCTCTTAGCCGAGTTGTCATTCACCGACATCGTGTACCCCTTGTTCAAGTTCGAGTCTCACACCACGCGTTTGAGAGCATGGCGTTCTCGAGCTGAGCGTCCTTGTCCCAATAGCGCCTGATCCCATCATGTACTGAACCCTTTATCTCTTAAAGTGTATTTCCGGTGTAGGAAAACCTGACTACCATCGTTGTTACTTTGTTGCCTAAACCCATCGGGTACAGAACCCATTCTCTTCGCGAGCATATTTCCGGTTTAGGAAAGCTCGACATTAGAGTTGGATTAGGTCTTCTTGCTTTACCAGACGCCAATGAATGGGTCTGGGTCTCTGCCTGTAAGGAACACAGGTAACTAGAAGCTCGTCTCGAGCTGACGGAGCTTGTAGTTCCCCTCTACTAGAGACTTTTCGCTTTCTATTTTCAGTTCGCGCTGCCCTCTAGCGCTGCTCTGCCCTTTCATTGTTTCATTGTACTCTGTATGAAATATATTTGTATCTCGCCATGCATCTACCTTTACGTGCATTTTACATTGGCCGCCCCTCCAATGTTCGGACTGGACTGACTAGCTTCACTGTATGTCGACAGTGTCGCTATATGTGGTGATGCTGGTGGTGTCGGAGATATTGTCTGTCTCTTGTGCAGTCTGCTTTCCATCTGCTACCTCCACATTCTCGGACACGATCCCCAAATGATTTGGCCAGAATCAGCTCGAGCTGCTGTATTTATGTTTCCAGGGTGCACCGCGTCGAGGTACATTTGGGATCTTGGTTATCTGCTAACCCTGGGTCCGCCTAGAGCAATTCGTTCCTTTTGCACCCCGATTATGTTGTAAAGCCATGGTAGTATGACTCTTTAATTGAATATATGTCAAAAATCATATTGTTATATAAACAAATGTGTTGCATTATATAATATATTTATTATTATATTAATTATTATTTTTCCCTAATGGAGTTCCCGTCTTGAATTAATTCTCACAAGTATAGTCAGAAAGTAAATCATTTTCCAAGATATTTTATCGCTCTAATCTCACTTTTCTGTTGTTGCGGCGTGATACAGTGCGCGTCTGCCACGACCAAGGTACTGTGTTGAAATCCCGCCGCAGGAAATTGTGAATCCAGGCAGTTCAGATTGCCATAGCAAACTACTGAACGTATTTATAGCGCCTAGATAATCACTACAACTAATACATTTTGGTACATGACTACGCACTGAATATGATACGCTAACAATATAATATACAGTCTCAATCAGCGTTACATACGTTGGTATATCCATTTTCCCCAGTTATTTTCACTGTCATGCGACACAAAATATACGCAAAGGAGCGACAAACCTCAGTGCGTCATTCACAATTAGTGGCGCAAATTACTTCTCATTACTCGAGTTGTTCTTGTTGTAATGTCTCTTCTTGTGGCAGGAAATCTATGGTTCATTGTTAGAATGTTTTTTAGAAGTCAATCTTCTTCCACATTTACTGAATTACCACACTATTCTCAATACGCTTCGGTAGCATCTCATTTCGGATTAAATATTTACACTTTCTTGTAAGATCTTAGTACGTTCAAATTATTATTCATATTTTAACAATTGTTTTGTGATAGTTGTGTTGTACGTTATCTAAAAAAAATACATACATGAATTATTAAATGGTAAACATAACATTTACAAACATAGACAAGAGAATTAATTAAACATGTGGCGACGACTACTTGTACTGTACCTTTCTACCAGGTTACGTGCGGAAGATACGATTGTATATGTCTGAAAAAACGCACGTACGCACAAGACAATAAAATGGCGAGGTCCATGGAGAAACGGGTAAAACTACGCGATATGATTAACATTATTGTTTCAGAAAATTCAGATACAACATGCTCTTTTAAACAGAAATCCATACGGTGTAGAGCAAGATGACAACATGTACATGCAAACACGCGCACATTACGATGGGGCTATTAGACGCTTTGCAAAAATGTGCACATGATACAACAGCTATTAGAGGGTTTGCAAACACGTGTACATGATCTGGCAGCTATTAGAGGGTTTGCAAACACGTGTACATGATGTGGCAGCTATTAGAGGGTTTGCAAACACGTGTACATGATGTGGCAGCTATTAGAGGGTTTTCAAACACGTGTACACGATCTGGCAGCTATTAGAGGGTTTGCAAACACGTGTACATGATGTGGCAGCTATTAGAGGGTTTGCAAACACGTGTACATGATGTGGCAGCTATTAGAGGGTTTGCAAACACGTGTACATGATGTGGCAGCTATTAGAGGGTTTGCAGACACGTGTACATGATGTGGCAGCTATTAGAGGGTTTGCAAACACGTGTACATGATGTGGAAGCTATTAGAGGGTTTGCAAACACGTGTACATGATCTGGCAGCTATTAGAGGGTTTGCAAACACGTGTACATGATGTGGCAGCTATTAGAGGGTTTGCAAACACGTGTACATGATGTGGAAGCTATTAGAGGGTTTGCAAACACGTGTACATGATGTGGCAGCTATTAGAGGGTTTGCAAACACGTGTACATGATGTGGCAGCTATTAGAGGGTTTGCAAACACGTGTACATGATGTGGAAGCTATTAGAGGGTTTGCAAACACGTGTACATGATGTGGCAGCTATTAGAGGGTTTGCAAACACGTGTACATGATGTGGAAGCTATTAGAGGGTTTGCAAACACGTGTACATGATGTGGCAGCTATTAGAGGGTTTGCAAACACGTGTACATGATGTGGAAGCTATTAGAGGGTTTGCAAACACACATGATCAGGCTGCTATCACAGTGTTATTCCAAAACAGCTGGTGCATGATGGGGTCCTTAAGGGATAAGGAATGGCCGGTGGACAGAAGACAAACTTCGTAAACTCTTTTATAGTGTCTGTAAAGATATTAAACAAAGAAACCACACATCTGGGAGTGTGTTGCTTGGACTAGGACAATGTGGCACAGCAACACCGGCAATCATGCTTGCAACTAGCGGAGGCACAGAGAAAGTTCGCTGTCTATAAGATAGAGCAACAATAACAAGACGTGCATTATGACCATACGTGTTCCAAACATGTCAGGGAATTATGTACTAGGATTGGACTTTCCTGTTTTCTTTACACACACTAGAATATGACCAACACGTCTTCTTTGAAAATATGCAACGGGTAGTTACTCAATTATACAAGTGCAGCGCATGAACTTGTTGCTAGAATGCCGTTCTCAGACCGTTGAGGTCCCGGGTTCAGTCCAAGGTTGGGACATGATATTTTATTCCAGAGGTACAATCAAAATCATGTATGTACATGTTGCGGCGTCCTTTATTTCCACGGCCCATAGAAATCTCGATTCACTCCTTCGCAGAATAACATGCAGTAACGAAAGTATTGCGTGTGTATTGTAGCAACCATGTTTTGATGACAGGGTTGGAGGTTATGATTTTGTTTTATTGTAGCAGTAAACGATATCTCATGTTGATTAGATAAACTATATTTCTTATAGGTGGAAGTAAGCGATGTTTCATTGTTGAAGAAGTAAACGATATATATATATATATATATATTTATTGTAGAAGTAAACGATATATATTTATTGTAGAAGTAAACGATATATATATATTTATTGTAGAAGTAAAAGATATATATATATTTATTGTAGAAGTAAAAGATATATATTTATTGTAGAAGTAAACGATATATATATATTTATTGTAGAAGTAAAAGATATATATATATTTATTGTAGAAGTAAAAGATATATATTTATTGTAGAAGTAATAATATATGTTTATTGTAGAAGTAAACAATATTTATTGTGGAAGTAAACGATATATATGTGTTGTGGAAGTAACCATTTCTATTTGTTGTAGAAGTACATGATTTTTCTTTGTTGTAGAAATAAAGGATATGTCTTTGTTGTAGAAGTAACGTCATGTCTTTGTTATATAGAGTAATCGACATTTCTGTGTTTATAGAAGTAAGCGACATATATTTATTGTAGAACTAAACAATATTTTTTTTTTTAGAAGTAAACGATATCTCGTTCATGAACTGGAATGCGGAAAAATGGGCAGAAAAAATTCAAAACTAACGTTCTAAGATTTGGCACTTGTTTAAAGCATCTTTTGATTCTTCTATTTTTAGGACACATTTTCATGTGTAGTCCAATGGTGTTTCAAACACACATAGTTGAATTATTACTATATGATTCATGAAATGTCGTTCAGTCATCTCTACTTGCTGGTACTGGATGGTCTGTTGCTCCCACCCCCATATCTCCCCAATGCATTAATTTTATCCATCGGCATCCTGGAATTTGCTTTCGTATCATTTGCATGAGTACTGGATGCAGAAAAAATAGATAATCTCTACTTAGTGGTTGAGTAATGAACAAAGAATATGCGTGGAAACACATATTTAGTGTATGAATCTACTTCAAGAACAACTATTGCACAAATATGATTTCACATTTAATACATTTAGACATATGTCAGAACGACGTGGAAAACAGTACACATTCGGCGTCTGTGCAATGCTCCTTCTAAGTCGTTTTCCCACATGGGGAAATATGAAGACTAAATTCACTCAGTACTCATGACAATTGTGACACTTTTCTTCAACGGTACCTTAAAATTACTTGTGGGGGCACCTTTTCTCCATAGGGAGTATTGCTTCTAGAATATACATGTTTCTATACGATTTGAAATAACTATTGGTAAGCGTGACTGATTATGATACACGATATGAAACATCTATTGGTAAGCGTGACTGATTATGATAAACGATATGAAATAGCTATTGATAAGCGTAACTAGTTATGATACACGATACATATTAACACTATACCAACTCACCCGAGCAGTCTAGTCCTCTAAACACTTCTGTGGTGCAGTTAAGACATTCCCCAGTTATTCCATTGCAGAGATTCTCAATGCACTGTGTGGAACAGACCAGAGTACATTTTGGTCCATACTTAGTCGGGGGACATTCTGTGGCAAAACGAAGTTGTAACACAACTTAAATGCATGGTATAACATCAGATAACTGTGTTGTTCGTCCATTACAAGTGATGGTGACCATTTGTTACATCCACTTTTGAAAATTAAACTTTAGTTATGTCCTTGATTATGAGCTCGTAGATGGCTAATGAGCCCTATTCGAGCAGTAAATGTCCTTGGGCAAGTCGGACATGGAATGACGACTGTAGACGGATCTTGGTGTATTCGTGACTTTCTAGATGCTCTCCGCTGTTGAGCTGCAGCATTTCTTTTGTTTTCACAAGATGATGCGTTTTTTTAGAACGCCATGTAGATCTATTTTGTGTAAGCTCTTCCCATGTATCGTGGTCAATTTCGAAGGCTTTCAGTGAGTTCTTTAACGAGTCCTGGTAGCGCTTCCTTTGACCACCTTGTGATCGTATACCCTTCTCTAGCTCACCATAGAGAAGTATCTTTGACAGACGATGGTCTGGCATACGAACCAAATGACCTGCCAAACAAATCTGTGTCTGCATCAGGATCGTGTCAATGCTTGAGATACCAGCTCTATCAAGGACAGTGGTATCTGGAATCTTGTCTTGCCATCTGATGCTCATGACTTTTCTGAGACAATTTGTATGAAAATGATTGAGTCTTTTCATATGACGTATATACACATTCCATGTTTCACTAGCATATAACATCACTGAAAGTATCACTGCTCTGTAAACTTTCAGCGTAGTTTGTAGGTTAATGCCATTTCTACATCAAACATTTGCGTACAATCTGCCGAAAGTACTGCTTGTTTTGGTAATCCTTGTATACATTTCATCATCAACGTTGTCATTTTGTGATAACGTACTGCCTAGATATGTGAATCTATTCACAACTTTCAGTGCTACACCATTTACCTTTATGCAGGGCTCGAGATAGCTTATGCCAAGTGCTGGTTGTAACATGACTTCTGTTTTCTCTGTGTTAATGGTAAGCCCAAAGTTGGTACAGGCTTTGAGAATATGTCTATAATACATTGTAGATCAGCCTCAGAGTTGACATTTAGGGCAAGTCATCAGCAAATAAAAGATCCCTGATTGTGTGTGATTTAACTGTGGTCTTTGCTCTAGGCCGCCGAAGGTTGAACAATTTTCCACCTATGCGATATGTGATGTTTACTCCCAGGAACAGATCTATGAAAGCATCATCCAACATAGCAGATGATGCTAAATAGGGTAGGTGCTAATACACATCCTTGTTTTACTCAATTTGAGACAGGAAAGGTTTCAGATAACTCTCCATCATCCTGAACTCTAGCTTGCATTCCATCATGCAATTGCTACATCATTGTGATACATTTCTGTGGGCATCCATACTTTGCCAGAATCTTCCACAGACCCTCTCTACTTACTGCGTCAAATGCTTTTGTCAAGTCTATGAATGCTGTGTACAGGTCACAGTGTTGTTCTTGACATTTTTCTTGAAGCTGTCTTTCAGCAAAGATCACATTCGCTGTTCCACGTTCTTTTCTGAAACCACATTGGCTTTTGGGTAGTAGTATCAGATAAATAAACACCGGTTATCTGTCAATAAGGCATCTATGAATATTATGTTGTATTTTTTTTTAAATTTCCTATTTGTGCATTTTCGTTTGGGATTGTAATTTTATCACACGCAGTGGCTCTTTGTAATCATTGTGAGCTACGCTGTACTATAAATAATTGATTTGTGGAAGAACCATATATTTCTCAAGAGTTTTAATGTATCCTTACAATGATGAACACTATTTAATTAGCGTCTACAGCTAATGTTTTCATGTAAGGCAATTTGTGAATAATACTTAGAACGTCTAGCTTTTCTGTTTTCATTTCATTGTTAAAGTATAGATACGCTTAATCATGTCCAGTCGTTATTATTAACATTCAATAATTTCCTTTGTTCCCTTCTTTCTCTAACCTCAACTGTTCCCTATAGGACAGTTTTGAATACGAAATCGTGCGTTATCACATGGCATAACCACACACGTCTGCGCCATCTCACAAATCCACGTATGTATTTTATGGAGACTACAGGTAATAAAAATAAGTAATCCCAGATATATATATATTTCTGGTCGTTCGGGCATGTATGCAATGAAAACTGCATTTTATCAATAGAGAAATATAGGGTGTGTACTTCATCAAATAATTACTCAATATTTATGTTATGTTAATTCTCCAGGGTCATATGCGGCGCGTAGGGCACAAACTGTAGCTTTCCAATTCTGTCTTTTTTGCCAGGTCTTTCAATTCGTGCGTATTGTTTAGGTTCATGGGCGTGCCTTCTCTATTAATTGTTCTTCGTAGAGTTTCTCTAGGTCTCCCTCCTCTTCATACTCCAGGTGGCACCCAATTTAGTGACTGATGGCAAATTCGTACTCTGTTCATTCTGAGTTCATGACCGATGTAAGTCCAACGCCGTTGTCTAATGAAGGAAGATATATAGGTTTGTTTGCTTTCCTCGTGTACATGTTAAAGTATTTCTCTGATGTCATCTATCCATCTTCGTCTGGATCTTCCTATGTTTTTGTTTTCAGATGATCGTTTATTAAAGATGAACGATGGAATGTCATCGGGTCCCATTCTGATTAGGTGGTCGAGCATCTCAACAGGTTATATACTAATGCAAATAGCTGTTAATCTCAATTTTGACAAGAAAACGTACATATTCTCCATTATAATGTACTCTAGCTTTGACTTATACAGGTGCTTCACCACCGTGAAACATTTATATGGGCAAATCTATTGTGTCACAGTCATCCACACAACAATCACAGTAAAGTTATCAACGTAATCCTGAGTCTGAACAATGTACAAACCATACTAGAACTTATGACTATGACCTCTTCAAATGTATACATCTGAGTGATATCACGAATATGAGATCGTACTTCAAGACCAGAGAAATGAAATACGCATTGCATGGAACAAAACAGCAACCTATTAAATACGTGAAACTGTCATTATATACCATAAGACGAAAGTGCAATATACAATACTTTCATCTGATATATCACTGAAGAACATAAGATTATATTTATAATACGCACAACACAGACCATTAGGAGAATTTGGTGTTTACAATATTTAACCTTTTCTTGCCGCCTACTCTTAGCAGCGCAGTGACATTTTTTTTTTAAAGTGCATATCTTTGGTTGACTTTGCGATCCAAAAATTGAGTTTTATTGTTGAATGCGAGGTTAGATCTACATTTTAATTGATCATATATATCAATCGCAAATGCTAATAGTATATATAGTTATGATCAAGTCAACTTCACGACTATCGTCTTCACTTTCAGAGATGTTGTATCCGTTTTCTCGGTCTAGCGGTGGCCTAGGAGTAATTTGTAATTACCATATGTGTCCGGACCAGCTGGAAATTTAACATTGGATAACCCGACTTGGAATCGAGTTTGCTAACGACAGAGCTACCAAGCGTAAGAGTTGTGAATGGTGCAGTTTTGGGTTGTTCAGTTGAGATTGCATCAGTGTGTGCATGTAAGTTCTTTTGAAGGTTAATACTCCTATTGACTCCGCATTATTATATTTGAAAATGACCGTTATGGGATTCCTTTTCCCAACAAACGTCACCTATACTTATATCATTTCTGAGGAAATACCGCCGAAGATGGATGTGTCTGGCCATTGACCACAAATAAAGCGGCGACACAAGGCGTTTCTATTTTCTGGACTACATCCTGCTGGAGATCTAGTTGGACCATCGTCCTGCTACAGGAGATATCCAGTGGGAGTTTGAGAATGAACGCTGATGAAGAATAAGACGAAATGAGGAAATAATGCGTAAACCCAATTAATTGGAAAAATTATGTACCTTCACGTCTTTTTATTACGATTATGTCCATTCTTAGACAGTGTTTTTTTTTTTAAATCTGACCAACCAATCATGAAGCAGACCAACCACAGTCCAATTGAAACTGGACCATGAGATTCTTTAATTTGCCGAGACACATAGTCTCTACGTTTAACACACTATTGCTTTCCCATGTAGGTTTTATGGAGAATGTACCTTCACATTGTGCATTGTCCTCTTTCGGCTGTTGGTTAGTTAACTGACTGACTGAACTCAAGTGCAACAATTAACCTAGCCATGTTTTATTTCATCACGTTACAAACATCCATAAATGTATAACAATGCATCTAGATCAAAATACCCGCTGTTCACCAGCAGAAAATCATGCTGTTCACCAGCTCTTAACCATACTCCCGTACTTCCACAACTGTATTATAATTATCTTTCGTTTATGCTAGTCTCCTGAGTGACTTTCACAGGTGATGAATCGACTGGAATGAACGTTCTATGCTCGTTCATTCCTAATATGTTCTGTGGTGATGGAATCCTTAAGTACGAACTGAGATCTATTTCGAACTCAGAAAAACATAATATCGCTCATCATTGTACAGTCACTCTCTCAGTCTGCATGTCTAAAACATATTAAGGAAACATTGTGTCCGGTCTGTTGATCGGAACACTTCTGCTTTATCCACTGAAGAGTTCTCTAGTTATCTAGTCTCCAAGTGTAGTGAACGCGATGACCTGTTTCTAATAAAAATCCAGATGCTGTAGGCTTATAACAGCGAATTCATTGACGAACACTTTATCATCCATGAGAATCGAACTGTCTCACGTCCGTTCTGGCCAACTGCCCTAAACTATCCACCAACTCTTGACCAACTGTTTATCAAAAGTGTTGACTTCTGGTAACTAATTAGCATGGTCAATTTGCCCACTTGTGAGTAATTTACTACTCCTAAAAAGCCTTTCGACCAATGAAATGTATTTTTCTAAGACCAAACTGCCATGTGACGGAAACCCCGTCCTCTCCCGCCTCTTTACATGAAATCGAAAAGCTATTTACTTCAATGAAATTCGCATCGGTTACATGCCCATGGGAATAGAACCTCCCATCCCCCCTATAACATGAAGTTTACGGTGTCTTTGTGATAGTTTCTGACATGTCTGGTTTCTGCAAAAGAGACGAAATGTGAATAGCACCTTTCCACTTAGTTCTCTCGTAAACCGCAGGTACGATGATTCCTTTCTCTGGTTTGTGTATACGCTGTCGAGGCGTTAACACACCTCTTCTAATGTGTTCCTTTCTTCGTTTGGGCAGCGTCTGTTTGGCTTACCTCCCATTTCCCTCCTCACACTTATAAATGTACCTTTATTCATTCATTCATTCATGTTCCTTTTGCGCTGAAGTTATCGCATAGGGCAGAGGTCAGATCTCTCCAATTCTCTCTGTGTAAAGCTATTTTGTGCAGTTCTTGAATAATATGAAAATTGGTTGTTTTAGTATCTCTAAGTATTGTTCTTCTGAGTGTTTCTTTTGGTCTACCACTTGCTCTTTTGCCTGTAGGTATACATTCAAATGATTGGTGGTGTATTCTGTTGGTGTCTGCGCGTAGGACATGTCCGATGTAGGACCAACGGCGTTCGTTTGAATGAAAAAAAGTATTGGAATGAACTGACTTCTGTTACCCAAATCGGTCTGGACTGTACGATTTAGTTGATTAATCCAGCGATCGACGGAATGACCCAGACTTGATTAGAGAAACACCCTCCATCAACGGACGTCACTACCGGAAGTACCTCTATGCAGAATTGATAATCTGTAAGTTTAATGTTTTTAATAAAGGGACATAGAACACAATCCTATCTATCTCGCAATTAAGAGTTGGGTATCCATTGTCAGATGGATACTCATTAACATAATAAATAGAAGAGCTGTATGGAGAAGGAAGACAAGAATTACACGAAAACACAGAAAATTTTGAAGGGACCACCAATACTAGAAGAGGAAATTATAGATGTCATGAAAAAGAGGAAAAAAAACCGGCCCTGATAATGTTTCCGTGGAAGAACTAGAGTCGCTGTAAGACACCGGAATAAAATTAATAACACAATTATTTATTGATGCTTATGACATTGGTCACTTACCTGATGACTTTGTAAAATCAATATGTATAGCAATACCAAAGAAACATGGAGAAATAGAATGTGAAGAATATAGAACAATTAATCTTTACTATCACATAACAAATATTTTGTTAAAGATTATAATGAGAAGAACAGGACCGAAAATTAAAGAGGATCTAGCGGATGAAAAATATGGATTTGTTGAAGGGAAACACAAAACGGCATATATTCATTACGAACGTTACTTGAAAAATCAACTAGAAGTTCAGAAAGATAGATACGTTTGCTTTGTTGATTCAAATCACTCGAAAAGTAAAACACGAAAAGATTATCAAAATACTAGAAGATGTTAATATGGACAGTAAAGATCTTAGAATTGTGCGCAATATATACTGGCAACAAGAAGCAGCCATGAAAGTGGATAATACAACTGGGATGTATACACAAATAAAGCAAGGTGTAAGCCAGGTATGTATTGTCACCAGATGTGTATTCTTTTCACAGCTAGAATATCTTGAAATAAATTAAGAATATGCCAGACATTACAATACGGCGACACAATAACAATAATCTATGATATGCAAATGATACTGTATTGATAGCAGAAATCCAAGAAAATCTCCAAGATATGTTACACAGGACGATATTGAAGATAATAAAAAATATTGGACAGTTTGACTAAATGGATTCGATTGACGACACCAACGGGGATGCTGACGTATGTGAGAGATCGAAGTACATTGAGAAAATATGATCGCCAATGATATTCGGCACGGCACTTGATGATGATGACTCATTGTCAATCAGCCAACATGACAATATGACGTCATAACGATAGCTTGCAGATGGTTTGCGCCGTGAACGTAGAATTAAATGACATGTTGGCTTAATTGGAAAAAGTCCTAAAATAACGTATGTCACTTATATATATATATTTACTCGCATATGCATGTTGAACAATAATATGAACATTCCTTAATAACGATAATGATGTCCTGGACTTACAAGAGAATGAATCGTGTGGGTTTTTCCCTCACAACATTCTCAGGAATACGTGTTAATTATAATCATTGTATTCAAACAAAGACACATACTGGAAAATGATACATTGTAATATGTATATTAAAAACACATACTGTTATATGAATCACACTAATTATTGTATTAAAATGAATACATATACTGCTAAATTATATATCATAATTATTATATTAATATGAATACAAACCATCACATCGAGCTCCAACGTGACCGGACATACACGGGGTACAATTTCCATTTTTACTGTCACACGTTTGGTCTTTGCAGTACACAGAACACTTCTGTTTGCAATCAGGGCCGTAACGAGTAACCGGACAGTCTAGGATTAATGATTATTCAACAGAACATCACATATTTGCCACCATTTACATATATGACATTTAATATATATGTGTGTTTGTTTTGCGTTCGCTCCATTGTAACCATCACGGATATCCATACGATTTGCGCCAGGAATGGTAATTACGTTGTGCCACCGTTATGCGCCTTGTAGGCCTAGCACATCCGATTTCGGCATACTTTGACAATTCGGGTGGGCTAACCTAAGCCTGTGACAGCCTCTATATCTGTCTCCAGGCACGCGTAGTGGCGACTCTTCGCTCAGACGATTTTTGCTCTCGTCTGACTCGCCCGATGTGTTCCACTGTCTATGATCTTGCCTCGTGTAATTGGACGTGCTGTGCCTGTGCCCATTGGGTACTGAATCATTTCTCATCCGTGAGCCTGGTTCCTTAAGGGGAAGAACTCAACAGAGTAGTTGGACCCTGGCTATTTCGCCCTCTTAGTCGAGGTGTCATTCACCGACATCGTGTACCCCTTGTCCGAGTTCGAGTCTCACACCACGCGTTTGAGAGCAAGGCGTTCTCGAGCTGAGCGTCCTTGTCCCAATAGCGCCTGAGCCCATCAGGTACTGAACCCTTTCTCTCTTCAAGTGTATTTCCGGTGTAGGAAAACCTGACAGTAGAGTTGGGCCAGGGCTAAATCGTTGTCCCTTTTGTGCCTGAGCCCATCTGGTACGGAACCCTTTCTCTCTGCAAGTGTACTTCCGGTATAGGAAACCTTGACAATAGAGTTGGGCCAGGACTACCATCGTTGTCCCTTTCTTGCCTAAGCCCATCGGGTACAGAACCCATTCTCTTCGCGAGCATATTTCCGGTTTAGGAAGGTTCGATATTAGAGTTGGATTAGGTCTTCTTGCTTTACCAAACGCCAATGAATGAGTCTGGGTCTCTGACTGTAAGGAACACAGGTAACTAGGAACTCGCCTCGAGCTGACGGAGCTTGTAGTTCACCTTTCCTATGGACTTTTCACTTTCTATTTGCAGTTGGCGCTGCCCTCTAGCGCTGTTCTGCCCGTTCATTGTTTCATTGTACTCGGTATGAATCTATTTGTCTCTCGCCGTGCATCTACCTTTACGTGCATTTTACATTGGCCGCCCCTCCAGTGTTCGGACAGGACTGACTAGCTTCGCTGTATGTCGACAGTGTCGCTATATGTGGTGATGCTGGTGGTGTCCGAGATATTGTCTGTCTCTTGTGCAGTCAAATCTCTTTCCATCTGCTTCCTCCACATTCTCGGACACGATCCCCAAATGATTTGGCCAGAATCAGATGGAGCAGCTGTATTTCTGTTTTAGGGTGCACCGCGTGGAGGTACATTTGGGATCTTGGTTATCTGCTAACCCTGTGTCCGCCTAGAGCAATGCGTTCCCTTTGCACCCCATTTAACATATATATATATATATATATATATATATATATATATATATATATATATATATATATATATATATATATATATATATATATATATATATATATATATATATATATATATGACATCATTTGTTGATAATTTGCAACTTCTTCAAATTTTGCCATATACAAATTGCCAACCAGTACTTGACACCAGTACTGATACCAGTCCGACAGAATCCCGACCAATAACTAATTTCAATATTTCATATGGTATTAATGAATAACTGGGCGGATTTTGATTTCATGTTACTCGTATAATATTTTGAAAATGTCCATTAACAGGTCATCCCAGCATAAGCGCCATCAGTAGACCAAAGAATTTAAATACGTTATTCCTTTCTTAAGCCAGAGGCACACCATGTAAAAGATGGATTATAGAAATAAGAGAATACACTGGAATATGCTTACAAACAGTACATCAAAAAGCCATCTCCAGAGAACTCTTCTACCTACCCCTAACACCGCAAGGCAAACACGCGATACAGCGTATATATATAGATATATTCCCTCTCTTTCCGCGTATTGTGGACCAACTGATATGTCAAACACAAGCATCAGTTATTGACAGACAAATTTCCTTTATTGGGGCATGATATACGCATTCTAATAGAAAGAAATGTGAAGTTGTCGAATGTGGTAAAACACACATATTTTTCTTATTTCATGCACATATTGTTGGTGTGTCCCATCTTGCTGAAATAAGAATCCTTATGTCATCATTGAAATCATAGGTTCCTGTTTGAATGTCATTTGCAGAACAATAGCAACTTCCACAATGCGTGTCAGTAACAGAATTGTACATCATGCTGCATCGGTAACTATTCTCACCTTACATATCATCACATTCCGCGGCTGCGCATCACACATGGGCTATTGGTCCACAATCTTACACATCATCACATTTCGCGTCTGCGCATCACACATGGGCTATTGGTCCACAATCTTACACATCATCACATTTCGCGTCTGCGCATCACACATGGGCTATTGGTCCACAATCTGACACATCATCACATTCCGCGTCTGCGTATTACACATGGGCTATTGGCCCACAATCTGACACATTTTTTAATTGCTTCACTACTCATATAAAATGCAATTGTTTCTACGTGAGGTAACCACTAAATGCCTTTTAGATTGCAAGGACGATCAAATATTGACATTTGTTGATGGTAGTGAGCCTGCCCAATACAATGCACTACTACAACGCTGTGTTAATTGCAAGGTCGCATGTATTCTATATGCAATACACATCTTTGTTATATACAACATCAACATGTGCTCTTTGTAACATCAATATGTGATGTGCGAAACATCACTCTTTGTTTATATGCAACATCAATATGTGATGTGCGAAACATCACTCTTTGTTTATATGCAATATCAATCAGTGCAATATGAACTGTTAGCATCAGTCTCAACATCAGGCACTGCTATATGCAACATCACTCGCTGATAAATGCAACATCAATCTTGATTTTATATTATTGATATGTTGATGCATAGCAACTAAGAAAATAGATACTCTATTTATGCAAATGCAACTCTGTAAGCATTAAAACGTGTTTTTTATGGGGTAATTCTGAGTATGTCTATAGCCATGTAAAAATTAAGATAATACTAACAGTTCGACTGATACACTACCGATTTTAACTAGTTGTAACACAAAAAAACTATAGACAAAAAAGGAACACAAAATATAAATTTTTAAGGAATATAGATACACCGAGAATTATGAATATGTGACTTCTATTTGGTAAATATGAAAAATAGATATGTATTTATAATCCTAGTTATGTCCCTTAATAATATAAGGTGTATTTGAATTCACTAGAATTGTCCAGGGAAGTCCCAATTTCACAAGATTAAGAACATCATATGTAATCCATTTTTGTCCATTTATATGGCTGGGAAAACTATCTCATAGTTAGGGTATAGAACCACTTCTGATGTACAGACGTGAACCATGGAGAATCAGCAGAATAACCGAAACGTTAGTAGTAAGTATGTGGATTTACATACAAAATATTAAAGACATGATGTACAACTGTAAAGCGTGATGAAGATATCTGTAAATAAAAGGGTGTTCAAAAAGAGAGCTATTCACTCGCATGAAAAAGTAGTAATCCGAATTATGTGAACACATTATGAGAATAGAAGACATATAACATATCGTGACAGAATGTACTTTGTAACAAAAGAGGGTTGAAGTAAGTCCACAAGAGTTGATGTCAGACAACCGTTCATTGTGAATTGGAAGTGCACGGGTATTCTATCTATCTATTCGCTGGAGCACTTTGTTGCCTTTCAGCGTCAGGAGTAGAAGATATTTTTGTTGGAGACGGCGCTCTTGTGTACTGAGTAAATTGTGGAATTTGTCGCCTCTTTTATTTCAGTGGTCGATCGATTTCGTGGTCGACCTCTAGGTCTGCCTTCTCTGTATCTGTATAGCATAGCTTGCTGTGGAAAGATGTCTGATGGTAGTCTGCTAATATGTGAAAACCATTTGATCTGATCTTCTTTTTCTGCATTCGTTCTCAAACTCCTGCAGATTAGCAGGATGTAGTCTAGAGAACGGAATGCGTTGTGTCATGGTTTACAGCATTGCTGTGATATCTTCGCCTTTCGGCTTGACACATCCGACTTCAGTTTGGCTGTGGGTCACTGACCCTATATGGGATGGGACAGCCAACTCCATCCCATAACCTCCTTAGTCGCCTTTTACGACATGCGTGGAAGGTAAACATTGTTGCTATTCTTTGCTCCCCTTTCGGCCCCTTCACCATAATGGCGATTTGATCTGCTGTCTCTTGATGTATTCTAAGATTGGAGAGTTATTTTGGTTTTTCGTCAATACACGAGTATACACAGCAAAATAAATAGAAGATTGTGGAAAGACATGACAACAAATTAGCTGCAAGAAGAAATGAAGATATGATTGTAATCAGACGAAACGGAAGGCCGTGGAAAGATATGATAGCAAAACACCAGTGTCGTGTAATATGAGGTCTTGACACCAGTGTCGTGTAATAAGTGGTCGTGACACCAGTGTCGTGTAATATGATATCCGGACACCAGTGTCGTGTAATATGATATCCGGACACCAGTGTCGTGTAATATGAGGTCTTGACACCAGTGTCGTGTATTATGAGGTCTTGAAACGAGTGTCGTGTAATATGAGGTCTGGACACCAGTGTCGTGTAATATGAGGTCTGGACACCAGTGTCGTGTATTATGAGGTCTTGAAACCAGTGTCGTGTAATATGAGGTATGGACACCAGTGTCGTGTATTATGAGGTCTTGAAACCAGTGTCGAGTAATATGAGGTCTTGACACCAGTGTCGTGTAATATGATATCCGGACACCAGTGTCGTGTAATATGATATCCGGACACCAGTGTCGTGTAATATGATATCCGGACACCAGTGTCGTGTAATATGATATCTGGACACCAGTGTCGTGTAATATGATATCCGGACACCAGTGTCGTCTAATATGATATCCGGACACCAGTGTCGTGTAATATGATATCCGGACACCAGTGTCGTGCAATATGATGTCTTGACACCAGTGTCCTGTAATATGAGGTCTGGACACCAGCGTCGTGTAATATGAGGTCTTGACACCAGTGTCTTGTAATATGAGGTCTTGACACCAGTGTCGTGTAATATGAGGTATGGACACAAGTGTCCTGTAATATGAGGTCTTGACTTCAGTGTCAAGTAATATGAGGTGCGGACACCAGTGTCGTGCAATATGACGTCTGGACACCAGTTTCGTGTAATATGAGGTCTGGACACCAGTGTCGTGTAATATAATGTTTGGGCATCCGTATATTATGTGTGAGAAAGCAACATCCGTGCCTTATAGTGTGAATTATGGACATCGGTGTCGTATAGTGTGAGGTCTCAGCATTAGTGTCTTATAGTGTGAGGAATGGACATCCGTGCCTTATAGTGAGAGGTATGAACTGCGGTATCTTATAGTGTCATGTATAGACATCGGTATCTTATAGAGTGAGGTATGGAAATCGGTGTCTTTTAGTGTGAGGTCTGGAAATCGGTGTCTTTTAGTGTGAGGTATGGACATCGGCGTCTTTTAGTGAGAGGTATGGACATCGGTGTCTTATAGTGTGACGTATGGAAATCGGTGTCTGCTAGTGTGAGGTATGGGCATCGGTGTCTTATAGTGTCAGGTATGGACATTGGTGTCTTTTAGTGTGAGGTATGGACCTCGGTGTCTTATAGTGTGAGGTATGGACATCGGTGTCTTATAGTCTGAGGTATGGAATTCGGTGTCCTATAGTGTGAGGTATTGAAATCAGTATCTTATAGAGTGAGGTATTGAAATCGGTGTCTTATAGAGTGAGATCTGGAAATCGGTGTCTTATAGTGTGAGGTATGGGCATCGGTATTATAGTGTGCGTGTGCTATCTGGAGTACTGTATCATGTAATTTGGTGTATAAACCGCAGTATCCTAAAATGCGAGGAGGTCTGACTCTGTATCTCGTTGTGGGGTTGTTTTATGTCTTATTTTGGTAACAATTCTATCTATTTTCGTTCATCTTGATATTTGCCCTGTGTTACTCTAGCCACCTACTTCCTGTTTAAGGGTGTTACCCTACACCAAAACAGTTATCCCTATAATGCGATGTATGGACGGCAATGTCCTATAATGTGGGGTATGGACGGCAGCATCCTATAATGAGAGGTCTGGACCATATTAGCATATTACATGAGACCTGGACATATTTTTCAAAAACTTTAGTTCTAAACAATACTGTTAGATAACTGTCCAATACTGTGAGACTTAGATACATTGTACTGAGATATGTGCGGTCTTGACGACAATGTTTTATAAAACGCGACTTACCTTCACACTTATCCCCAGTGTGGCCAGGTTCACATTGGTGACAATTCCCTGTTAGCGAATCACAAGACCTATTTACACAGTAAATGTTGCAGTCTTCAGCACATGTTGGACCATATTTCCCATACGGACAATCTGAAATAATTAAACTTCATCAAGAAATTCAGAATAATCCCAACGGGAATACACATTGTCAAGATCACAATTATATACAGGAACATATTTATCTAGTTTTATTTGCTCTCTTCTACTCTTTAGGTAGTTTGTTTATTTCTTGTTTGCCATATGCCGCACATAGGGCTGAGGTTTTGATTTCCCATGTGTTGCGGCCTGCTGCCTGCACTTTTAGGTTTGTATAGACTTACAACCAATTATTTCCTCTTCTTTAAGCACGGTGCGTTGTAAGGAAATTTTGGGACTTCCTCTTTGTTTTTCCCCAGGTGTCCACATAAGTGCTTGCTGGTTAAGTCTGTTTACATCTAGTCTTATACACGATAACAGGTTAATTAAAGAGGATCATGACCGTCAAGATGCAGAATGAATGATACACATTTAAATCACCTTGATTGAGTCAAGTTTCTTGGCACCTTTTTAACATCAGATGGCCGGTGGTCCAATGCAATAAAGGCAGGATAGCCCAGCCAATTCGGCATTTCAAAAGATGATAAACATTTTAAGCAATAGATTATTAACAATGCATACACGAGTTAGACTTATACGATATTATATTGAGCCAACGTTTCTTCATTTTAGCGAAGCAAGGGCGACAAATAAAAGAGCTCAAAATAAAATGGAAGGAAATGTGAAGTGGTTTTCTGGAGTAAAAAAGACAAACAAATGAAAACAAAAATTAGAAGTAGTCAATTTGTATAGGGCATGTGATGAAATAAGCAAACCCTTCAACATTTAGTAACCACTGGAAAGATTAAGGTAGGAAGAGACAGAGCAAGATAAAGAGACACATTTGTGAATATGCTGTCACTGTGGCATAAATAGATGTTACTAATGAACTTATTCACAACACAGAAGCCAGAGAGGAGCATGAAACATGTAAGATACATACGCCACTCGGCATGGCACGTGATGTATTTATTAACATATATTATGTTGTGGAAATGTTCAAGTGGTCGTCACAATGTTCAGTACATTGTCGATTGGTCAAGATGTGCTATACATACAGTAAACCATGATCACTGCGCTCTGTCCATGGTTATAGTAAAAATTCTTTCATGCCTTATCTTGAGGAGTATTTTAGTTAAATGACTGATAAGACATATTGTTCTATATTCTGTACAATTTACAACCCTGGGCTTCTTATGCAGTGGTATGAATATTGATGATGTTATGTCTTTGGGTATGTGGCCTGTTTCATATATGTCACTGCAAATTTATGTTATAATATCTACACCAAATTCATTTGGAACTATTATTATGTCCGCTGTTATGTTGAGCCAGCAGCATAACCACATATTAATGATTTTATTGCATTTTCTACTTCTGCTTTCAGTGTGGCTGGTCCATCATTGTTGTATATTGTTGCATTTTTGTTTCGTTGGACGTCAAACAGTTCTGCCACATATTCTGCGCATCTTGTAAGTACCTCTATGTTATAAAAAATTATTTTCCGATTTTATCTTGGTAGTTGGTAGGTAGTTAATGAGTTTGCCTCTCTTTTGGAGAGGCGTGCCCCTTTCAACCAGCGGACAAAGTCCAATTAGGTTATATCAGGACACACTCTTTAATGCAGTCATCCTCATTTATAGGTTTTTTCTTATGTGTGATCAGCCTTATCTCCTTGTACACCATTTTGTCTTCTGCGTATGGACATCTCTATTTCATTACATTTTGTTTCTAGCCATTATTTTCAGCTGTTCTGCATATGCTACGTATATCATTGTCTATAATTGAGTATTTTGGGGTAATTTGGCTTTCTGTCTTTCTGACATGGACTCTAATATTTCATCTGCCATCCATGTTTGTTTGTCCTTGACTTTTCTTATTGGTGAGTTTTCATTTAATGTTTGAATACTTTTCCTTAATCTGTCCCATGTATTGTCTATTTTCTCTTCTGGATGTTCCCTTCTGTATTGTTCCATGCATTCTATCATTAGATGTTCATATCTATTCCTTACATCTACAAGGTATTTTTGTTGTATGCATGGTTGTTTCAGTGCTCATGCGTCTATCTGTGAATCCTGAACTCTTCTATGTTCTGCCCTTATATTTTGCACAGCACTGGAGTATGGTAAGAATTGATATCTGCGCATTGATGTTTTTTCAGTGTTCCTGACACTATTTCTAAATCTATCATAATATAGTGTATTTGGTTCCTCTTTCTGTCTCCAGGACTTTCCCATGTATATAATTTTCAATTTTTATGTTCAAAGAATGTATTACATATGATCATATTGTTCTCCTCACAGAACTGTATACGTCTTTCTCCTCTGTCATTTCTTGTCCCTAGTCCAAATTGCCATACAGTGTTCTTGTTTCTTCCTTTCCCTATTTTTGCATTCATGTCTCCCATGACTAATAAAATGTCTGTTGATTTTACTGGTTTCAGTCGTTGCTCTACGTCTTAGTAGAAATGTTCTATCTCTTCTTCAGTGTAATGACTAGATCAAGAGTTTTTGCGATCAGGTCGTTTGTATAATGACTAGATCAAGAGTTTTTGCGATCAGGTCGTTTGTATAATGACTAGATCAAGAGTTTTTGCGATCAGGTCGTTTGTATAATGACTAGATCAAGAGTTTTTGCGATCAGGTCGTTTGTATAATGACTAGATCAAGAGTTTTTGCGATCAGGTCGTTTGTATAATGACTAGATCAAGAGTTTTTGCGATCAGGTCGTTTGTATAATGACTAGATCAAGAGTTTCTGCGATCAGGTCGTTTGTATAATGACTAGATCAAGAGTTTTTGCGATCAGGTCGTTTGTATAATGACTAGATCAAGAGTTTTTGCGATCAGGTCGTTTGTATACTGGTTAGATCAAGCGGTTTTGCTGTCATCTTTAATATCCTTATTCTGTCGCTATATGCCCAGTATCCGCTGATATATTTTTCTATTTCTTTCTTGATTAATATTCTTACCCCTCGTTCACGGTCCTAATAATGCATGATAGGACAAATTATTGTATATGTGTTCAGTTGTGTGCGATAGAAAAACGTCACAGCAATATGCAGCAGTTAGTCTGACCTACGGGCACTATTCGTCCCCATGATTCCGTAACTGCTTTTAAATACTGTATAATTTTAGCCGATAATGTATAAGATGTATATTGTTGCCACTTTGCAATGTACCTAATGGTGTGCTCAACATAATCTTATTTATATAGGGGCTTTATGAACCAAGGGTTATACTTTTCCTCCGAAAACATTTAGATATGTCAATGTCACAATCTATATGAAATTTGACTTTTAATTTCCGAAGACAAACACATTTATTTTCAGTAAACATCTTCAATATCGCTCGTCTTATGACATCTACGTCAAAGTCGTCAACTTTCCTTTTTCTTCCTAGCTTGACATAGTGAATTTTCAATCATGTTTAATGTAACGGGGAAAAAAAGTTGATCTAACCAGACCAAGAGCCAATTGAGTTCGCTTTTTAGGCCTATTAATAGAAGAATATGAATGACTTATCTTAGATTCTTTGCAAAAATGATGGTAAAGTATAAAGGCCATTTTCTCAATTGAGACATAGTTTTAAAGTTTTTTTTTCAAAAACAAAAGTACAATTACAATTGTATGTACTTGTTTTATCACGTCTATTGATTATCTCAGCACTTTTATATGGGTCACTGTGTTGACACGCATGAGTGACCAATTAGACTAAATAATATATAATTGTGTCAAAATGAGTGACGTAAGTTGTCAATTTGTATTGATATCTAAAACACAACACAGTGTTTACGCTCAGGAAATTGTCGTCCAAATTTAAAAAAAATTGGGCAATATTCCCATGCGAAATAATAAATGAACAATCATTAAGTTTTATTAAACAAACAAAAACCCATGTTTTTAGAATAAGACTGTGACATGACAACATCTGCCTATAGATATGGGAAAACACATTGATTGGTGACGTTCTTAATTGGTATCATGTCTTCAATTGGTTAATATATTTAATATTTCAGTCACAGCTAATGCAACGCCCAAAGAAAATAAAGAAACATTCACCACTGCAGATGTGTTCCGTTTACTTAGACAGTAATTTGATGTGGTTAGTCTTGGATCATCCATTCATTAATTCATTTTCCTTTTGCGCTGAAGATAGCGCATAGGGCAGAGGTCAGAGCTCTCCAATTATGTCCGTTCAAAGCTATTCTCTGCAGTTCTTGAATAGTATGGATATTGATTTTTTTTTTTCTTTCTCTAAGTATTGTTCTTCTTAGTTTTTCTTTTTGGTCTACCCTTAGCTCTGTTGCATGCAGGTATCCATTCAAGAAATCGATGATGTATTCTGTTGATGTCCATGCTTAGGACATGTCCGATGTAGGAGCAACGGCGTTTCCTGATAACATCTGTGATGAAATTTTGATGTGTCTCTTCTCTGATTTTATCATTCGATTAAAATTAACTCCAATGGGTGTTAGTTATTCTACGAAGACATTTGTTCTCGAAACTCAGTAATTTAATTTCTGAAGATAAAGAGCTGTTCCAGCTCTAACTTCTATATGATAGCACCGGGATACCGCAGGCATTAAATAAGCGCATTTTCGTGTGTGTGCTGATTGACTTTGACTTCCAGATAAGAGACAGACTGTTAAAGGCACTAGTCGTGGATGGATACTATAAGACATCTTATGTTGGGGTGCAAAGGGAACGCATTGCTCTAGGCGGACCCAGGGTTAGCAGATAAGGCAGAATGAAAGGGCAGAACAGCACTAGAGGGCAGCGCCAACTGCAAATAGAAAGTGAAAAGTCCATAGGAAAGGGGAACTACAAGCTCCGTCAGCTCGAGTCCAGCTCCTAGTTACCTGTGTTCCTTACAGGCAGAGACCCAGACCCATCCACTGGCGTTTGGTAAAGCAAGAAGACCTAACCCAACTCTAATGTCGAGCCTTCCTATACCGAAAATATGCTCGCGAAGAGAAAGGGTTCTGTACCCGATGGGCTTAGGCAAGAAAGGGACAACGATGGTAGTCCTGGCCCAACTCTACTGTCAAGGTTTCCTATACCGGAAGTACACTTGCAGAGAGAAAGGGTTCCGTACTCGATTCGCTCAGGCACAAAAGGGACATCGATTTAGCCCTGGCCCAACTCTGCTGTCAAGTTTTCCTACACCGGAAATACACTTGAAGAGAGAAAAGGTTCAGTACCTGATGGGCTCAGGCGCTATTGGGACAAGGACGCTCAGCTCGAGAACGCCTTGCTCTCAAACGCGTGGTGTGAGACTCGAACTTGGACAAGGGGTACACGATGTCGGTGAATGACACCTCGGCTGAGGGCGAAAGAGCCAGGGTCCAACTCCTCTGTTGAGTTCTTCCCCTTAAGGAACCAGGCTCACGGACGAGAAACGGTTCGGTACCCAATGGGCACAGGAACAGCACGTCCAATTACACGAGGCAAGTTCATAGACAGTGGAACACCTCGTTCGAATCAGACGAGAGCAAAACATCGTCTTGGCGAAGAGTCTCCACTACGTGCCTGGAGACAGATATAGAGGATGTCACAGGCTAAGGGTAGCCCACCCGAATTGTCAAGTCATGCCGAAATCGGATGTGCTAGGCCTACAAGGCGCATAACGGTGGCACAACGTAATCACGCTCCCTGCGGAAATCGCACGGATATCCGTGATGGTTACAATGGAGCGAACGAAAAACAAACAAACAAACATCTTATGTTCTATGCAATTGAAATCAAAAGTTGTTTTCTAAAGATAACTGCTGTCTAATAGATAATTTTGTAAATATTCTCGTCCAGAAATAAACATGGAAGTAAGTAAACAAAAGATTAAAATCATCTTTGTACCAACACTATGCTACTACTGCCGGACATGGCAACAGACATTTACAAATAAGAGAAAGATTGCAACTTGCGAATTGATATATCTAAGGAAGGCTAGTGGAGTCCTCTTACTCGATAAAACGCACAGTGAGAACATTAATAAAAAATAGGTATTCTTTAGGATGCATCTAATATTTGCGAGTAACCATAGATAATATCGATCGGGCATCTTATGAGGATACACGATAAACTTCCCGTAAGAGCTTATACAAAAGATATAATCAGGATATAGAGTTAAGAGCAGTGCTTCGAAAATGTCGAGAGAAAACATCAAATCCATCCTGAATAGTCATGGCTGCACGTCAACCAGAGCAACAAACCTGGCTCTGAAACGCAGACTATATCTCATTCACAAACCATTACGCTCAACGGCCCAGTTTGGAAACTACGACAACACCACCTGCAGATAGACAATAGACAACTCTCCTCCATCAGTAATTACCAATTTACGGACGGACTATAGATGTTTATTGATGTCCAAGTTTCTTGATTCTTGGTTAGTTTATGAACGACAACTCATGATATTTTTATGAGCAGCGCTCATATATCAAAAGATATATCCCATTCTGTCTAATTGTGAAAGCCTCCTCTCTAATGATCCACTTGATTATTACTCAATGTTAATTGAGAAAGCCGTCTCTCTAATGATCCACTTGATTATTCCTAAATGTTAATTGCGAAAGTCGCCTCTCTAATGATCCACTTGATTATTACTATCTATTTATCTATCTATCTATATAAATCAATCTATCTATGTATCTATCTATGTATCTATATATCTATCTATCTATCTATATATCTATCTATCTATCTATCTATCTATCTATCTATCTATCTATCTATCTATCTATCTATCTATCTATCTATCTATCTATCTATCTATCTATCTATCTATCTATCTATCTATCTATCTATCTATCTATCTATCTATCTATCTATCTATCTATCTATCTATCTATCTATCTATCTATCTATCTATCTATCTATCTATCTATCTATCTATCTATCTATCTATCTATCTATCTATCTATCTAGATATATATATATCTATCTAATGTATGTATCTATCTATCTATATATACATATATATATATATATATATATATAAATATATATATATATATATATATATATATATTTACATATATATCTTTCTACCGATCTAACTATCTATCTATCTATCTAACTAAAACACACACATATAATAAAAAGATCTGAAACCCATGCTTGACGTCGGATGTGTCAGGATGGTATGCTCAGATAGCACTGCCAATCTGTAAACCATGACACAGCGCATTACGTTCTCCATGTTACATGCCGAAGGAGTTTGAGAAAGAACAAAGAAGAAGTTCAAGTTACCAATAAATATATTTGCAGAGATGTGATTGATTACCTAAACAAGCAGGTCCAAGGCGTCCTGGTTCACACGGATAACAGTTTCCGGTAATTCTGTCACATACCTTTTTCTTGCAAAATTCTGAGCAGGTATAATTACAGTCTAATCCATAGTAACCAGGTGCGCATTCTGAAACACGAAATGCGTTAGAGATTTTATATATATGTTCTGCAAGAGAATCACTTGTCAGTCGCATTGTACTTTGTTATTATTACTGAGACATTCCTAGTGATATTATGTGCCACTGTTGCATGTGTGTGTAATATATATATATATATGCACATGTGTGTGTGTATTTGTATATGAGTGTTCGTGGTGTGTGTGTGTTTATCTGTATATGAGTGTGTGTGCGGATCCTCCTGCGAGTGCGTGTGTTCATATTATCGTGTTGTGGTTGTTGTTGTCGATACCCAAATGCTTATGAGTAGGGCTCGGATTGTTATGACCTAAAAATCCTGAAATATGACATGCACATATGACCTAAAAAAGGCAAAATATGACCTTAAATATGCCGAAATATGACCAGAAGGTTTTTCTCATTTATAACCCAAAAAAAACGCAAATTATTATTGTTTGCATGTTTTACGCATTACATAGTAGTCATAGTACCTACATAGTAGTAATACTTAACAAAGCATGTATAAAAACACTTACCACATTTATTCCTCAGTTTTCATTGTTTGTACAATAGCAACCGACAACAACATACATTTTTAGAGTTTCAAATTTGAACGATCGTCGATTGTCACTGAGAATTGTTTTATATTTTGAAAAACTTCGTTCTACATCACATGATGTCACAGGGGCAAATCTAAATAATGTCAGATCATTTGCTGAAAGTTCAGGTTCATCCTCTTGAAATGTTGCATGTTTACCACTAAGTATGTCTGCAATTTTGCACAATGAGAAATAACCAGAATTTCTATGAAGAACACTTTCTAATTATACTTTAATCCTGTTGCTTACTTCACCGCGTGATCCATTTATTTCTGTTTGAATTTGTTTCACAATATCTAATGCATGATAAAGTGCAGTCCCTTCGCTTTCCAGACGTTTTATTGCTTTTGAAATTGCCGAAAAGTTTGACTTTATATAAGTCAGATTTTGTGATAGTCTGGTAGAAAATAAGCGTTGCACTGTTTGTATTGATGTTGCGTCGTCTTTGTCTAGGGCATTAAATATGTTAATTAGTGTTGAATAGTTGTCACAGTAATACTTTACAGCGTCCCGCCATGTACCCCAACGTGTAAGGATAGGTTGTGGATGAAGTGGTAGTTGAGGAGCTTCTTCTTTGAATTTTTGTACTCGAAGAGGATCCTTGATGAATATTTTTTTCCCATTTTAATAAGCTTGTCCACATCAGGAAAATTACCTCGAACTTCCTCAGCTACTCGATGCAGTGCATGAGCAAGGCAAGAAATATGGATCAATTTCGGGTAGAGAATTTGAAGTCCTTTAGTAACGCAAAATGAGGTAAACAGGTTACTAAAACACTTACCTAGCCTATTAATAAAAATATATTTAAAAAAGTATATATATAAAAAAAACATACAATAAAACTAAACAGGACAATTCTCCACGTATCGGCTCAAATTGAACCTTTTTCAAGAGACAAACAACAGAAAACTACAAAATAAAAAAAAAATAGATGTCTATATTTCATCAGAGACACTATAGATGAGTGCAAGAATAATAAAAGAAAAAGATTAGAAAAATACCCCTTTTGTCACTTTATCAGACAGGCATGTTTTAAGAACATAGTCACAACAGGCAAGACTGAAGGGAACAGAGACAGATGGGGACGTGAGAAAATATTCATGTGACAACCTAGCAAGGCTTGGAAACAACGATCCTGATAACAATACTGTGAACAGAGAACCATGGTCACCTACGCCAACAAGAATGGCATATGCCAATGATATATGAGTAATGATGAGGTTGTGTGGTGGTGGGGTGAGTGGGTTTGGGGAATGAAGGATACAAGAAGAATCAACATTTGAAAACGCATGGAATGAATGTGAAACCAAATATAGACATAAACATATATATAAAACTAAACCTAAACATACATAGAAATGTATACACACACCAAGAGTCAAGAAATAAACACATAATAAGATGAACACAGATGTGTGAATGATACCCACACAAAATGCACAGGCATGTACATGTATCCACACACAGGAAAGGGCTCACAACAGAATAGGTATACACATTGACACAGAATGGAGATACGTGCATTAACATAAAAAAGCGCTCACATAAATATACATATATATATATATGTATACATAAATATGAACATTCGTGCACATACACACTTTCTCACATAAATAATAACATGAACATTCGTACACATAGAAACATATACATATATTAATGTAAATATAAACGTTCCTTCACATAAAGATAATGCTATAACAAATGCATATGTATACATACAAATGTGTGGCCCAAAGTAATTGTGTGGATACATAGAACCATGTAAAACGAAATGCATGTACAAATAACTATACATGTGTGGGCACCCATCGAAGAGACAACTGCAATAAAAACGAGGAAATCAAAATCTAAATATGTAAATGATTTAACAATAACAAAATGGCAGAGTACAAAATAATCACATATTGATATACACAAACGAAAGAAGACATACAGGAATTATATAGAAGAACGTCAAACACAAAAATAATAAGTATTCACAAAAGTGTACAAAGACAAATAATTACAAGAATCAGTTCAATACGGGAGTAGAGGGTTTAAAGAAAAGGTGGGTAACTCAAACAAAACGGTGATTAATGTTCATTCCGTGTGGTTGCAAGACTCCCATATGACAAATGAGACGATATTCCAAGGACTGACGTTGCCGGTCACCGGTATAACAACGTAACAAACCGGTTACAGAGACATCAGAGCTACCATGATGTGACGGGCTGTTAAAATGATTAGCCACTGGGGAGTCACGATGATTCGTGATATCTCTCAAATGTTCGGCGAATCTATCAGCTAAATGTCTACCAGTCCCACCAATATACTTCATATCACAACGCTTACATATGATAGAGTATATTAAGTTACGGGACACACATGAAAAAGAATCCCGAATATCAAAGTGTGATTTAGGAAACTGTAAAATAGGAGTGAGAATAAGAAAAGGGCAAGTCAAACAATTTCGATGACAAGGGACAGTTCCTAATTGACCTGCAGAAGTGCGCAGACGAGAATGAACTAAGAGATCCCGAAGGTTTCTGTCCCTCCGAAAAGCGACTAGTGGAAGAGAGGGAAATGCATGACTGGAGATGGGATCTAACTGGAGGATATAGAAATGTCGTAATAGGATACGTAGTGCCGGCATAATGAGCCAGCACCCTCCGAAGAATCCACTTATGCAGGCTTACATTGCGTTGGATTCTTTAATTATACTCAGAATGACAACCGAACATGGGGAAGTGTTTCCTGAACATAGTATGTTGTCACAATTCCAGCGAGACACGCAAAACTCAGATGCTGGAAACTTTTCATCTGCCCGAGGTTTTCATATTATTGAGTGATTGAAAATATATTTCACCGATTGTATTATTGCATAGTAATATGTATGTCCTCCTTTTGCACTAGTGTCCCATTATTATGCCCACATTTATAATATGATGCCCTTTATTATGCTCATGGATTCAGATTATTCACGTACTATGTTGATCGCATTTCCGTGTTGATGTCCTTTCCGTTATTCCTCCTCATTTCCTGGTATTCCGACATTGGGTGGAATCCACATTACATTAGCCCTCGTACACATGTTATATAAGCCTGTTGTTAAGAGTATATCACTATTGCTTTAATCACTTACCTTTGATTGTCATGTTTATTTATAGCTAGGATGGATGATATTGAGTCTGTCGGGATTGTTATTTAGTAGGTGGTTTATCAGTTATATTTCCAGTGTTATTAGTTTTGCTACTAGTTTGTGGCAAGTCTTACCAATTTGAGAAGTTTTAGAGTGGCACCAGTTCTTTTTTTAAAATATATTTTATTGTAATTTTTTTCTTCTTAGTGATTTCTCTAATTCTACGATGTCAATGTACATTTGTTGCAACTAGGACAGCGTTGTTTAAATTGTAGTGACTGCATGTTCTGAAAGTTACATTCTTCTGTCCCACCGTGACAGGACCTATTAAAGTACACTTTTTATCGACTGACTTGATCAGCAGCCATACATTCCTTCAGGAAGGCATACTACATTTAAAACTACCACGCTATAGTATAACCACATATTAAATAACAGACAAGACCAGACATAGTATACGAGAGTGAGTTAGCGATGTTTAAATTTGACTGCAACAATTGCCCTCATTAACTCATTTTTTTCTGGATTTATTTACACCATATTATACGTGACCATTAAATAAAGGCATACTGTCAATAAAGACTTCGTGTCAAATCGAGATATGTTATTGCATGCGATGTTCCCATGACGTACGCGCGCAGTTCCATAGTTATAATAGACCTGTTTAAATGTGGTTGTTAACAAACAGACAACCACTATTGCTTCCCCCATAGAGACCAACTCTGTAAAGTGCAGAAAGGGCTTAGTCCGATTAACAGACGCTGAAATCTAAGACTGGTCGGGCAAGGGAATATTATTTCTCAGTCAATCGCATGTGGCGCTTCATTTATGTCTTACAGTCTTAGCGAACTGACTCTGCTCTCTACACTGATGATATGCTAAAACGTCAATAACATGTGATAGAGTTTCTGCCCTTCTCCCATGGTCTGTTCATCTGTGATTGTCACAGAAAAATTATTACACACTACGGCAGACATGATTTTAAAAATGTTCAAAGATAACCATTTCACAATTAATAGGTTTATTTTTGAATCTTGAGAAGCTCATTCACTCTTGTGTAAACATATTCATGACAAAACACGGCTGAACATTTCACAAAACAAAAAAGCAAAGTATTTATTGTAGGCAAATGTATCATCATTGGCCCGTGTATATCACCTAGCACATTATTCTTCAAGTGTCAGTAGATAAACATGAAGATACACTATAGAATATGATATTTATTGTTTGCCGATATTGCTTTAATATTTTCTAGAATAATAATACGATTAGAAGTCTTGCACTATGAATAACCGGTTTGACTGATTTGTTGGCATATATTTACCTGGCTGTGAGCGATGCATCTTATATATGGATATAACTAACACTGAAACACTGACTGTATATATATATATATACGAACAGGAGGTAGCAGTTAAAGCGGGCGTTAGAATATCAGAACGTTGTAATGAGTTAGACAAGCTAGCACTCTATCAATTTACCTGTTCAACATCTACGCTGAAACTGAAAACTGTATGCGAAACGTGAAAGACGTCATGACATATCCTGACTTGAAACCTCTTACCATCAGCAATCAGCAGATCCCAGAAATTATATATGCTGACGAAACAGCTCTCTTAACATAAAACGGGCATGGTCTAAAACTACTGTGGCCATCAACAAAAGAACATAGTGAAGCCCAAAATGTGTAAGTAAATATAAAGAAAACACAAATTATGAAAACGGATAAAGTTAAAGCAAAGCCAACGATGAAAAATAAAAAATTCGAACTAGAGAACGTAACACATCTTCAGTAAGTGAACACAAAAATACAGAGCTTAGGGGACTGAGATGTCGAAATAAAGAGAAACATTGGAATGGAACATTGAAACTTGCGCAAATGACAAGCTTCATTGGCAAGTTACCAGCAGCCTAACTAAATTATATATCGACAGAACATATGTATGTCCAGTGTAAATATACATTTGTGAGACATTTACATTATACAGAACAATAGCAGAGAGAATTGTTTCTTTCGGAAAGCAACACAAAAGACGACGATGGTGCAGTGATATATCAGATTGATTAAACATGTAGGGTGCACAGGGAACGCATTGCTCTAGGCGGACCCAGGGTTAGCAGATAACCAAGATCCCAAATGTACCTCCTCGCGGTGCACCCTGGAAACAGAAATACAGTAGATCGAGCTGATTCTGGTCAAATCATTTGGGGATCGTGTTCGAGAATGTGGAGGTAGCAGATGGAAAGAGATTGACTGCATAAGAGACAGACAATATCTCCGACACCATTTGCATCACCACATACAGCGACACTGTCGACATACAGTGAAGCTAGTCAGTCCAGTCCGAACATTGGAGGGGAGGCCTATGTAAAATGCACGTAAGGGTAGATGCATGGCGAGAGACAAATATATTTCATACTGAGTACAATGAAACAATGAAAGGGCAGAAAACGCTAGAGGGCAGCGCGAACTGCAAATAGAAAGTGAAAAGTTCCTAGGAAAAGGGAAATACAAGTTCCGTCAGCTCGAGACGAGTTTCTTGTTACCTGTGCTCCGTACAGAGACCCAGACCCAAGCATTGGCGTTTGGAAAAGCAAGAAGTCCTAATCCAACTAAAGATGTCGAGCCTTCCTAAACCGGAAATATGCTCACGAAGAGAAATGGTCCCGTACTCGATGGGCTTAGGCAAGAAAGGGACAACGATGGCAGTCCTGGCCCAACTCTACTGTCAAGTTCTCCTATACCGGAAAAAAACACTTGCAGAGAGAAAGGGTTCCGTACCTGATGGGCTCAGGCACAAAAGAGACAACGATTTTAGCCCTGCCCCGACTCTAATGTCAGGTTTTCCTATACCAGAAATAACCTTGCACAGAGAAAGGGTTCAGTACCTGATGGACTCAGGCGCTATCGGGACAAGGACGCTCAGCACGAGAACGCCTTGGTCTCAAACGCGTGGTGTGAGGCTCGAACTTGGACAAGGGGCACACGATGTCGGTGAATGACACCTCGGCTAAGAGGGCGAAAGAGGCAGCGTCCAACTCTTCTGATGAGTTCTTCCCCTTAAGGAACCAATCTCACGGATGAGAAACGGTTCAGTACCCGATGGCACAGGCACAGTACGTCCAATTACACGAGGCAAGTTCATAGACAGTGGAACGCCTCGTGCAAGACAGACGAGAGAAAAAATCGTCTGGGCGAAGAGTCACTACATACACGCATGCCTGGAGACATATATTGAGACTGTCACAGGCTAGGGTAGACCACCCGAATTGTCAAGGCATGCCGAAATTGGATGTGCTAGGTCTACAAGGCGCATAACGGTGGCACAACGTAATCACTCTCCCGGCAGAAATCGCACGGATATCCGTGCTCGTTACAATGGAGCGAACGCACAACAAACAAACATAAAAAATGTCTATAGATGCGGCGACTTGAACAGACTGTCACATGATATATACGTATATATAATGATGTATTCGAACAGAAAACGCAATTCAGAATGTTTCTCTGTGATTACTGGTATTAAAGAAGGCTGCCATATGTCACTATTCAATATCGCAATTGACTGGGCTATGAGAAAAAGCACATTCAACGAAAATTTAGGAATCAAATGGATAAATAAAAGAACACTAGAAGACATAGATTTATGCCGTTGATCTTGCACTATTGAGTGAAAACCAACAAGATGAACAAAAAAAAACTGATAGATTAAATCTCATTGCAGGACAAATAGGTTTCCAAATCAACTCCTCAAAAACAAAAATTATGGATTTCACCAACTCACCTAACGCATTTACTTTAAATGGACAACAACTTGAAAAGGTACACACATTTTCATATCTAGGAAGCAAATTAACACTCGACGGTGATGTCATAGCAGAAATTACAGCTCGCATTGCACTAGCATGAAGTGCCTTTAACAGACTGTCTAATATCTGGAGGTCAAAGTCAATCAGCACATGCACGAAAATGCGCTTATTTAATTCCTGCGTTATTCCGGTGCTATCATATGGATGCGAGAGCCCGAAAAGCTCCTTATCTTCAGAAAAGAAATTACTCAGTTTCCAGAACAAATGTCTTCGTAGGATAACTAACACCCATTGGAGTGAATTCAAATAGAATGATAAATTCAAAGGAGACACATCAAAATTTCATCTCTGATGTTATCAGAAAACGCCGTTGGTCCTACATCGGGTATGTGCTACGTGAAGACATCAACATAATACACCACCAATCTCTTGAATGGATTCCTACATGCAAAAGAGCCAGGAGTACTATTCAAGAGCTGCACAGAATAGCTTTGCACAGACAAATTGGAGAGTTCTGACCTCTGCCCTATGCGCTAACTTCAGCGTAAAAGGAAAATTATGATATATAATTGTGATATATAATTGAAAATTATGATAATATATATGACAAACATATATATATATATATATATATATATATGTTTGTTTGTTTGTTTTTCGTCCGCTCCATTGTAACCATCACGGATATCCGTGCGATTTCCGCCGGGAGCGTGATTACGTTGTGCCACCGTTATGCGCCTTGTAGGCCTATCACATCCGATTTCGGAATGCCTTGACAATTCGGGTGGGCTACCCTTAGCCTGTGACAGCCTCTATATCTCCAGGCACGCGTAGTGGAGACTCTTCGCCCAGACGATTTTTTTTGCTCTCGTCTGACTCGAACGAGGTGTTCCACTGTCTATGATCTTGCCTCGTGTAATTGGACGTGCTGTGCCTGTGCCCATTGGGTACTGAACCGTTTGTCATCCGTGAACCTGGTTCCTTAGGGGGATGAACTCAACAGAGGATTTGGACCCTGGCTCTTTCGCCCTCTTAGCCGAGGTGTCATTCACCGACATCGTGTACCCATTGTCCAAGTTCGAGTCTCACACAACGCGTTTGAGAGCAAGGCGTTCTCGAGCTGAGCGTCCTTGTCCCAATAGCGCCTGAGCCCATCAGGTACTGAACCCTTTCTCTCTTCAAGTGTATTTCCGCTGTAGGAAAGCCTGACAGTAGAGTTGGGTCAGGCCTAATTCGTTGTCCCTTTTGTGCCTGAGCGCATCGAGTACGGAACCATTTCTCTTCGCGAGCATATTTCCGGTTTAGGAAGGCTCGACATTAGAGTTGGATGAGGTCTTCTTGCTTTACCAAACGCCAATGAATGGGTCTGGGTCTCTGACTGTAAGGAACACAGGTAACTAGAAGCTCGCCTCGAGCTGACGGAGCTTGTAGTTCCCCTTTCTTAGGGACTTTTCTCTTTCTATTTGCAGTTCGCGCTGCCCTCTAGCGCTGTTCTGCCCTTTCATTTTTTCATTGTACTCGGTATGAAATCTATGTCTCTCGCCATGCATCTACCTTTACGTGCATTTTACATTGGCCGCACCTACAATGTTCGGACTGGACTGACTAGCTTCACTGTATGTCGACAGTGTCACTATATGTGGCGATGCTGGTGGTGTCGGAGATATTGTCTGTCTCTTTTGCAGGCAAATCTCTTTCCATCTGCTACCTCCACATTCTCGGACACGGTCCCCAAATGATTTGGCCAGAATCAGCTCGAGCTGCTGTATTTCTGTTTCCAGGGTGCACCGCGTGGAGGTACATTTGGGATCTTGGTTATCTGCTAACCCTGGGTCCGCCTAGAGCAATGCGTTCCCTTTGCACCCCATATATATATATATATATATATATATATATATATATATATATATATATATATATATATATCTATATATATAGGTACAGTTCAATAAAAGCTGGAAGTAACAATCATCAGCATCATAAAGTACCGCCTCCGCAACGAAGGTAGAATGCAACAATCCTCCAACATCACATGACTCGTGTTTTGGTTGTACACTTTGCTGAACTTTAACCTGACCATCTTAATACAAGTAACGGTAGGAAAGATAAAATAAACAACCTTCGCAGTCTTTTCCAGCAAATCCAGTAATGCAAGTGCAATTTCCGAGTATATAGTCGCAAGTATCACTACACAAAACAGAGCAATTTAGAGAGCAATTTAATCCGTAATTTCCCGCAGGACACACTGCAATGAGAAGACATTTAAACATCAGTGTCAAGGAGATATATATATTTATATGGCCGTTGATAATAATTAAGACTGAAGTAAAACTACATAACCAATAAGGTATTTTGGAGAACACAAGGTAGTGAGTTGTACTGTTCACAAGTAAATTATCACACTAATAGACCACAAAAACAACAACATATTGGTCACTATATAAACACTATACTGAATCAAAATTTAAAAACGTATGGTCTTAATTAAAATACAGACATACATATAACAATCGGTAAATATAAATATACTATATTTCCTGAATATTTATCATAATTCACCTTTTGCATATATATTTCTTGATAAAGATGTTATGATTGAAATGTGGATTAAGTATGTAATGTATACTGACATATATTTTATTGTGATAGCTAGTTTGCTAGTATGTACAATTAACAGTTACCACTCACGGAAACATCTATTATATACTTTTTCCCAATCATATTTTACCACTGACAGAAACATCTATTATACACTTTTTTCCAATCATATTTTACCACTGACAGAAACATATATTATACACTTTTTTCCAATTATATTTTACCACTGACAGAAACATCTATTATACACTTTTTTCCAATCATATTTTACCACTGACAGAAACATCTATTTACACTTTTTTCCAATCATATTTTACCACTGACGGAAACATCTATTATACACTTTTTTCCAATCATATTTTACCACTGACGGAAACATCTATTTACACTTTTTTCCAATCATATTTTACCACTGACAGAAACATATATTATACACTTTTTTCCAATCATATTTTACCACTGACAGAAACATCTATTATACACTTTTTTCCAATCATATTTTACCACTGACGGAAACATCTATTATACACTTTTCTCCAATCATATTTTACCACTGACGGAAACATCTATTATACACTTTTCTCCAATCATATTTTACCACTGACGGAAACATCTATTATAAACTTTTTTCCAATCATATTTTACCACTGACGGAAACATCTATTAAACACTTTTTCGCCATCATATTTTACCACTGACAGAAACATATATTATACACTTTTCTCCAATCATATTTTACCACTGACGGAAACATCTATTTCCGACCTTTATAAATATGGAAGAAATATCTCTAGTACATACGTTTTGCAGCATGTGTACCACTGAATGAAACATCTTTATTATACATTATTTCTACCATTTTATCCACTGATTGGAACATCTCTTGTATACATCTTTTTCATCATTCTTACTACAGTGGGAAATTTCTCTAGTTAACACTTTTCCCAACATGTGTACCACTGCAGGTAAACACCTCGTGTGAAAACATTTTTCAACACGTGTACAACTAAATTAAACAACACGAGTGCACATTTTCCAACATGTGTACCATTGAAGGGGATCACTATTCGCATATATAAGGATGCACCCATATATAGAACCACAGATCACAACACGCATGTGGTCTTTCGGAAAAAATAAAAGCTGTACAGATAAAATCTTTGTCCTCAAACAACGTTCAGAAAGAGCGACAGAACATAACCAAGAGTTATATTTGCTTTTGTGGACCAAGAGAAAGCTTTTGACATAGTGTATAGAGCACAACAATCCATACAACAACACACATATGGAGTTCCCTCCGCAACATCTGATAAGCCTGTGTCGGATATTATACCTCTGACATAGACACGTGTAACAACTTGAGCATGGGAAACACATATGATAATTATAGTTGAAACATTAGGAAAGTGCTGAAAAGTACCACCAAAAAAAACAGCACATGGACCAGATGACATTATATACGATGATATTAGTCGGAAAACGGATGAGGAGTTGGGAGAGTTGGCAGACATGTTCAATAATAGCCCCTTAAAGGGCTCATTAAAAGAAGACTTGATGCACGACTACTTAGTTCCACTAACCAAATCTGGCAAGTATCACAACAGGATACATGACTACAGAATAATAACACAAATTCTAAAGACCAACGGGAATTGACAGTCATTTCAACGATTCCCAATCACCTAGCAACTCGGGTATGCAGTTTTTACCGTACTTGACTAACCGCATGTCCAAAAACGCATTCGATTTTGTCAAGGCATTCAAAATGTGCACTTAAGTCACCGAGAATGGACCAATCGAGATAAGAGATAGTACGTACAGTGGCTCATGTGGAAAAAAATTATGTGTTTTTAATGGCTTCTAGTATACTTTGTGTTACAGGCAATGTTAATCAATGGTTGATTAATTACCACTGTAAATGTAAAACCCTATCGTTACGTCATCTCTCAGATTTGTTCCACTGATATTTGGTTGTGTTTTTTTCTTCTATTTTCTGTGTGCGTTGTTTCAACTGAGACCTTGTTTTAACGCATCTAGGTTAAATACATAGTTATATCTGGCGTGTTATTCCTACTCTTCGTTTAAATTACTGTGAATGTATTCTTAAGGAAAGACTTTTGTAGAAACGCCGATTTGTGTTCATTTGTATGTGTGTTTCTAAGTATTAGCAGACTTCATTCCTCTATTCTAAATTTATAATGCATATTATGTGTGCCACCAATATGGAATACCGTGCTTTTCCGCATGCGGTATTTTTAGTAACGCGTTCGTTGTGTTATTGAATGGCATGCGACTTCCAATAGTATAAGAGATATGTTCACATAACTAATTAGGCTTTGATCAGGTTTTAAAAAAAAAATTATTCTCATGTTTCCGTTGATCACTATTGATAAAAGCTTAAAAACATACCCCACGTAATAAATCACCCGGAGAAGAGGCTAGGTTATACTCAGGGAAGTAATAAAAGCGTATTGAAACACATGTGTCAAGAGGTTAACCAGATTATTCAAAATAGACTACACAGAAATAAAAGTACCAGACAACCGGCAACATTTTTTTGGATTTAAATTAGTAATTGTAGCATTATGGTAACACACATGTAATAATAGACAATGTGAATAATATAATGTCTTCTCCTTTTTTATGGCATGCGGGTAAAATCTACGCAAAAATAATGTAATAGAGAGCCCGATACATTGCAGAGCAACACTGAATACCGATCTATTGGCGTCAGAAGCGGAGCATTTTGTACAGTAACTATATTTAAGATTATCCATAAGTGAAAAAGCAATCAAGTATAATCAAGACCTAAATACATTATTTGAAATACCAAGAAACGGCATTCGACAGAGTAGATTACCTGGAAAACGACCGTCAAGTTTTGCCAGTGACTAAGACATTAGATAAGACATGTTAATTAATGTATCTATCAGAGTAAACTTAGGAAATCGAATTACCGGTGTCACATTGAGGGCCGGTCCATCCTATCTTACATGTTTTACAGTTTCCAGTTAAATATGCACACCACGTCTCTATACAGTGGATACTACAGGGTTGTGTACAATTATGTGCATAGTAACCTGGTGTACAGGCAACAGTACATAGACCTGTATTCGGGCTACATATTTCCGTTTCATTGCATTCGCAGGGTTCATCACAGAAGTCACCTTTGTCAATTTCACTATAACACAATGGATCTGTGTAGAGGCAAAATGTTAAGTAGCAACATAAGACTAGAATGCAGCATTAGATTACGTAACACCATTAGTTTAGATAGCACCATTAGATTAGACAGAAACATTAGATTAGATAGCAACATTAGCTTAGATATCAGCATTAAATTAGGTACAACATTGGATTAATTAGCAACATTAGATTAAATAGCAACATTAGATTAGACAGCAACATTAGATTAGATAGCAACATTAGATTAGACAGCAACATTAGATTAGATAGCAACATTAGCTTAGATATCAGGATTAAATTAGGTACAACATTGGATTAATTAGGAACATTATATTAAATAGCAAAATTAGATTAGACAGCAACATTAGATTAGATAGCAACATTAGAATAGATAGCAACATTAGCTTAGATAACAGCATTAACTTACGTACAACATTGGATTAAGTAGCAACATTATATTAGATAGCAACATTAGATTAATTAGCAACATTAGATTAGATAGCAACATTAAATTATATAGCAACATTAGATTAGATAGCAACATTAGATTAAATAGCAACATTAGATTAGATAGCAACATTAGATTAGATAGCAAGATTAGATTAAGTAGCAACATTAGATTAGATAGCAACATTAGATTAAATAGCAACATTAGATTAAGTAGGAACATTAGATTAGATTGAACCATTAGATTAAGTAGCAACATTAGATAAAATAGCAACATTAGATTACGTAACACCATTAGATAAGATAGCAACATTAGATTAGACAGCAACATTAGATTATATAGCAACATTAGTTTAGATAGCAGCATTAAATTACGTACCAACATTGGATTAGATAGCAACATTAGATTCGATATTCACATTATATTAAGTAGCAACATTAGATTACGTAGCAACATTAGATTAAGTAGCATAATTATCTAAATTAGCTACGATAAATTGAATGAAAACTATGGATTTATGTGGCTAAATTATATATATTAGCAGCAATAAATTAAGAGACAACACTGGATTAAGTAGCAACATTAGATTTCGTTGCAATATATAATTAAGCAGCAACATTATAGTAATCAGAAATTGCAACATTAGCTCATGTAGCAATATTATATTAAGTAGCAACATTAGATTACGTAACAGCATTTAATTAAGTAGCATCATTAGAGTAAACAGCAACATTGAACTAATTAGCTGCATTATATTAAGTAGGAACATTATATTTCGTTTATTCTGTATATTCACAGTTGTCGTAGATTCACGTGTTTATGATAGGTCTATAACGAGTTATGGAAATGTGTACATAAAAAAATACATCGGTTATGCCCATCTTTCATTTGTAATTATCTTGCTCGACATATTTAGGCGACCCTCTTTTGAGTATAAAAATAAGTAAAAACGGAGAAAGAAGGTATTTACTCTATTTTTTTGTGTACCACCAGAGTATTAAATACCATCTTCTGGTTTATTATAGAGGGGGAAAAGAAGGGGAAAAAACCACAAACTCACCTTTATCATCCACTGGCTTGAATACGATCTTAACATTTCATTGTCTTCCGGAAGGGACAATGGGTAAGTTGAATAATATCAGGTTTGTTCATAATAGATTAGAGATGAATTGAAACAGAAATAACTGCCTTTAGATAAGCAGATTAATGCCTCAACGTATGACACAATTGAAGTCAGTGGCTGTTCCTTGTGCAAAACCTCTACGTGCATCAATCACATAGGTGCGGCTAATAATACTATATGTATATACATGTGCACATCTACATGCATGTGTGTATGTATGTATGCGAGCGTGTGAGTGAATGATGTATATACATATATATATATATATATATATATATATATATATATATATATATATATATATATATATATATATATATATATATTTGTATGTGTATGCGTGTGTATGTGTGCGCACGTATGTATGTATGTATACGCATGCCTACCTGTATGCATGTGAGTGTATTTGTACATGCATATTTGCATGTATATATGTATGTGTATGTTATTGTGTATTTGTGTAGGTTTTTCTGCATGTATGTGGGCGTGATTATATATATATATATGTAAGTGTATGTATGTGTGTCTGTATTGTGTGTGTTTGTATTACATATGTGTACGTGCGTGTGTGTATGTATGTCCTCGTTTGTGTGCGTTTGTGTGTTGATGGATGTTTGTGTGTGTGTATTTGTGTATCTATTTGTATTAGTGTCTATGTGTTATGTGTGTGTATGTATTTTTTGTGCATGTGTGTTTATGCGTGATGAGAGTGTATGTGTGTGTTTATGAGAGTGTGTGTTTGGTATGTGTTTTTGTAAATGTTTGTGCGTGTATATTTGTGTTAGTTAGTTAGTTAGTCGTCGGATAATCATCACCGCAAACTGGACACATCCATAGTTGCTCTAATCTCTCCTTGAGTGTATCCGCCATCACACTTCTGCTGACAGTACCGTTCCTATGCTGGTTGTCCATCATTCTTCTTCGCCTCCAAAATGTTCACCTCTAGCAACACCGCATTTCAATCCCTGATATTTAATCCTAGCCATTGAAAAGGAATCATCATCCACATTAGTCTCACTCTGGCGTGTTATATCTCTTAAGGAATTCAAAACGTCAGTGCGATCCATTGCCCCATCGCCCTTTGCCACAATCGCACACGATGCCAGTTGATCCACTCTTTTATTGCCTCGAACGCCCACATGTCCCGGCACGAAAATAAATGTAACCGCTTTCAAGCTCGCATTTCTTAAGTCCTCAATCCACTGTTCGCGAACGAGACCCACTTGTACCATCTTAATCATACTCATAGAGTCACTCAAGATGCAGACCTGCGTTAATTTCTGTGTGCGTAGCCACTCAAATACCTTGGTCACCGCCATAGTCTCCATGGTCATACTACTCGTAGTGACCGCAAATGCACCACTTTCCTCCTTGATCGTTTTACCTGCGCACTGAGCTGTAAAGGCCCAAGCACTGCGAACATGCCTAATTACAGATCCATCAGTGTATATAATCACATCCCCCTCTTTGGTATTCTCACTGATTAAAGCCTGCACTTCTTTCTCCACAGCTGTGGGACATCATTCTCTGCATTCCCTGCTAAGTGATATTGCTACTCTCAAACAAGTTTCGAAATCTGTGGGTAGACCTATCCATTCCGCACCTGCTGCCACATCCTGTAATCTGCACACGCTTTGTATTACATCCTCAGCACGTCCCATCCACGACCTTCCTCTCTTGAGTCTGCTGCCATTAACTTTCTGTATTTCGGAAAGCAACGGGTGTTCCTTATCTGCATGTATTTGGAGGTACGCCCGTGCACGGCAATACTGTAATCTATGCTCAGCTGTTGGGCAGTCAAGTAGGTATCGCATAGCTCTTGTCGATATGTCTCTTGTGCATCCCAGAATGATACGCATTGCTGCATTCTGGACTCTATCCAGTCTTTCGATCTGAGTTTGGCTAAGAGTCAGAATGGCCAGTGCATATTCCACCACAGCCACAACCAAACCCTGGTACAAAAGAAATAACAATCTTTGCTCACACTGCGCAGCAGCCATAACCGTCATTGCTCTTAAGCCTTTGCCTGCCCTTATGATAATGTGGTCAACATGTTCCCTGAAACTCAGGCTTCTGTCAAAAAACACACCCAGATATCTCATTGTGCTAGTTCTTTCTAAACTTTTCCCGGTTAACGAAACTTGTGGCATGGGTGTCTTTACCATGTGATTGTTCAATGAAAACCACGTCACAATGCCTTAGACTGATTAACCACTGCTCCCGTATCTCGACACCAATTTGTCAGTCTGTCCAGCTCCTTCTGTAGTTCCACGACGCACTCTTCTCGATTTCTGCCCTGTCTATACACCAGGATATCATCGGCATATGACATCGTTCTGCCAACACCTGTGATTTGATTGCCAGCGATATGTACTGTGTATACATTGAAAAGTACAGGAGATAGAGGCGATCCCTGTGGCAGGCCAGGGCTAATAACCGTTGGTGTAGAGTTATTCTGCATAGTTATTATTCTGTAGCCATGTATCCTGGTGTGGTCCTTCCCAGGTTTGGGTAGTGGAACTAAATAGCTGTGCAACCAGTCTTCTTTCACTGTGCCCTTTAGAAGGCTATTATTGAACATGTCCGCCAACTCTCCCAACTCCTCATCCGTTCTTCGACTAATGTCATCGTATCTAATGTCATCTGGCCCTGGTGCTATATTGTTGTACTTTTCAGTGCCTTCTTGATTTCTGCAACTGTGATTAGCATATGGTTATCCATGCTCAAGTTCTTACATGTGTCTGTGAGCGTTTTCCTGATTTCTTGATATGCCTCCACATTTCTCTGACCAATTTGTGCGGTGTAGTGTGCCAGCAACACCGCACCTTTTGTCTCGTCCGTCTTCTGCCAGACGGTATCGTCGCTCTGGAAATCGGCAATAGTCACGCGTCTTGTGAGACCATTCATGGACTTGTGTAACCGCCAGAACAATTTTAGTGACTTTTCGCGTGTGATCTCTTTGCAAAATTCGTCCCATTTTGACGCCTTTGCTGACTTTGCAATATCTTTGAATGTTTGGACTAAGATATCTTTCTTCCGTTTCCATTGTGAGACCTCCATGGGCTGAGCCGCAACACGTTTCCGTGCCCTTTGCAATAGTGATACTGCTTTCCGTTTCTCGCTCCATGCCCTTTGAACCTCTTCGTTCCACCAGGGGGGCCTATCCCACACCAGATTTCCCACTACTTGAGCCTTACGTTTGTCTTGTCAAATTCTGCTCACAACATCCACTCCTCTGCGATCATATTTAAAGGATCTTACCTTTTGCCTTATCTGCTTACTTTTGTCATTTTTTTAAGAGAACAACACATGGGAGGTGGTCACTGCCATGATGCCTCAGCACGTCCCATTTGCAGATAGCCACAGAAGCTGATGACACCAATGCCAGGTCGATAGAGCTATCATCATTACCACCCCTGCTTGCCATCCTTGTTATACGGCCATCGTTAAGGCACACCAGGTCCGTATCTGTCAGGGCCTCCTAAAGTTCTCTTCCCTGTTTGTTCGAAGCACTATTGCCCCATGATGTACCTTTCGCATTGAAGTCACCGCAAACGAGGATATGCTTTTCCTGTTCCATTATCTCCCCTAGGATCTTCCAACCCTGAAGATCAATTCTCGTGTTGCAGGCATACACATTTACAATCATGATTGGGTGCTGGACCCTCTGGACCCTCACTGCCTGTAACTGGATATTGTCACTATCCCACTTGGACATATCAACCTCGCATACACTAAAACCCTCGCGTACTAAGATTGCCTGTCCAAGATGTCGCCTGTTGTAGAAACACTGAAATCCGGCTATCCTGATATTACCACTTTCACCTAGCTGCGTTTCTTGCAATACAATGACGTCAACCTCATAACACATCTTTTCTAGCTCTGTTCTACGCGTGTGTACACTGGCCACATTCCAAAACAGCACACGCACGTTTTTAATTCCTAGCCTAGCTGTTTTCGATTTTTGAGCCACCACGTTTAGGCCGCTTGATATTGGCCGCCATTTTTTCAAACAGTGTGACAACGAATACGAATGTGTTAATACTTCCGGTCAAAATGGTGGATAGCAACAGAAGTGCTTTGTGTGTCGCCTACAGTTTCACTTGAACAATGGATATATTCGTTGTTTTCATTTAGGAGATTGTGTGGTGATGTGTTGTTATTCTCTGACCAGGAGGTCCACTCATTAAGATCTTCGCCGGTGCTAACGGAGTGCGTGCATCTGAGCTGAAGTCTTCGTGAGTGTATTCGTTGTCACATTCGTATATTTGTGTGTTTAGTGTGAGTTCATGTTTTCATGTGTGTGTGTTTCTGTGCGTCGGAGTGCGTGTATGTGTCTGTTTGTGACAGTGTATGTTTCTCTGTGTCTGTTATGTATATGTGTATCTGTCGTGTTTTTATATCTGTAGTGTGTGTGTGTTTGTTGTGTGTCCGTTGTTTGTCTCTTATATCTATGCTATGTGTCTATTGTTGTATGTCATGTGTGTGTTGTGTTGTTTTGTGTACTATCTGTATAGCGTGTGTTTGCTGTATGTATGTTCTGTGTGTATGTTTCTGGTGGTAGGGTGTGTGTGTACTTATTTTGTAGATTTTTTTTGTTTGTAACTGTTACGTGTGTGCATGCTTGCTTGTGTATATATCTGAGTGTAATGCGAGCCTGTGTATGTGTGCGTGCGTATATGTTTGTATAAGCCTTTGTGTGTGTGCCTGTGTATGTATGTGTCTCTTTTGTGTGTATATGAGTATGTGTGATGCTGTGTGTCTGACTGTCGTGTGTCCGATGTCTGTTATGTGTCTGCTGTATATTGGTGTTGTGTCAGATGTCTGTGTTGTGTCTGTTGCTGTGTTTCTGTTGTTGTGTGTCTCTTGTGCGTCTTTTTTGTGTAATGTGTTTGTCTTTTGCGTGCATGTGTGTGTGTGAATGTGTGTATATGTATATGTATATGGATGTGTCTTTATGTGTGTCAGTGTGTGTTTCTACATTTGAGTATAGGTGTGTATGTATGTGTGCGTGTGTGTGGTTGTGTGTGTGTGTGTGTCTGAGAGTGTGATTCTGAATTTTTGTCTGTGTGTGTTTGGGTGTGTATTTTGTGTGTGTGTCTCTGTGTGCCTGATATTATTCTGTTTGTGTCAGTTTGCATGTGTGTGTTTGTATCTGAGTGTCCGTGTCTGCGTGTGCATGTTATTATACGTGTGTGTGTGTGTGTGTATACAGATCGTGCATGTGAGTGTCTTTTGTGGCAATTGTTTTTTTAATTAAGGCAGAACTGGTGGGAACACTGGCACCACTTTGAGATAAAAAGGATGTGAACTAAAATATACTATAAATTTGCATATTTAAATAAATAATCCTTAGAAATGTCCATACATTCAAATATGATTGGTTTGATATCTTCATAAGTCTCCCATGGCTTGATGTGATATCTTCATAAGTCTCCCATGGCTTGATGTGATATCTTCATAAGTCTCCCATGGCTTGATGTGATATCTTCATAAGTCTCCCATGGCTTGATGTGATATCTTCATAAGTCCCCCATGGCTTGATGTGATATCTTCATAAGTCTCCCATGGCTTGATGTGATATCTTCATAAGTCCCCCATGGCTTGATGTGATATCTTCATAAGTCTCCCATGGCTTGATGTGATATCATCTTCATAGGTCTCCCATGGCCTGGTGTAATATATCCATACGTCTACATATTCTTCGTTTGATAACTCCATACCTTTATTTGCGTTTCGTGTGGCATCTCCATACTTTTGCATGTGTTGTTTGTGGTATCTATGTCTAGCATGGATTGGTGTGGAAATGTCCATAATTCTACATGGCTGGTTGTGATATATCCATACTCGAACATTGGTTGGACCATATATAAAGATAATTTTACCGTGGCTTGGTGTGATGTATTCATACTTCTACTTGGGCATGGTGTGATGTATTCATACTTCTCCTTGGGCTTGGTGTGATGTATTCATACTTCTACGTAGGCTTGGTATGATGTATTCATACTTATACTTGGGCTTGGTGTGATGTATTCATACTTCTCCTAAGGCTTGGTGTGATGTATTCATACTTCTACTTGGGCTTGGTGTGATGTATTCATACTTATACTTGGGCTTGGTATGATGTATTCATACTTCTACTTGGGCTTGGTGTGATGTATTCATACTTCTACTTGGGCTTGGTGTGATGTATTCATACTTATACTTGGGCTTGGTGTGATGTATTCATACTTATACTTGGGCTTGGTGTGATATATTCATACTTCTACGTAGGCTTGGTATGATGTATTCATACTTCTACTTGGGCTTGGTGTGATGTATTCATACTTATACTTGGGCTTGGTGTGATGTATTCATACTTTTACTTGGGCGTGATATGGTACCTCTGTACGTGTACATGGGCTTGGTACGATACATACATAATTCTTCAGCGCATGTGGTTTGCGTCTGTGTGTCTCACCAATGGCTCACTAGACAAACAAACCATTTAAAAGAAATCCTTATTAGATGATATGCCTTTATTTTGAGGATATCTCCTTATAGAAGCTTCATGGCACGGCCTCTATCCAATCCCGTAGTCGTAACCTTCGATAACAGTTACCATGTTGTTCAGACATGCCGACGTTGTGCTTGAACTAGCTACGGCATTACGTGGGTGGGCGGAACAACACAGAAATCGATCACAAGGGCCAGAGTCGTGTCCTAATGTCGACGTCTTTTTCGGCGGTTTTCGATTCGAAACACCATCGAGTCTGATGGCTGCTGCAACAGAGGGCGGATCACTTATGGGAATGTCTCACGTGCTGTGAGACCAGTTTCGTATAAATAATTAATAATAATTCTTCATTTGCGTGGTGTGCTATTTCCATACGTCTACTACGGGTTGTTGTTGACATTTCTATATAAATAACCAAATGGTCAGAGGGTGTCCGACAAAGTGGAGAGTGCCGCAGTAACTAAAGTAACAAATAGTAATGGACAATTAGATAAACACCTTACTGGGAATATCTAACTATGAACAAATTTAGATGAAAAGGTATATTAAAAACATTCAGTAAAATAAAACAGGACAATTTTCTAAATTGCGGTCCTCATGTGACCTTTCTCAAGAAACATTAAAAAAAACTACAAAAAACACCAAACTGTAAATATATTTACGGTTTGCTGTTTTTTGTAGTTTTTTTATGTTTCTTGATAAAAGGTCCCAATAAGACCGCAACGTAGAACATTGTTCTGTTTTAATTTATTGCATTTTTCCTCATATATCTTAACATCTAAATTTGTTCATAGTTAGGTATTCCCAGTAAGGTGTATATCTAATTTTGCACACCTATTTGAAATTTGTATATTTCTACATGCATTTGGTGTGATTTCTTCCTACATATGTCATGTCTTGTTATGTTATCTCACAACTTCTACATGTCCTTGTTGTGACATATCCATGCTTCTACATGTCCTTGTTGTGACATATCCATGCTTCTACATGCCTTGTTGTGACATATCCATGCTTCTACATGTCCTTGTTGTGACATATCCATGCTTCTACATGTCCTTGTTGTGACATATCCATGCTTCTACATGACCTTGTTGTGACATATCCATGCTTCTACATGTCCTTGTTGTGACATATCCATGCTTCTACATGTCCTTGTTGTGACATATCCATACTTCTACATGCCCATGTTGTGACATATCCATGATTCTACATGTCCATGTTGTGACATATCCATACTTCTACATGTTCTTGGTGTGACATATTCATGATTCTACATGTCCTTGGTGTGACATATTCATACTTCTACATGTCCTTGTTGTGACATATCCATGATTCTACATGTCCTTGTTGTGACATATCCATACTTCTACATGACCTTGTTGTGACATATCCATGATTCTACATGTCCTTGTTGTGACATATCCATACTTCTACATGTCCTTGTTGTGACATGTCCATGCTTCCATATGTCCTTGTTGTGACATATCCATGCTTCTACATGTCCTTGTTGTGACATATCCATACTTCTACATGTCCTTGTTGTGACATATCCATGATTTTACATGTCCTTGTTGTGACATATCCATGATTCTACATGTCCTTGTTGTGACATATCCATACTTCTACATGTCCTTGTTGTGACATATCCATACTTCTACATGTCCTTGTTGTGACATATCCATACTTCTACATGTCCTTGTTGTGACATATCCATACTTCTACATGTCCTTGTTGTGACATATCCATACTTCTACATGTCCTTGTTGTGACATATCCATGATTCTACATGTCCTTGTTGTGACATATCCATGCTTCTACATGTCCTTGTTGTGACATAACCATGATTCTACATGTCCTTGTTGTGACATATCCATGCTTCTACATGTCCGTGTTGTGACATATCCATGATTCTACATGTCCTTGTTGTGGCATATCCATACTTCTACATGTCCTTGTTGTGACATATCCATGCTTCTACATGTCCTTGTTGTGACATATCCATGATTCTACATGTCCTTGTTGTGACATATCCATGATTCTACATGTCCTTGTTGTGACATATTCATACTTCTACATTGTAATCAATACGGATATCCGTTTGATATTCGCTTGGAGCGTGGTTACGTTGTGCCACGGTTATGCATCTTGCATATCAGATTACGGCATGTCATGACATTTCGGTTGGGATACCGTAGCCTGTGACAGCCTCCCTATCTGTCGCCAGACAGCGAGTGTGTATTGACTCTACGCCGAAACGGTTTGTCCTTCACATCTATCTTGCGCGAGGTGTCTTGTAACTTGAAGCTTGTCTCGAGCAAACAACACTTTAGTTCCGATTTCCTTGAAACGTGTTCCGTTCTCTGTGCACAGGCCGCTGCCATCTAGCGCTGTATTTACTCTCAGTGCACTCATTGTGCTAGCGCACCACATTTTTTTGGAAAAATGTCTTATATCATCGGCCCACTTCGTAACATCTGCATTGGCCGCCCCTCAATGCTTCTGCGAAAATGATTCACTTTACTATGTGTCGACAGTGCGTCTGTGTGTGTTGCCGCAAAGGTAAATGAGATATTACATGTCTATTTGCAGTCAAATCTCTTTCCATCTACATTATCCACATCCACGGACACGAGCCTAAGAGTGTTATCCAGGAATACATAAGAGCTGCTGTATTTCTTTGTCCATGGTGCTCCACAAGGATGTACTCTTAGGATCGTGGTTATCCGCTAACCATGAGTCCGCATGAGAGCAATGCGAGGCGCCTTGCACCCCATTCTTGGCGGAATATACACATCTTTCTACATGTGTTTTGTGTGAGTCTTTCTTCTAAATGTGTTTAGTGTGTCATTTTCTTCTGATACGTGGCATTGGTATAATACATCCAAACTCCTGTATCGATTTGAACTTAAATATCGATACGTTTCCATTGGCTTGGTATATCTATAATTCTACTTTGGCTTGGTGTTATATTTCTACTTCTTTACATGAACTTTGTATTGCTGTACATTGTTATTTACTGGAATAGTGTGATAAGTCTGTACTTCTAGATGCGCTTGGTGTGATGTACTCGCACTTCTGATTTGGCATAATATGAGTATCTCCACTTTTCTACATGGGAATGATGTGATATCCCCACTGTTCTAAATGACTTGATGGGCTATCTCCACATTTCTACATGGGGTGTGTGTGATATCTTCACACTTCTACATTATATTTTTTTATTTATCCATACTTCTACATGGGTTTGGTAACATATATAACCATACTTCTTTCTTGGGTTGGTAAGATATGCCAATACTTTTACATGACGATGGTGTTATATATTCATACTTATACATGATGTTCGTGTGATATATTCATAATTCTACGTATGGTTGATGAGATATATATTTTCTTGTATATGTTGTTTGACATTTCCTGAATTGTACATGCGTTTTAAGTGATATGTTCTTACTTGTATATTATGTTGGTGTGATATAGTTAACATCTACGTGTGGTTAGTGTGGTGTATCATTATTTATTCATGAGGTTGACGTAATATATATTTACTTCTACATGAGGTTGATCTGATATACCCATATTTCTACATGTGCTTGGTGTATATATTATTACTAATACATGAGGTTGGTTTGAAATATTTCTAATTCTACTCGAGGTTATCTTTACCAATCTCCTTACAATCACTTTCACACCAACCTCAATTAGAAGTTTGTATATAGCAATGTGATATATTATATGCGTTAACATGGGGTTTTTGTGATATCTCCACACTTCTACGTGGGATTAATGTGATATATTTTTACTTCTACTTGAGATTGGTGTAATGTATCCTTACTTCTTACACACGGTTAGAGTGATTTAACCATAATTCTATATGTGGTTGATGTGATATATTATTACTTCTACATCTGGTTTGTGCGATATATTCATATTTGTACAAGTGACTGGTGTGATGTATCCTTACGTCTACATGCGGTTTTTGTGTTACTTGCTTACTTCTACAAGAGAATGGGAAAAAAATTCTCAAGAAAAAACTGGTCTTATTAAATTATTACAGAAATTCTATTTGATCTGACAGTAAAGATCCATGCCCATCGGCGGTGACTGGGGTCCAACCCGTCTGTGTAAATCACAAAATCTGATGGATATTCGCGTCGATTATCGCCTTGCTTACAGTATCCACGTTCACGGGGTTTTGTTCCCCGCATTTTCTACTGAGTGTAATAAGGGTCTTGACTCTTTCTTGAAAAACTGTAGAAATATGTATTTATTCCTCGCCCGGAATAATGTCTTCTGGGGCAGAAATATGTTTAGGGGTATCCTCTTAGAATCCACGATTTACCTCTATTCAGCATGTTTCTCTTCACACGAGAGAGCTCACTGTGTAGTGGATGGTATATGTAAGAACTGACTCTGAGGTATGCACGGGCACGTCACATATCAATTCTATGAGATATGCTCGAAAAATCAAGGAGAAATTTCATAACCACACAGGGTGTCCCTTGTGCAACCAAGGATGATCCGCATTGCTTCGTTTTGAATTATCTCCAGGCTCTCAGTCTGTGTGTGACTGTCGGTGATACAGGTCCCTGCATATTTAATGGAAGGTAGAAGAAAAACCTCATATAAGAATGCGAGCTGTGATTGTTAAGTATCATCCGCTACCATCACTCTCAGAGCTGAAAGTCATTTGCGGGTCTTTTGGATAACATGATCAACGTGTTTCCGGAAACACAGACTACGATACAATCTACCAGTTGTTGTAATGACGAGGTAGTGATTATATAGTACCCTATCATCTTCATCGTCGGTGTTGCAGACTTCATGATGTGATTGTTAAGAGATAACCATTTCACCTTCTCTTGGTTGATCAGTGCCACTGAATCATCACATCAGGAAGCGTTATGGTCTAGCTAATTCTGCAGTGATCAAACCGTTTCTGATCTATCTCTTCCCTGTCTGTATATCAGGATAGCATCGATAAAAGACATTGTTATATCTCTGCCGAATAGCTCCTGCTGTGGAATTGTTGTGTAGATATTGAATAATACGGGTGAGAGGGGAGATCCCAGTGGAAGGCATGGGCGTATTGCTATGGATTTAGATGTCCAACAACCACATCAGACAGCAACCTTCCTGTCGAGCAACACCGCTGATATCCATCTGACGATGAAAGGATCAACAATAAAGTGCAAGAGCTTGTTGATGACGTACTCGAACGTCAATCTGTTATTCTCGTCAAGTCATTCGGGACAGCACACGTTTCCAGACTTGCAAGGAAGCCCTCGAATACGTCGTAGACAAAAACAGCGACATAGCGCCATTTTCTTTCTGACGTCTGTAGCGTCCGAACGGGCCCGGAAAAATGCGACTCTCTTCCAGGTCTCGAGCGAGGAGATGTGCTACAATCTTCTCAATAAGTTTGCCAGTGGTGTTCTGCATCGTTATGGTTCGGTAACCGTTGAACTGGGAGTGACTTTTATTAGATTTCTTTAGTGGCAATAGTTAGCTGTGCAGCCATTCTTCCTTGATAGTACGGTTCTTGATGATTCCGTTAAACTCACAAACCAGGTAGATACGTTGCTCTCCTTAAGAATAGAAAGTCCTTCTATCGTATACACTCAGTGCCTGTGGATGTGTTTCGCTACAATTTCAGAGTAGTCTGGACGGTCTCTGCTGTAATGTGTATGATCTCATTCCACTCAGCCTCCGTACATAAAACAGACAGCGTGGTGATAATTCCTCCGCCTGACATATACATTGTTGTGGTTCGTCTGTTGAACGAAATGCTCAAGGAAGGCATTTCCCTTATCTTCATTTGATTTCTGACATGTCAGATCAGTGTATTGAAAATCAGGTATACCAACTTTTTGAACATGTTCGTTCATGTTCCGCTGACAATGCCAAAACGTCTTAAGAGATTTGTCTCAACTGATCTGCGTGTAGAATTCATTCCACTATCTCCTCTTCGTTGGCCTGCTGAGCGCATGTCTTGAAGAGTGAAATGGTGTCATCTACGGTCTGCTTCAATGCCGTTGTGTTCTTGGATGGTGTGCAGTGGAGTTGTGATTCTTTCTGCCACTCATTGACAGCCTACCCTATGTTCCTCCATGCTTTTACTATGTCGTCATTCCACCATGGTGACTGGTTGAGATCTCTGCATCTTGGACCCTTTACCTGCAACTTTCTGCACCTACTTTTGCTTATCGTGTCAAGGTCCAAGTTGTAGTACTGGAAGGTCTGCAGAAGCGGAACGTTGGTACGCATCCGATGGTTGTACTTCTAGATAAGGATGGTACACGGGTAGTGATCGCTGCCGGGATGCCCTAACTAATTCCACCTGCATAGAGGGGCCAAGGCGGTGAAACCAATTGTCAGTGTCTCCTGAACGTCTGGCAGTCCTAGCTACTGTACCATGTTTGAGACACACGATATCGTCGGAGACCAACGCGTTATTGAGGTCTTCCACTTGCGTGTTGGTACTAGTGTTTCCCCACTGCCTTCCTCTGGCATAGAAGTCACCGAAAAAATAATGTGCCGTTCATCTAGCTGGAGTAAGCTATTCCACGTCGTTTCGTCTATCATGCCAGTAGACCGTACACGTTTCAGATGGTCATATGTACTGGCACTTGTAACCTGACATCGTGGACTTGCATATCGGTGCAGTTCCACCTAGACATGTCCAACACGGATTACGTTATACTGTTGCGTATCAGTATTGCCTGCCGACAGTGTGTCCTATTGTAGAATGATGTGAATCCCGTTGCTGAAATCGTGTCTACCCCATGGTTAGTCTCTTCTAAAGCGATTATGTCGTCGGTATATGAGCTTATCGAGGGTGGTTCTTCGTCTGTTAACGCTCGAGAAGTTCCAGTAAAGGATGCGCATGTGACTGCAGCTCAGGCTGTCACACCTAAGTCGTTACCTTCTTTTCCCCGCTCTATTTTTCTTCCTCCTCCCGCGTATACGTCGGCGTAAAACTTGAGGGTCGTCGTTGCTTTCAACACCAGCCATCATAAGGAGAAACATTACCTATACGAAACTCGACCAGTACATGAAGTTCCGTAGCACGGCCAAGAATCAATGTCGTATATTAAATTTACATTACAATACAATTTACAAATACAATACAATCAATACATCAAATAAGTGTTATGCCGAATGGCGTAGGTGATCATGTTTCTCCGCGACTCTCTGTTTCTTGTGTTGTCAATAAGCTTGGTTGGTGAACTTCTACCGTGCGACAAAATAAGTTCATCTAGTAACTTTTCTCTTTGTGGTCCCCTATCTCTTCCCCCCTTGATGTTTCCAGTGGTTATTAAGTGTTCAAGCTGTGTTCTTCCCTGCACATGCCCTAGAAAACTTGATTGTCTGCCCCTAATGTTTGATATGATTGATCATTTTACGCCAGCATCAATGAGAACATCTGCATTGGTTTTCAAAGCTGCTCATATTATTTTCATCATTCGTCTTAGAAACCACATTTCTGTAGCCTCTCATTCGCTTTGAATGTTTTTGTTTGCAGTCCACGCTTCGCATCCATAAAGCAGAATTGGTTCGATATAACATCTTAGCACTCGAATTCGGGTCTGCATTGATAGTCTTCCATCGCACAAAATGGTTCTCATTTTGTGGAATACTGATTTGGATTGTGCTGTTCAGCTCGTTATCGCAGGTGAGAATCTACCTTCTGATGTTAACAGGGTACCAATACAATACAGTATGGTAATACACCAAACTATATAGATGCATCACAATACGTATAATCAATCCTAAACTTAGCGGTCATATAGTTCTATATACCGCGCAGAGTTATCACTACACAGTTGTCTCTGAGCAGTGCCAAAATATAAGTACTCACGGAGAACGTTCTGCTCGAAGGAACAGAAGAAAAACACGATGATGTTAGACCATGTTGACAAAATGCGGCAAGGGCCCTCGCCTGAGTTTTTCATAGACACTCCTTCACTGACAGTATTCTTTCAAACGCATGGCCCAGTGTACGCCATATTCTCTTCTCGATACCTTGATTAATTCTCAGTGTTCTTACTCTTCATCTGATAGATTTAAACTTGTTCTTACCTTTCATCCCAATAACATTTCTATCCGAAGCATCATGCTTATACAGTATTCCTTTTTTCCAGTCTGATCCTGACTACCTTTCCGCCTTCCATGACTTACCTTTGGTGTCCAATCATCATCATCATTAAGTGCCGTCTCCGCAACGAAGGTTGGCTGCAACGTATCTCCAACATCTCCTGTTTCTTGTCTTGGTGGTGCACTCTACTAGACTGTAACCAGTCCGTCGTGTGACGTTGCTCTCCCACTTATATCTCTGCCTACATCTTGCTCGCTTCCCTTTCACTTTACCCTCAAGTAAGGTCTTCGATAAGGTCTTTTAATGAGTCCAAGGTATTTTATTTGCGTGATCTTTATTTCTCTTAGTAGTTCATTCTTCATATTAAGTGTTTTTAGTATCTGTGTATTTGTTTTCTTGTCTTTCCATGATGTTGTCCCTATTCTTCTATATACCCACATCTCGAAGGCATCAATTTTGTCTTCTAATTGTTTCTTTAGTGTCCATGTTTCTGAGCCATAAATTAATATGGAATAGATGTAGCATTTTATAATTCTCATTGTAACTTGTTTGTAATGATTTTAGATATTAATAATTTCCTCATGTCATTAATGGTACTTTTAGCCATTTCTATTCTCCTTTTAACTTCTGTTTCACATCTGCCATCATTTGTGACTATGTGTCCAAGATATTGATGTTTTACTTGTTATAATTTCTCACCATGTATGTTTATGTTTAGCTCCTGATAGTCTGTGTCTTTGTTGATTACTATGGTTTTTGTTCTTTGGATATTTATATCCAGTACATATTCATTACTTGATTTATTGACTTGATCTATCAGTATGTGGAGTTCATATTCACTTTCTGCTAAAAGAACAGTGTCATCTGCATATCTAATGTTGTTTATTATTTTCCCATTGATCTTGAGTCCTGGTGTTTCTTCTATATTTTAAAGATATTCTCTGTGCAGATATTAAATAGGCTTGGTGATAAAATGCATCCTTGTCTTACCCATCTTCATATTTCTATGTATTGTGAGTAGCTCTTTTCACACCTTATTGATGCAGTTTGTTCCCAATATATATTTCTAATCATTCTGTCTTTTCCATCTGTGCCCATACCTTGAAGACATTTGATTAATTTTTCATGTTGGACTCTGTCAAAGACCTTGCTGTAGTCTATGAAACAAATATAGATACTTTTTTCGACTTCTATATATTTATCTATCACTAGCCGGATACTCAGTATAGCTTCTCTGGTTTCTTTGTTTTTCCTAAAACCGAATTGTTCTTCACCGACCCCCATGTCTATCTTGTTCATAATTCTTTCATGTATTATCTTGAGGAGTATTTTAGTTAGATGGCTCATTAGACTTATTGTTCTATATTCTGTACAGTCCACAGCCCTGGTCTTCTTAGGTAGTGGTATGCATATTGATGATGTTAGGTCTTTAGGTATATTGCCTGTTTTGTATATGTCATTGCAATGTTCTATGATAGTATCTACACCAAACTCATTTAGAGTCCTTATTATGTCTGTTGTTATGTTGTCGGAGCCTGCAGCCTTTCCACATTTTATTTAAATTATTGCATGTTCTACTTCTGATTTCAGTATTGCTGGTCCATCATTGTTGTGTATTGTTGGTTTTTTTTCCGTTTGTCGTCAAACAATTCTGTCACATAATCTGTCCATCTTGTAAGTACTTCTGTTTTATCAAATATTATTTTTTTCCATTTTTATCTTTAATGCACCCACACCCATTTATAGGATTTTTATTATTTGTGATCAGCCTTATCTACTTATGGATTAATTATGTTTTCTGTTGTATGGACATCTCCTCTATTTCACTGCATTTTGTTTCTAGCCATTGTTTTTTCGCTGCTCTGCACATGTTAGGTATCTCCTTGTCTATAATTGAGCATTTTGTGGTATGTTAGCTTTATTTCTATCTGGCATTTTCTCTAATATTTCATCTGTCATCTATGTTTGTTTTTTCTTGGTTTTTCTTATTGGTAAATTTTCATTTCATGTTTGAATACTTCTCCTTAGGCTGTCCCATTTATTGTCTATTTTCTCTTTTGGATTTTTCATTCTGTATTGTTCCATGCTTTATATCATTAGATGTTCATATATATTCATTTCATCTACAAGGTAATTTTGTTGTAAGTCTGGTTGTTTTAGTGCTGATGCGTCTATCTGTGGTTCTTGAACTCTTCTATTTACTATCTTTTTAAGTTTGACATTTATTTTGCACAGCACTGGATTATGGTCAGAGTTGGAATCTGCACTTGGGTATGTTTTGGTGTTATTGAGACTATTTCTAAATCTATTGTTGGTCATAAAGCAATCTATATGGTTCCTCTTTCTGTCTCCATGACTTTTCCATGTATATATTCTGCTATTTTCATGTTCAAAGAATGTACTACATATGATCAGCTTGTTCTCCTCACAGAACTGTACACGTCTTTCTCCTGTCATTTCTTGTCCTTAGTCCGAATTGCCCTACACTGTTCTTATGTCTTCCTTTCCTTATTTTTACATTCTTGTCTCCCATGACTATTAAAATGTCTGTTGATTTCACTGGTTTGAGTAGCTGTTGTAGATCTTCGTAGTACTGTTCTATTTCTTCTTCGGTATAATCTATTGTTTGTATAATGACTAGACCAAGCGGTTATGCTTTAATTTTTATCATCATCATTCTGTCATTATATGTCCAGTACACTCTGATATATTTTTCTATTTCTTTACTGATCAGTATTCCTACCCCTCGTTCAAGGTAATCTCCTCCTGAATGTATAAAACTAAAAATTTCTTTTCTTATGTACCCATAATGTTTCCATCTTGTCTCTGCTATTCCTAGAATATCTACATCTAATGCTTCTGCCTCCAATAATAAATTTGCTAGCTTTCCTGACTGGTGTAGCGTTCTAACATTCCATGTTCCTATTCTAATATGTTGTTTCCTAATCTTTAGATGTTGTTGATCCGTTGCTGGCTTTGGGGTGTACGTGGTATGGTCCCAGTCCTTTCCACGTTGGCAAGCTAATATTCATTTCTATGCCCAGAACTTGCCTCTTGTGCGCCACACACTTTGCTGTTTCGTGATTTGAGCCGTTGATCCATTTGGATTCCTCCGCCTTGCGTGCCGTCACAGACTTTTTGTCTGGGGTTGGACATTCCCTATTGTTGACTTACGTTTGTCTCTTTGCGAGGAATTTCAACGCTGTGAACGTAAGTAGTTATATAGGGATGAATGGGGCCGTTTTGCGCAACAACGCGCAACATTAGATGGCTCAAAGAAGAAAGTATTGTTGCGCTGCGCAACAACGCGCAACATTAGATGGCTCAAAGAGGAAAGTATTGTTGCGCACGCAACGCGCAACATTTAGATGGCTCAAAGAAGAAAGTATTGTTGCACACCAATGCGCAACATTTAGATGGCTCAAAGAAGAAAGTATTGTTGCGCACCAATGCGCAACATTTAATTGGCTCAAAGAAGAAAGTATTGTTGCGCCCCAATGCAAAACATTTAGATGGTTCAAAGAAGAAAGTATTGGTGTGCTGCTCAGCAACACACCAACACACCAGATTGTCGAATCAGCCAGTAGGATGGTCGAAGGCGGCGCGAGATACCCCACCCCGGCCCGATCGGGGCGCGCGGATCCCGGTTTTTCCGCTGAAAATTTTCCACTGCGTTATTTAGCTATGGTTTAAACCGGTCAAAGAACTAGCATTGGTCCTGCTATTATGTGTGAAGTATGTGTTAGAGAATTAAAATGTGTGTGTGTATGGTGGGTGTATGGTGGGTGTCTGAAACTCCCCATTTTTCTCTGTGTTGGTGTGTTGAATAAAAAAATAATTTTCCGCTTGCTTATCTCCCACCCTTTCCCCTCGTGTGGCCGTTCTTAACATGAAATGACTTTATCTGTTTAGTGGTCATAAGGTTTTCCACTGAAACTTTTCCAATGTTTTAGGTACAAGGTGATACATCAAGGTCAATATCAGTGAAGTTTGTAACAATTTTTTAACCTGTGATTCACCTTTAGACTGATAATTCAAGATAAAGAAAATGATACATACATCAGCTGAACTTGTGTCGACCTCAACATTCTAATGCTTATCTCCCACCCTTTCCCCTCGTGTGTCGGTTCTTAACATGAAATGACTTTATCTGTTTAGTGGTCATAAGGTTTTCCACTGAAACTTTTCCAGTGTTTTTAGGTACAAGGTGATACATCAAGGTCAATATCAGTGAACTTTGTAACAATTTTTTTTAACCTGTGATTCACCTTTAGACTGATAAGCCAAGATAAAGAAAATGACACATACAACAACTGAGCTTGTGTCGACCTCACCATTCTAATTATGAAACTTTTCCACACCAGAAATTTTGTCTCGTTCAGATTAGTGGACTATCGCACCCACATTTAAACCATGCGTTGTATTGGTTTATTTATAAAACAGGCGTGTGTGGTGTCTAATGAATGGGCGTGAAATGGTGTTTCTATATAAATTAAACCAAGAAACAAGAAAGTTATCGTGGGCAACGAAATATATGAAAAACCTGTTTTAAATATTAGCGTATGTAGCAATCTTTATATAAATACCAATTGAAAATAAAACTAGCAAATCTATTTAACTAAACCAGGTAACATAACGGCGGTCTAGTACAGGTAATACGCACATCTGCAAACCATTAAAGCCCTCTGTATCTCAATTTAGTCCGTGGTCAGTACACGGAAGCACAGCGGGTGCCAATTAACCAGATAACCACGCTCACACTGAAACTAGTGTGTGCGCGTTTCTTTGAAACGAACGTTAAGATTATTTTCTCTCTCTCTCTCTCTTTCTCTCTTTCTCTCTTTACATATGTGGCACTTTATAAGCAGAGAAAGTTTTCTGGTACTTATACAGCTTTTTTGTATTTAGAAACATATTTTTTTAAAAAGCATATTATTAGTAATATTATAAATTATTAGTATATACAAATAATTATTCGTATAATCACGTGTATTTTGAGATATTTGAACCTAGGAAACAAAATATTCTTCTTCTGCTGGTGTAATCAAAGGTTCTACCCTTGTGTGGTTATATTCAAGTGGTTCTTACAATGTAAAAATAGAGGCGTGTTCCTGTGCTGTGATGCCATAACCTAACAGTCTGCTGTCCTATGACTAACGATTCGTGTATAATTCATTAGGAGGCGCTAACCTCTCTATCAAGGGGTCTTACATACACTTCTTTTTTGTGTGCTTATATCCAAGTGGTTCTCAAATTGTAAAATACTGACCATAACAATGCAAACCCCCGAGACATATAGACACCACAAAAACTAATATTCTGCAAACATACTTATGTGCCTTTGACCAACGGTTCTCATTATTTCATACTTATATTCAAGTGGTTCTCAAATTGTAAAATCTTGCCCATGCAATGTAAAACCCCTGACATATAGACACAACAAAAGCTATATTCTCCAAACATTCTTCTGTGTCTTTGGCCAATGATTATCATTATTTTATGCTTATATTCAAGTGGTTATCACATTGTAAAAACCTGACCATGAGAATGTAAAACTCGTAACATTGACACCAAAAGAAAATATTCTGCAAACATTATTCTGTGTCTTTGGCCAATAGTACGCATTATTTTATGGTTATGTTAAAGTGGTTCTCACACGGGCCAATCCTGACCATACAAATGTAAAACCCATGTCATATATACACCACAAAAGCTAATATTCTCCAAACAGTCTTCTCTCAGGCCACGCTTCAGCCATGGTCGCTTGATGGTCTCTCTATGCTCTTTAACTATGTTCTACCATATTATCATTATGGTCTCACTAACTTCTAACAGGGTCTACTTTGGGCCAATATATTCTTAGTATATTTTCGCTAGAGTCTTAAACTAGGTTCTCATGTGCAGCTTCAATTATGTTCTCTCTGTGTTTTGAGTTATTTTTCTCTACTAAAAGGTTTCTTATTAACATATTTCATTAGCGCAAACGGCGTGTATATCAGATGTCGAAATTAACAAGTCACACGAAAACACATTTCAGCACTTTCTCACTAACAACATAGTACATTTGAGAAGTTTTATTTGTGTAAACTTACCATTTATTGGTGTTTTTTTCACAACTAGATAAGCCACTTATACGGATTTTCGCTGTTTTATTAGTTGTCTAAATTGTCATATGAAAATACATTTCAGTATTTTTGCAGTAACATCATGACAAATTTTATCGTGTTTGTATTTGTGTGACTGTACAAGGTACCATTTTCCACAATTAACCAATCTGCTTTTAGTGATTTTCATTATGTTTTATCATTTGTCTAAATTATCATACCACACGAAATATATTTCAGTACTTTTACACAAACATTATAACACTTTTTTTTTTATTTGTGTAAGTACATCATTTACAATTTTTTCACAAGTAACCAACCCACTTTTACTATGTTATCATACTAAAAGAACCCATTTTTCAGTACGTTGCCACTAAGAACATAACGCATTTTGCCATGTTTTTATTTGTGGGCCTGCGGCATTTATCAATTTTAGTGATGTTCGTTATGTTTTATCAGTAGTTATCTAAATTAGATACCATACAAACCCATATTTCAGTACTTTTGCACAAACATCATAACACATTTACCATGTTTTATTTATTCGCTTTCAACAGTTATTACTATTTTTGCAATTACACAAGCCGAATTGGGTGATTTTCGTTATGTTTTATCATTTGTCTAAATTATCATACCATACGAAGCTATTTTTCAGTACGTTGCCATTAACAACATAACAACTTTTGACATGTTTTTATCTGTTGGATAATCACTTATCACTTTTTCACAACAAGGCAAGTTGGTGGTAGCTTTCAGTGTGATCAGACAGTATTTATCTCTTTTAAATACTTACAGTTGCGCATTTCACGCCATTTAGATACAAAACACGGTTCCATTTTTGAATTTGTGTAAGTACATCATTTAATTTTTTTTTTCACAAGTAACCAACCCAATTTTACTATGTTATCATACCAAAAGAAACCATTTTCAGTACGCTGCCACTAACAATATAACACATTTTAGCATGTTTTTATTTGTGGGCCTGCGGTATTTATCAATTTTAGTGATGTTCGTTATGTTTTATCAGTATTTATCTAAATTAGATACCATACAAACCCATATTTCAGTATTTTTTGCACAAACATGATAACACATTGACCCTGTTTTATTTGTGTGCTTTCAACAGTCATTACTATTTTTGCAATTACACAATCCGAATTGAGTGATTTTCGTTATGTTTTATCACATGTCTAAGTTATGATACCATACAAAGCTATTTTTCAGTACGTTGCCATTAACAACATAACAAACACAACGCATTTATCACTTTTGACAGCTAGACATGCTGTTTTTCGTAGTTTTCACAATGAGTAAAGTCACTATTTCACCTGTCTCTAGACTTACAAGGACAAATTACAGTGGTTTTATGTACCAACATGTTTAATATTACATATATTCAAATGACAGAAGTCATGTTTTATCACTGTTCACAACTAGGCAAACAGCATTTAACAATTGTTGGTATTACCAAAAGCATTGCGTGGTGGTTCACTAGACTTACACTGAAAATTTTCCTATTTTTATGCACCAACCGGCTTCATATTGCATATTTCCAAACGACAAAGTTCATATTTTATCTATTTTCACAGCTAGACATGCTGTTTTTCGTAGTTTTCACAATGAGTAAAGTCACTATTTCACCTGTCTCTAGACTTACAATGACAAATTACAGTGGTTTTATGTACCAACATGTTTAATATTAGATATATTCAAATGAAAGAAGTCATGTTTTATCACTTTTCACAACTAGGTAAAGAACTTTTAACACATTATGCTATAATCAAAGACATTGGATGGGGACTTTCTAGCCTTACAATGCAAATTTCCTTATTTGTATGTACCAACAAGGTTCATATTACGTATTTCCATAGGACAACCTTCGTACATTATCACTGTTCACAACTAGGCAAACAGCTTTTAACAATTGTTGGTATTACCAAAAGCATTGCGTGGTGGTTCACTAGGCTTACACTGTACACTTTCCTATTTTTATGCACCAACCGGCTTCATATTGCATATTTCCAAACGACGAAGGTCATGTTTTATCACTTTTCACAGCTAGCTAACCCGATTTAAACACTTTTCAATTGACAAACGACATGTTTTATTAGTTTTCTATATTATCATGTTATATGAAACCACATTACAATACGTTTACACTAAAAAACATAAGGCATTTAACCACTTTTCACAATTAGGCAAACCGCGTTTCGCAAATACCTTGCAATAACCCGGGTGATATCACATGACATTAGCCAAGGCCGATAGCTCCTGTTGTTACCCATGACAATGACCAGTGAATCCAGTGAATTAGTTTTTTAACTAGTCATAAGCGAACTTTTATCACACCAAGCAAATTCAACCACAGCCCCTCCTCTTATTACTAGTCACCTTGTATGTGTTAGTGGCTATAGTGATAAGAGGCGGGGCTGTGATTGAATTTGCTTGGTGTGATAAACGTTCGCTTATGACTAGTTAAAAAACTAATTCACTGGATTCACTGGTGGCGAACTAGCCACCATGCCCGGTTGTCACTGTATTCGCTCTGTGTGGTTATAATTAGTGTGTATTATTGCGTATATTCTGTTATTAAACGATGCTTTTATTATGGTTTGGTTGTTACATCGACTAAAATATATGTGTTTGTCCTATTGACATCTTTGTGTTTTATCATCACCAGGTCGCCCCGGGTAGCAAAGCCGACGCCTGTAAAACTTGTGGGAAAGAGTTTAAACGCGTATATACACTGCGTAGACATTGTCAGAATTTGCACATTAAGCGTCGATATAACTGTTCTGTTTGTAAGCGTGACTATTCTGATATTGCGTCTTTACAGCGGCACGTAAAAAAACACCAAGAACAAATGAACGGGCGTGTTGGTCATGCATCCGCGCCAGTTACACCACTAACGTTATCAGTTTCACCCCCACATATGACTGGCTCTTCATTAGCAGCAGTTTTGGAAATTACATCGCCCTTGTCGCTGTCTGCTACCTCTGAAAACAGTGTACCTCCATTATCACCACAATCACTACTACCAGACAATAACGGCACCATAAGAGCACTAACACCACGGGCACCTAACTCACCCCACTTCGATTTTTTAGCTGGTTTACCATTAGACATACAGCAAATATATATCGATAATTGGTCAACTATACATACACATATCACAGTTCGTAAGTCCAGCGCGACTTACACGTTTTTTCATCCCCTAACGATACCTCATATACAAGACTGGAATGAGGTTCTAAGACCCATGTTCACTGACCAAACTAAGCGGTTAAAAGTGAACTTTTCCAAACATTTGATATTACGGCATCGAGAGACATTAGAAGCAAGATTTTTTCACGGCTCAGTTAACAATTCGGCTGTTTTAGAGTACCCAGCGCTGATAAATAATAGACACGACTTTGACCTCTGTGTTCAGAAAGTTAACGAAGCTGACCCTATGAATGTTGCCAAGAATACGCGGCCAAATACCAAATATCAGCTGGAGAACATTGTGGGAACTTCTTTCGACTTATATTTTATAAACGACCATCCGTTGGGTTGAGTGTTTAGACAACCGACACAACCAATTGAAGCTGTTCTTATAGATAGTAAATGCTGACACCAACATATGCCCCTTTCTAACTACGCTATGTATGTCGTTCAAATGATTCAATAAACCATTATGAGGCAACCTGCGTTGTTAAATTTTTCTGTGAATGTCTTTTCTGTATTTGTCAGTATTTTTTAATATGTGCTTGTCTTTTTAAAAAATATATTGTCGAGTTTAGCTTGGTGTATATATTTGTCTATAACTGGGAAATATATGCAAACCATAACCAACAACAACGCCTCTTATATTGTATCGGTATTTAGTTGTAAGAAATGTGTCAGTTGTTCCTAGCCAGATAGTCCTGTATCAGGGTGTTTTTTTTAGTCGTGTTGGTGTTAAAAACGAATATTATATTAGTATGGCTTGTTAGTATGGTGATATCCGGATGAGATATTAACAGGGTGTAGTGTCCTAGGTCATTGTCATGGGTAACAACAGGAGCTATCGGCCTTGGCTAATGTCATGTGATATCACCCGGGTTATTGCAAGGTATTTGCGAAACGCGGTTTGCCTAATTGTGAAAAGTGGTTAAATGCCTTATGTTTTTTAGTGTAAACGTATTGTAATGTGGTTTCATATAACCTGATAATATAGAAAACTAATAAAACATGTCGTTTGTCAATTGAAAAGTGCTTAAATCGGGTTAGCTAGCTGTGAAAAATGATAAAACATGACCTTCGTCGTTTGGAAATATGCAATATGAAGCCGGTTGGTGCATAAAAATAGGAAAATGTACAGTGTAAGCCTAGTGAACCACCACGCAATGCTTTTGGTAATACCAACAATTGTTAAAAGCTGTTTGCCTAGTTGTGAACAGTGATAATGTACGAAGGTTGTCCTATGGAAATACGTAATATGAACCTTGTTGGTACATACAAATAAGGAAATTTGCATTGTAAGGCTAGAAAGTCCCCATCCAATGTCTTTGATTATAGCATAATGTGTTAAAAGTTCTTTACCTAGTTGTGAAAAGTGATAAAACATGACTTCTGTCATTTGAATATATCTAATATTAAACATGTTGGTACATAAAACCACTGTAATTTGTCATTGTAATTCTAGAGACAGGTGAAATAGTGACTTTACTCATTGTGAAAACTACGAAAAACAGCATGTCTAGCTGTGAAAATAGATAAAACATGAACTTTGTCGTTTGGAAATATGCAATATGAAGCCGGTTGGTGCATAAAAATAGGAAAATTTACAGTGTAAGTCTAGTGAACCACCACGCAATGCTTTTGGTAATACCAACAATTGTTAAAAGCTGTTTGCCTAGTTGTGAACAGTGATAAAACATGACTTCTGTCATTTGAATATATGTAATATTAAACATGTTGGTACATAAAACCACTGTAATTTGTCCTTGTAAGTCTAGAGACAGGTGAAATAGTGACTTTACTCATTGTGAAAACTACGAAAAACAGCATGTCTAGCTGTCAAAAGTGATAAATGCGTTGTGTTTGTTATGTTGTTAATGGCAACGTACTGCAAAATAGCTTTGTATGGTTTCATAACTTAGACATGTGATAAAACATAACGAAAATCACTCAATTCGGCCGGTGTAATTGCAAAAATAGTAATAACTGTTGAAAGCACACAAATAAAACAGGGTAAATGTGTTATCATGTTTGTGCAAAAAATACTGAAATATGGGTTTGTATGGTATCTAATTTAGATAAATACTGATAAAACATAACGAACATCACTAAAATTGATAAATACCGCAGGCCCACAAATAAAAACATGCTAAAATGTGTTATATTGTTAGTGGCAGCGTACTGAAAATGGTTTCTTTTGGTATGATAACATAGTAAAATTGGGTTGGTTACTTGTGAAAAAAAAAATTAAATGATGTACTTACACAAATTCAAAAATGGAACCGTGTTTTGTATCTAAATGGCGTGAAATGCGCAACTGTAAGTATTGAAAAGAGATAAATACTGTCTGATCACACTGAAAGCTACCACCAACTTGCCTTGTTGTGAAAAAGTGATAAGTGATTATCCAACAGATAAAAACATGTCAAAAGTTGTTATGTTGTTAATGGCAACGTACTGAAAAATAGCTTCGTATGGTATCATAACTTAGACATCTGATAAAACATAACGAAAATCACCCAATTCGGCTTGTGTAATTGCAAAAATAGTAATAACTGTTGAAAGCGAATAAATAAAACATGGTAAATGTGTTATGATATTTGTGCAAAAGTACTGAAATATGGGTTTGTATGGTATCTAATTTAGATAACTACTGATAAAACATAACGAACATCACTAAAATTGATAAATACCGAAGGTCACAAATAAAAACATGGCAAAATGTGTTATGTTGTTAGTGGCAACGTACTGAAAAATGGGTTCTTTTAGTGTGATAACATAGTAAAAGTGGGTTGGTTACTTGTGAAAAAATTGTAAATGATGTACTTACACAAATAAAAAAAATGTGTTATAATGTTTGTGTAAAAGTACTGAAATATGTTTCGTGTGGTATGATAATTTAGACAAATGATAAAACATAACGAAAATCACCCAATTCGGCTTGTGTAATTGCAAAAATAGTAATAACTGTTGAAAGCGAATAAATAAAACATGGTAAATGTGTTATGATGTTTGTGCAAAAGTACTGAAATATGGGTTTGTATGGTATCTAATTTAGATAACTACTGATAAAACATAACGAACATCACTAAAATTGATAAATGCCGCAGGCCCACAAATAAAAACATGGCAAAATGCGTTATGTTCTTAGTGGCAACGTACTGAAAAATGGGTTCTTTTAGTATGATAACATAGTAAAAGTGGCTTGGTTACTTGTGAAAAAATTGTAAATGATGTACTTACACAAATAAAAAAATGTGTTATAATGTTTGTGTAAAAGTACTGAAATATATTTTTTGTGGTATGATAATTTAGACAAATGATAAAACATAATGAAAATCACTAAAAGCAGATTGGTTAATTGTGGAAAATGGTACCTTGTACAGTCACACAAATACAAACACGATAAAATTTGTCATGATGTTACTGCAAAAATACTGAAATGTATTGTCGTATGACAATTTAGACAACTAATAAAACAGCGAAAATCCGTATAAGTGGCTTATCTAGTTGTGAAAAAACACCAATAAATGGTAAGTTTACACAAATAAAACTTCTCAAATGTACTATGTTGTTAGTGAGAAAGTGCTGAAATGTGTTTTCGTGTGACTTGTTAATTTCGACATCTGATAAACACGCCGTTTGCGCTAATGAAATATGTTAATAAGAAACCTTTTAGTAGAGAAAAATAACTCAAAACACAGAGAGAACATAATTGAAGCTGCACATGAGAACCTAGTTTAAGACTCTAGCGAAAATATACTAAGAATATATTGGCCCAAAGTAGACCCTGTTAGAAGTTAGTGAGACCATAATGATAATATGGTAGAACATAGTTAAAGAGCATACAGAGACCATCAAGCGACCATGGCTGAAGCGTGGTCTGAGAGAAGACTGTTTGGAGAATATTAGCTTTTGTGGTGTATATATGACATGGGTTTTACATTTGTATGGTCAGGATTGGCCCGTGTGAGAACCACTTTAACATAACCATAAAATAATGCGAACTATTGGCCAAAGACACAGAATAATGTTTGCAGAATATTTTCTTTTGGTGTCAATGTTACGAGTTTTACATTCTCATGGTCAGGTTTTTACAATGTGATAACCACTTGAATATAAGCATACAATAATGATAATCATTGGCCAAAGGCACAGAAGAATGTTTGGAGAATATAGCTTTTGTTGTGTCTATATGTCAGGGGTTTTACATTGCATGGGCAAGATTTTACAATTTGAGAACCACTTGAATATAAGTATGAAATAATGCGAACCGTTGGTCAGAGGCACAGAAGTATGTTTGCAGAATATTAGTTTTTGTGGTGTCTATATGTCTCGGGGGTTTGCATTGTTATGGTCAGTATTTTACAATTTGAGAACCACTTGAATATAAGCACACAAAAAAGAAGTGTATGTAAGACCCCTTGATAGAGAGGTTAGCGCCTCCTAATGAATTATACACGAATCGTTGGTCATAGGACAGCATGCTGTTAGGTTATGGCATCACAGCACAGGAACACGCCTCTATTTTTACATTGTAAGAACCACTTGAATATAACCACACAAGGGTAGAACCTTTGATTACACCAGCAGAAGAAGAATATTTTGTTTCCTAGGTTCAAATATCTCAAAATACACGTGATTATACGAATAATTATTTGTATATAATAATAATTTATAATATTACTAATAATATGCTTTTTAAAAAAATATGTTTCTGAATACAAAAAAGCTGTATAAGTACCAGAAAACTTTCTCTGCTTATAAAGTGCCACATATGTAAAGAGAGAAAGAGAGAAAGAGAGAGAGAGAGAAAAAATAATCTTAACGTTCGTTTCAAAGAAACGCGCACACTAGTTTCAGTGTGAGCGTGGTTATCTGGTTAATTGGCACCCGCTGTGCTTCCGTGTACTGACCACGGACTAAATTGAGATACAGAGGGCTTTAATGGTTTGCAGATGTGCTTATTACCTGTACTAGACCGTCGTTATGTTACCGGGTTTAGTTAAATAGATTTGCTAGTTTTATTTTCAATTGGTATTTATATAAAGATTGCTACATACGCTAATATTTAAAATAGGTTTTTCATATATTTCGTTGCCCTCGTTAACTTTCTTGTTTCTTGGTTTAATTTATATGGAAACACCATTTCACGCCCATTCATTAGACACCACACACGCCTGTTTTATAAATAAACCAATACAACGCATGGTTTAAATGTGGGTGCGATAGTCCACTAATCTGAACGAGACAAAATTTCTGGTGTGGAAAAGTTTCATAATTAGAATGGTGAGGTCGACACAAGCTCAGTTGTTGTATGTGTCATTTTCTTTATCTTGGCTTATCAGTCTAAAGGTGAATCACAGGTTGAAAAAAAATTGTTACAAAGTTCACTGATATTGACCTTGATGTATCACCTTGTACCTAAAAACACTGGAAAAGTTTCAGTGGAAAACCTTATGACCACTAAACAGATAAAGTCATTTCATGTTAAGAACCGACACACGAGGGGAAAGGGTGGGAGATAAGCATTAGAATGTTGAGGTCGACACAAGTTCAGCTGATGTATGTATCATTTTCTTTATCTTGAATTATCAGTCTAAAGGTGAATCACAGGTTAAAAAATTGTTACAAACTTCACTGATATTGACCTTGATGTATCACCTTGTACCTAAAAACATTGGAAAAGTTTCAGTGGAAAACCTTATGACCACTAAACAGATAAAGTCATTTCATGTTAAGAACGGCCACACGAGGGGAAAGGGTGGGAGATAAGCAAGCGGAAAATTATTTTTTTATTCAACACACCATCACAGAGAAAAATTGGGAGTTTCAGACACCCACCATACACCCACCATACACACACACATTTTAATTCTCTAACACATACTTCACACATAATAGCAGGACCAATGCTAGTTCTTTGACCGGTTTAAACCATAGCTAAATAACGCAGTGGAAAATTTTCAGCGGAAAAACTGGGCTCCGCGCGCCCCGATCGGGCCGGGGTGGGGTATCTCGCGCCGCCTTCGACCATCCTACTGGCTGATTCGACAATCTGGTGTGTTGGTGTGTTGCTGAGCAGCACACCAATACTTTCTTCTTTGAACCATCTAAATGTTGCGCATTGGTGCGCAACAATACTTTCTTCTTTGAGCCATCTAAATGTTGCGCATTGGTGCGCAACAATACTTTCTTCTTTGAGCCATCTAAATGTTGCGCGTTGCGTGCGCAACAATACTTTCCTCTTTGAGCCATCTAATGTTGCGCGTTGTTGCACAGCGCAACAATACTTTCTTCTTTGAGCCATCTAATGTTGCGCGTTGTTGCGCAAAACGGCCCCATTCATCCCTATATAACTACTAACGTAACCATTAACTGAAGTAGTCAAGGCGCCATTTTTGTGTCTGTATGGGAGTTCGCGAGTCGGAATGAAATACAGTCCACCTACAATCGACTGAGAACAAAAATACACATATGCTATAGGTTGGAACCAAATTTGTCATCACACTGTCACCAGTAATAAGCTAACCACACCATCGAAATTCGCGTAATTCAGAAAACACACATATAAACTTGGAAACACGTCTTCACATTACGGCAACCGAAATAAACCAGTTCTAAAGATATGACAAAATCTGAGGGACATCTTGGTCCATAGCCATCTTGGGTCTTCTGTTCCAGACCATTTTGGTACTTTTCTTTGCTCACAAAGCCGTTGCTATACATGTCCTTATATTGTTCAGATGAACTCCATTTCTTTTCCTAAGACCACTTTCTCCAACGAAGAGGCATTTACATGTGAATCCGGCAAATTTATGTATGTGGTCATATGTAAACGTTGCGGCAAGCAGTAAATCGGGGTAAGACTAAGCGAACGCTTCTGTAACCATCTTCAAGACATCAAGCACATAAAACCTACTCCTGTTGCCACACATTTAAACGATGATGCTCTTGATATTCAGGTCACTGTAATCGGATCCTACACCACCGATAATAAATCTAGGACCGCTCTAAAAAATCGTCTTATTTTTTAGTATGGTACCCTCATGCCTTTTGGTCTCAATTTTATGGACTCGGTTTCATTTTTTCCCCTCA
>CM067305.1:56265631-56398144 GCA_034231615.1 Meghimatium bilineatum
ACCGCTCTCAATTTTGCACATCCACCAAAATGTGAGATCGTCAACATCTCACACCCCTACTGCATTAGTCAATGATATGGGTTACTTTACTTTACGTCTATCCACCTAGTGTTTAGCCCTCACAGTGTCATGTGGGCTCTGGTGCTTCTCACCCCATTCTAAATTGTGATCTCTCTCTATCACTCTCCCTCTCTCTCCCTCTCCCTCTCTCTCTCTCTCTCTCTCTCTCTATATATATATATATATATATATATATATATATATTAGGGTTGGTACTGATTCAACATATATTGTTCGATTAATCTGAAAATCGATTAATCGATTAACAGATTAATTTCGATTAATTATAACGCATATATAGAATCAACTACTTATATCTGATCTGGAACAATCCATGACTAAACTTCACAGTTCACACACACATGTTGTAAATTCAAACTGTAACACTGACGTAAGTAATTTTTCTAAAATTAAAAAAAACGTAGAGTTAGTTTAATTAAAACACTTATACACCATACGGACTGTCAGTCACTTTATAGTAAACATCACTGGTCACGCAGACAAACCAGAGCGTTTACATTTTCTGGAAGCAGACATCATCGTATTTTAATGACGATAGTAGTATGTAACGCGGTATAGGATGCAGTTGTTTTAGGAGCAAAAATTATATAACAATTAATCTGGAGCAAAGACATATAATAAGAATTACTTATGGTAGGTTAATGAGTTTGCCTCGCTACTTTCAACCAGCGGACAAAGTCCAATTAGGCTATATCAGGACACACTACAATCAAATATTTGAGGTAACAAAGACTCAAAAGTTTAATACAATATGTATTACTTGTTTGTTTGTTTGTTAAATGGGGGATTAAGCCTCTTAGCCGAGGCACGACCCTTTCAACCTAAGACAGAAGAAAAAGGACGACTTGACTGATCTTTTCTGTGGTTTTCTTGAGGTATTTAAAAAAAATGCAACTCGAATATATTAAAATTTTAATCTGGGTTTTATGGTTAAATTGGTTTATTTTCTATTTTACTTATTATTTATTGTTTATTTGTTGGTTTTTTTTGTTGTTTGTTATGTCTTGTTGTTTATTTGGGTAAGTTGTTTACTTGCCTAAGTTTTAACATAATTATCGCCACTCGTGTTTATCTGCCTCTATGGAGTTAGAACGTGTCTAGACCTTACTGGTGTTATGAAACATGCCTGAACCTATTTAGAGGTTGAGCACTAGGTAAACCTTCCGCGAACAAGGACTATTTTATCGATGGACGTTTTCTTCCTATTGTATTACTACGCCAGCTAGGACTATATATACAGATACATTTTCTAAAAGAGTCATTTTTAGCCATAATAGTGCGCACGGTTCTCAATTCGCCCAGACCATAGGTCACGCTTAGATAAAAGGCATCTTAGCCACAAATGAACATCAACTCCACCTAACAATATAGATAATTCATAGCAATAGCACGCACGGCTTTCCAAACACCCAGACCATTAGGTCACATTTAGATAGAAGCTTTTACGGGCTCTTTATATTTAGATAAAAGCTTAAAGCTGATATAACCAAAATAGACTTCTGCCTTAGGTTCAAAGGCTCGTGCCTCAGCTAGAAGGCTATAATCCTCCATTTAACAAACAAACAAAATAGTTGTTTATAGAAACTGACACAGGCTAGAAGCAGCTCTTGATTACACGAGTCTTTCTCTCTCTCTCTCTCTCTCTCTCTCTCTCTCTCTCTCTCTATTTCTAAGAAGAAGCAGTTTAATTCCTAGCATTAGTATTTGTCCTCACGAAATATTTTCTTCGTGAATTCATTATCAAGTCTAAGATAAGAATTACTAATTTTATTTACATCTAAAAGTCTTTAATGTTAGTTGTTAATCAATAATAGGTCTCTCGGTAGCTACACTAAGGAAAATAGTTAGACCACTTCGATATATTGTGAACCTCAGTAGATAGAGTATGGTGTATTATTTATGAACTACATGTATACCTAATTGAACAGAAGTTGTAGGCGAAGTAAGTATGATTGTGAACTAGAGTGCATATTCTGTTGACTAATATACTTTATTTATATATTTGCATTTATCAATATGAAGCAGCTTAAAAGAGCGAGATACGAAGCCGCAAGTGTGGGCAACTATTTATACGAGCTGGTCATCTCACCAGACATATGGATAACACACATATTGGACATAAGAACGAGAGTCATCTCTGTCCTCGAGTATTTACCAGAGTTGATAATTTGAAACAGCACACCCAGAACGAACACGACACTGATTACGATACGGTGCGTAATATGACCGTAACAGACACACAGCAGACGACCTCAAATTCGTCAACAGCCAAGATTTCAGCAGCTCATAAGTCTGGTGATATGACAGACACTTCGCAGGTGTGCACTTAACCGACACCAGGAGATTGCAACAAAATTACAACATTAAGACCCACAGAAAGTCCTACGACAAACTCTTCAATAACATCAACCATAGGCAAACGACCAAACATAAACACCACCTCAGGTTCTGAAAAAAGACCTAGAGTGAGCTCAGAATACGACACTGTAAAAACATTACCAACGGAAGTAGAGTGGTTATATAGGGATAATTGACAAACCATTCGAACACAACAATGTGAACAGACATCTTTCTTCTTTTATGTTTTATCATAACCCAAAGAAAAATAACCAGCATATAGACTAGAGGTTATTACTGACCCCACTTTTTATAAAGCAAAAGAAGAGATTTAAAGTCACCATGCTATATTACGACATTGGGAAACAAATCAGTTTATATTTTTTCATGCACCTATCAATAACGATTGTGTCTTGGACAAGACAGCACTTATTAATAATACACCAGATTATGAGTCGTTTATCGCTAAGTTACATGATAGTGATCCCCTTAGTCACATCCACCATAACCGCCCAAATACAAAGTACGTTGTTGAAACAATTCCAGCAAGCTCCTTCTACTTTTATCATATTAAAAACTACTCCATAGGATGCTGTTTAACTGATACCCCAGTCCACATTAGAAATAACAAATACATCCACATTTTACAAAGAAATGTGGGTAATAACCAAGATTATACAGATACCATGTGATTTTTCGCTGCTTAGCCTATACAGAGGCCATTTGGAAAGCTATTGCAGCGCATGGAATAGAGGTGGATTCACAATTTGTAAATCCGTATCGGGCAACATATGATTATGAATTTTACTTGGATCAGACCAATTTACCAGTTGCGGGAAATATAACCAAATTTTCAACAAAACACGTCCCTCTATCGTGTTTTGTAGCCTCTAATGCACCCAGAATGGAAGAACCAATTTGCTTCATCACCACAGTCGACCATATGATGCTTGACCACCAAACTCAAATCTCAGAGGTTGCTTTTACGCTGTTACGAGCAAGGTTTGCCAATGTATATACACAGCTAAGAAATTTGACAGGGCTTGTGATTAGGTTAGATGTATATTTACAGGAGCTACCAGTAATAAGGTTCAGCTCGGCTTCTTATGATCTTAACACCATTATAGGTTACTTTTTTAATTATGTCATCGGTAATAAAGAAGAAGACAGTGACCTACGAGGGTTCAATTTTATAGTAAAAAGAGGATCTGCTTTTATGTGTATATCTATACCAAACATAACATTTTTTCACTATTATGAATTTTCTAGCGCCAGGTTTTTCATACAGTAAGTATCTGGCTGATTATAAGGTGAAAGAGACAAAATGATTTTTTCTGTAATGAGTACATATTAGATCGAGCAAAGTTAAAGGACATTTGTTTACCACCACACGCGGTCATTCACTCTAGACTAAAAAAATGTAATATTTCCGCTGATGAGTATGATTACTGTCAGACGATTTGGAAAGAATATAAAATAAAAACCTAATGCCATTTCCTGATCTGGTACGACATAAGAGATGTCATACCTATGTAGATGCCCTAGAGAAATAGGTCTCGTTCAACGCAAACCTCAATGTAGACATGTTTAAAGATGTCATATCAGTCCCAGTGGGTCACATTAAAATATATATTCAGCATCCTTCCGCAGAATATGAACTTTTCCTTGTGTTTCAAACGTGAGAAGGATTTACACACGTTGATTAGAGACAATATTGTTGGAGGTCCTTCGATAATTTTTCATAGGCACTACGAAGCAGGTCATACGCGTATTAGAAAGGATAAGGCTCTGCAGACCACCAAAGGTTACGACGCCAACGCGCTATATTTATTGGCACTGATGCAGAAAATGCCCACGGATTTTCCAGTAAGAAGGTATAAAGTATAATGGTTCAAACACCACAAACTCAATAAATACACTATTCAGTGTCGGGAATGGCTGACATGAGTCGTTCACACAAATAAGTTGCGCATGAGGACCCAGTTCAACGAAAAAAATCATTTTGGGTCTTAGATATATTAGAGTCGATGGTTGAAACAGTGAAACTCGAACAGCTTATCAGTTTCATGGTTGTCTGTTCTACGGAATTCTAGAATTCCCAATCACCAGAGGTCGTGATATAAACTCAGTCAGTCACAAATCCTTGACCGAGTTGCATGAGAAAAAAGCTGAGATTAATGCCTAACTAACGAAAGAGTGTCAGGTAAATTTGGGGGGTGATGTGGGAATGCACATGACAAAAACTGAAACGAGCTTACCCAGTGACCACCCATTTTCTAAGTGAGACCTTGCCTCACCATAAACAAACTTACACCAAAATATAATAAATATCAATCAATCAATAAAACCCATAACCCTTCAGGGTCGTAGGGGTACCACATTGTAAGCTTCAGCACACATAGTCCTCCAGCGAATTATATCCTCAGCGATGCGGATGAGTGTGGACATATCTAGCCCTGTCCATTCCTTGATGTTGTCTGTCCATGTCTTTATTTGGCCCCCTCTGCTTCTTCCACCTTCGACAGTTCCATGCAGTATTGTTTTTGACAAGGAATCGGCACATGGAATGTGCGCACGCTATACGCATGCGGAAAGGTCAGCGAACTTACACACGAATTAAACAAAATATAATACCCGCTATCGATTCAGCAGATTCTGGCTTCTGTCACTGACGAGACCTTGTTTGGACTAGTCGAGTGCGATATTCACGTGCCCGGCCCTCTTAAAGCTCACTTTGCTGAAATGACGCCTAAATTAAAAAATATAGATGTTACTAGAGTGGACATTGGTACTCTGATGCAGAAATATGCAGAAGAGCACAAGCTATTAATGACATCAAGACTCATATTGATTGGCAGTTTTATCGGATAATTTTTTTATATCAGCCACACCATTGTTAAAACAGTATTTGGATCATTGATTTGAGATAACCGAAATTTATCAAGTGATTGAGTATCAACCTGTGGCTTGTTTCATACACTTTGGTGATACTGTCACGGCAGCTAGATCTAATGGTGATATTTCCCAGGCGAGTAGATTACGAGTGACACTATGAAGTTATTAGGGAATTCGGCCTATGGGAAAACTTTGACTAATAAGGCCAGATACGCAGATGTATCCTATGTTATAGGTGACGAAATATCACAATTAATAAACTCCCCACGATTTAAAACATCACAGCAATAACAGACGACATTTTTGAAGTAGAGATGGGTAAAAAGATAATTAATTGGGTTCTCCCATTACAGATAGTCTTTTTCGTCTACCAATACGCCAAAATAAGGATGTTGGCATTTTACTACGATTTCCTAGACAGATTTATCGATAGGGCTGATTTTGAATTAAAGGAAACAGACACATATTCTGTTTATCATTAGCCTTATCAGCGCCTGAGCTCCACGATGTCATTAAACCAGACATGAAAGCTGAATTTCTCAGAGTTTATGATCAGTGTTTTTCTCGAGAATATTGCCAGATGCACACATAACTGATGCTCAGTCCTCCGAAAGATTGCCCACACTGCATCGAAGCTAGAGTCTTTGATAAGAGATGCCTAGGCTTATTCAAACTCGAATATTTCGGAAAAGGCATTATAACTGTTTGTAATTTTTCTTTGGTGATTATAACAAGATTTCAAATAAAGGACTGAGCCATCACCATAACACATTTGACAGAAACATATTTTTAGATGTTTTAAATGCACAAAAGGCACAAGACGGCAGAAATGTAGGTTTCAAAGTTCACAAGTCAGCCATTTACACATACGAACAAGATAGAGCTGCCCTGTCCAATTTTTACATAAAGAGAAGGCACAGGATGATCATGTGTCTACTGTTCCCCTGAATATATGGGGGAAAAAACACAATTTACCTAGTTATACGACAACCACTGATCCATATATATTTTTATGAATATAATAACAGGAATGGAATTATATGACGCATTGATAATAGCTGTATTTCTTTTAAATATTTTACACAACCACTCTATTATTAATAAAACATATTTTCATTCTACGGAGACCGTCAAAAATAATATTTAAAAAATGAGTCAAACTACGTAAAATCGCCATGTGTGTATGCATATGTGTAAATATCATGTATTTCCCTGAACTAAGTGACTACCAAAAGTGTTTTTTTCAATGTATATATGCAAATAGGCTACAGATAAAACATACATTAACACAATTTGCTTGTTAGCTATGTATTATTATGTGCTGTCTATGTGAAAATTACAAAATGTGAATACAAACCTACTTTTTTGTAAATTATGTATTGAATTACCTACTTGAATATTATGTATTACCCATTTTATCTATTTAACCATGACCATGCTACTAATAAAACATCCACAAACACAATTTTTATGTTAATTATGTGACATGTATGCGCATCTGTCGTTTCTTCCACCGTTGTGACTTTGCAGTGTTAGATATGTTGCGTTAAATTATATATTTTGGTAAGGGGGGGGGTAAACGGATTATAATTTGATTATATATATATATTTTGGGAGGGGGCGATGTGTTAGAATCAGTGTTTAGAATGAATAATTATTTCTCTAATTATGGTGACGACAATGTAAAACAATTCCCTATATAGGTCTTTAGAACAACGATGGACGAAACAGCATTTTTACCGACATGTATATTTAAAATATAGGAAATCTGAATACAAAACTATTCTGCACAACTTAAAAGCTTTATGCTTTATCTATGTGTCTGTATATATGTGACCAGCATGTATGTCCATGAAATACATAACCACCAATGAGGCCTACCACATGTAACAACATGTAATGAACCTCAAAAGGACTTACAGATCTAAACAACATAGACACATTGATAACTAGTAATTATAAATAACGCGGGTTATAGTTAGGGCCAGATGGTTTTTTGGGACAATACTTTCGGGCAGAGATGGGACGCCTTTACATAGTAATGACAAGGCAACATCAAAACAAAATAAACACTGCAAAAATAGAAAGGTAAGGGTTATATGTCTTTGCTTCAGATTAATTGTTATATAATTATTGCTCCTGAAAAAACTACATCCTATACCACGCTACATACTACTGACGAAGTACCCTGAAGAACTGAATAGGTTTTCACACGGAGAAGATGTTGCCGGTACGCAAAGAATTGTTTGCACAAAATTGCTTAGGATAGGACAACGATCGTTTTTACGTTTCCATCACATGAGAGGATCCTCTGTTTCTGGAATGAGAGCTTCTTCTTGGTACCGCGTCAGCTCGGACTGTGCATCGTGAGTAGTATATCATGCATGGAACGAGCCGCGGATGTGCTGGATGTGCCGAGTGTGCCCGAGTGTGCTAATATAGCTCATATAACAAAATACTCTGGCGAGCGAGGTCGTGCAAAGGTCGTGCCGAGTGTGCCCGAGTGTGCTAATATAGCTCATATAACAAAATACTCGGTCTGGCGAGGTCGTGCAGAGGTCGTGCCGAGTGTGCCGAGTGTGCAATCGAATGTGCTGAGTGTGTAAGCGAATGTGCTGAGTGTGCTTGCACATCCAATATGGTGGCAATCGAAACCGTTGGAAATCGCTTAAAATCGGTCAAAACCAACCGAAATCGCGCGGTGTGTGTGTACCCGGCCTACGCGGGTGGGGTGGCGATCATGATATCGGTGGGGCCCACTGCCCTATTTAACTTTTGTTCAACCTGGTTGAAGAAAATATTGCTCTTTTTCACTTAAAAATTTCCACTGTCTTATTTTGTTCTGGTTTAGAAGTAACGGAAACTACCAGGGTGGCTGACCGGTTGAAGGTCGGTCATTCTCAACTAGGTCGGCGCTATAACATAAAGGTCAGCTGAACCGTAATTTTCCACTGAGTTACTTAGGGGTGGGCCACTTGATTGATGAAATACTACAGACGCGTACTTTTCCGTGTGAAAATCCTTACAAGATTTCCGCGATAACGACAGGTAGCAACATCTGGCATTAATAGCTTTCTCTTCACCCGCGTGCGTGTGAACCACTCCAACGGAGGTGCTCACCATAAACCTGTTATCTGATTAGTGGGTATGTTGTGGTTTTTCTACTGAAATTTATTTATGACACTATCTTTTATATAAAACGATCCAATTTTAAACCACATGTGAAAGATCACGCAAAGTTCAGATTGTAAAACTGCCAAATGCAATATAATTACAGTCATGATAAAGAACATGTCCACTGCCACTTCCAGTGAATGAGGTTAGCATAACCCCACCTACTCCCACTTATGCCGGTGGGAGTGATTTTGCTGGGTATTAACATTAACATGACCTTATTTGTTTAGTGGGTATGTGTGGGATTTCCGCTTACATTCAAGTGGTTCTCAAATTGTAAAATACTGACCATAACAATGTAAACCCCCGAGACATATAGACACCACAAAAACTAATATTCTGCAAACATACTTATGTGCCTTTGGCCAACGGTTCTCATTATTTCATACTTATATTCAAGTGGTTCTCAAATTGTAAAATCTTGACCATGCAATGTAAAACCCCTGACATATAGACACCACAAAAGCTAATATTCTGCAAGAATTCTTCTGTGCCTCTGGCCAACGGTTCTCATTATTTTATGCTTATATTCAAGTGGTTGTCAAATTGTAAAAGCATGACCATAACAATGTAAACCCCGTGACATATAGACACAACAAAATCTATATTCGCCAAACATTCTTCTGTGCCTTTGGCCAATGATTATCATTATTTTATGCTTATTTTCAAGTGGTTCTCACATTGTAAAAACCTGACCATGAGAATGTAAAACTCGTAACATTGACATCACAAAAGAAAATATTCTGCAAACATTATTCTGTGCCTTTGGCCAATGATTATCATTATTTTATACTTATATTCAAGTGGTTCTCACATTGTAAAAACCTGACCATGAGAATGTAAAACTCGTAACATTAACACCACAAAAGAAAATATTCTGCAAACATTATTCTGTGCCTTTGGTCAATAGTTCTCATTATTTTATGGTTATGTTAATGTGGTTCTCACATTGGCCAATCCTGACAATACTAATGTAAAACCCATGTCATATATACACCAAAAAAGCTAATATTCTCCAAACAGGATTCTCTCAGGACACGCTTCAGCCATGGTCGCTTGATGGTCTCTGTATGCTCTTCAACTATGTTCTACCATATTATCATTATGGTCTCACTAGCTTCTAACAGGGTCTACTTTGGGTCAATATATTCTTAGTATATTTTCGCTAGAGTCTTAAACTAGGTTCTTATGTGCAGCTTCAATTATGTTCTCTCTGTGTTTTGAGTTATTTTTCTCTACTAAAAGGTTTCTTATTAACATATTTCATTAGCGCAAACGGCGTGTTTATCAGATGTCGAAATTAACAAGTACACGAAAACACATTTCAGCCCTTTCTCACTAACAACATAGTACATTTGAGACGTTTTATTTGTGTAACTTAACATTTATTTTTGGTTTTTTTCACAACTAGATAAGCCACTTATACGGATTTTCGATGTTTTATTAGTTGTCTAAATTATCATACGAAAATACATTGCAGTATTTTTGCAGTAACAACATGACAAATTTGTATCGTGTTTATATTTGTGTGACTGTACCATGTACCATTTTCCACAATTAACCAATCTGCTTTTAGTGATTTTCATTATGTTTTATCATTTGTCTAAATTATCATACCACACGAAACATATTTCAGTACTTTTACACAAACATTATAACACATTTTTTTATTTGTGTAAGTACATCATTTACAATTTTTTTACAAGTAACCAAACCACTTTTACTATGTTATCATACTAAAAGAACACATTTTTCAGTACGTTGCCACTAACAACATAACACATTTTGCCATGTTTTTATTTGTGGGCCTGCGACATTTATCAATTTTAGTGATGTTCGTTATGTTTATCAGTAGTTATCTAAATTAGATACCATACAAACCCATATTTCAGTACTTTTGCACAAACATCATAACACATTTACCATGTTTTATTTATTCGCGTTCAACAGTTATTACTATTTTTGCAATTACACAAGCCGAATTGGGTGATTTTCGTTAAATTTTATCAGATGTCTAAGTTATGATACCATACGAAGCTGTTATTCAGTACGTTACCATTAACAACATAACAACTTTTGACATTTTTTTATCTGTTGGACAATCACTTATCACTTTTTCACATCTAGACAAGTTGGTGGTAGCTCCTTTCAGTGTGATCAGACAGTATTTATCTCTTTTCTATACTTACAGTTGCGCATTTCACGACATTTAGATACAAAACACGGTTCCAATGAACTTATTTTCATATTGTAAACTGCATGTTTTAGCTGTTTTCAAAATTATTATCCCATACGAAAATACATTCCAGTATTTTTGCAGTAACAACATGACAAATTTTTATCGTGTTTATATTTGTGTGACTGTACCATGTACCATTTTCCACAATTAACCAAGCTGCTTTTAGTGATTTTCATTATGTTTTATCATTTGTCTAAATTATCATACCACACGAAACATATTTCAGATGATGTCACACCACGACAACCAACCGAGTTTTCTTTTTTAGCATGTAATATTTTGTCTCTTTTTCACAGACCCGAATGTTTTATGTTGTTAGTAATAAGAAGACCGGGTCGGACCTTGCTTACTAATAGGACAAAAGCTAATACACCCATGAAATTATGAAATGTATACAACCACCGGGAGGTATTTCGGTACCCTAGAGATGTATCTCACAACCTGGCTATGTTTCTACTTATGTATATAACGCCCATGTGTCAACATCAAGCTACAAGTACAAAGGCTGTACAAGTTATCAACACCCACAAACAAGCTTCAATCAGCCCACACGGAACACAACGGGCGTGCTATGACTATTTAATTTACAAAAATTCTCTCAAATTGCTACATATTGAAATATAAAATGTAAAAAGGAGTTACAACAATGGTAGACAAAGGTGACAACAAAACCTTAAGCCACTAACCCCGCTATGCATAGTATCACTTTTACAATTATCACCGTCCAAAACCACTAAATAAAACAGGCTTTCCGTGATAAGATTAATTACCACCCGCTGTGCTTCCATGTACTGACCACGTACTAAATTGAGATACAGCGGCCTTTAATGATTTGCAGCTGTTCAGATTACCGGCCCTAGTCCTTCGTTATGTTACCGGCTTTAGTTAAATAGATGTGTTAGTTTTATTTTCAATGTGTATTTATATAAAGATTGCTACATACGCATATATTTAAAACAGGTTTTTCATATATTTCGTTGCCCGCGTTAACTTTCTTGTTTCTTGGTTTAATTTATATGGAAACACCATTTCACGCCCATTCATTAGACACCACACACGCATGTTTTATAAATAAACCAATACAAAGCATGGTTTAAATGTGGGTGCGATAGTCCACTAATCTGAACGAGACAAAATTTCTAGTGTGGAAAAGTTTCATAATTAGAATGGTGAGGTCGACACAATTTCAGTTGTATGTGTCATTTTCTTTATCGTGGATTATCAGGCTAAAGGTGAATCACAGGTTACAAATTTCACTGATATTGACCTTGATGTTTCACCTTGCACCTAAAAACAACGGAAAAGTTTCAGTGGAAAACCTTATAACCACTAAATAGATAGATGCTCAAGAGGGCGGCCGACGCCTCAAGTACGCCGCAAAGATTACTTGATGCGTTGTGAGGTGTATTGAGGCGTCTACGTATCATCTTGAGCATCTATCTGTTTAGTGGTTATAAGGTTTTCCACTGAAACATTTCCGTTGTTTTTAGGTGCAAGGTGAAACATCAAGGTCAATATCAGTGAAATTTGTAACCTGTGATTCACCTTTAGCCTGATAATCCAAGATAAAGAAAATGATACATACAACTGAACTTGTGTCGACCTCACCATTCTAATTATGAAACTTTTCCACACTAGAAATTTTGTCTCGTTCAGATTAGTGGACTATCGCACCCACATTTAAACCATGCTTTGTATTGGTTTATTTATAAAACATGCGTGTGTAGTGTCTAATGAATAGGCGTGAAATTTGTGTTTCCATATAAATTAAACCAAGAAACAAGAAAGTTAACGCGGGCAACGAAATATATGAAAAACCTGTTTTAAATATATGCGTATGTAGCAATCTTTATATAAATACACATTGAAAATAAAACTAACACATCTATTTAACTAAAGCCGGTAACATAACGAAGGACTAGGGCCGGTAATCTGAACAGCTGCAAATCATTAAAGGCCGCTGTATCTCAATTTAGTACGTGGTCAGTACATGGAAGCACAGCGGGTGGTAATTAATCTTATCACGGAAAGCCTGTTTTATTTAGTGGTTGTGGACGGTGATAATTGTAAAAGTGATATTATGCATAGCGGGGTTAGTGGCTTAAGGTTTTGTTGTCACCTTTGGCTACCATTGTTGTAACTCCTTTTTACATTTTATATTTCAATATGTAGCAATTTGAGAGAATTTTTGTAAATTAAATAGTCATAGCACGCCCGTTGTGTTCCGTGTGGGCTGATTGAAGCTTGTATGTGGGTGTTGATAACTTGTACAGCCTTTGTACTTGTAACTCGATGTTGACACATGGGCGTTATATACATAAGTAGAAACATAGCCAGGTTGTGAGATACATCTCTAGGGTACCGAAATACCTCCATGGTGGTTGTATACATTTCATAATTTCATGGGTTGTATTAGCTTTTGTCCCATTAGTAAGGAAGGTCCGACCCGGTCTTCTTATTACTAACAACATACAACTGTGAAAAAGAGACAAAATATTACATGCTAAAAAAGAAAACTCGGTTGGTTGTCGTGGTGTGACATCATCTGAAATATGTTTCGTGTGGTATGATAATTTAGACAAATGATAAAACATAATGAAAATCACTAAAAGCAGCTTGGTTAATTGTGGAAAATGGTACATGGTACAGTCACACAAATATAAACACGATAAAATTTGTCATGTTGTTACTGCAAAAATACTGGAATGTATTTTCGTATGGGATAATAATTTTGATAACAGCTAAAACATGCAGTTTACAATATGAACATAAGTTCATTGGAACCGTGTTTTGTATCTAAATGTCGTGAAATGCGAAACTGTAAGTATAGAAAAGAGATAAATACTGTCTGATCACCCTGAAAGGCGCTACCACCAACTTGTCTAGTTGTGAAAAAGTGATAAGTGATTGTCCAACAGATAAAAACATGTCAAAAGTTGTTATGTTGTTAATGGCAACGTACTGAAAAATAGCTTCGTATGGTATCATAACTTAGACATCTGATAAAATTTAACGAAAATCACCCAATTCGGCTTGTGTAATTGCAAAAATAGTAATAACTGTTGAACGCGAATAAATAAAACATGGTAAATGTGTTATGATGTTTGTGCAAAAGTACTGAAATATGGGTTTGTATGGTATCTAATTTAGATAACTACTGATAAAACATAACGAACATCACTAAAATTGATAAATGCCGCAGGCCCACAAATAAAAACATGGCAAAATGTGTTATGTTGTTAGTGGCAACGTACTGAAAAATGTGTTCTTTTAGTATGATAACATAGTAAAAGTGGGTTGGTTACTTGTGAAAAAATTGTAAATGATGTACTTACACAAATAAAAAAATGTGTTATAATGTTTGTGTAAAAGTACTGAAATATGTTTCGTGTGGTATGATAATTTAGACAAATGATAAAACATAATGAAAATCACTAAAAGCAGATTGGTTAATTGTGGAAAATGGTACATGGTACAGTCACACAAATATAAACACAATAAAATTTGTCATCTTGTTACTGCAAAAATATTTGAATGTATTTTCGTGTGACAATTTAGACAACTAATAAAACATCGAAAATCCGTATAAGTGGCTTATCTAGTTGTGAAAAAAAACCACAAATAAATGTTAAGTTACACAAATAAAACTTCTCAAATGTACTATGTTGTTAGTGAGAAAGGGCTGAACTGTGTTTTCGTGTGACTTGTTAATTTCGACATCTGATAAACACGCCGTTTGCGCTAATGAAATATGTTAATAAGAAACCTTTTAGTAGAGAAAAACAACTCAAAACACAGAGAGAACATCATTGAAGCTGCACATGAGAACCTAGTTTAAGAATCTAGCGAAAATATACTAAGAATATATTGGCCAAAAGTAGACCCTGTTAGAAGTTAGTGAGACCATAATGATAATATGGTAGAACATAGTTGAAGTGGGTGTTGATAACTTGTACAGCCTTTGTACTTGTAGCTTGATGTTGACACATGGGCGTTATATACATAAGTAGAAACATAGCCAGGTTGTGAGATACATCTCTAGGGTACCGAAATACATCCCGGTGGTTGTATACATTTCATAATTTCATGGGTGTATTAGCTTTTGTCCTATTAGTAAGCAAGGTCCGACCCGGTCTTCTTATTACTAACAACATAAAACATTCGGGTCTGTGAAAAAGATACAAAATATTACATGCTAAAAAAGAAAACTCGGTTGGTTGTCGTGGTGTGACATCATCTGAAATATGTTTCGTGTGGTATGATAATTTAGACAAATGATAAAACATAATGAAAATCACTAAAAGCAGATTGGTTAATTGTGGAAAATGGTACATGGTACAGTCACACAAATATAAACACGACACAAATTTGTCATGTTGTTACTGCACAAATACTGCAATGTATTTTCGTATGACAATTTAGACAACTAATAAAACATCGAAAATCCGTATAAGTGGCTTATCTAGTTGTGAAAAAAACCACAAATAAATGTTAAGTTACACAAATAAAACGTCTCAAATGTACTATGTTGTTAGTGAGAAAGGGCTGAAATGTGTTTTCGTGTACTTGTTAATTTCGACATCTGATAAACACGCCGTTTGCGCTAATGAAATATGTTAATAAGAAACCTTTTAGTAGAGAAAAATAACTCAAAACACAGAGAGAACATAATAGAAGCTGCACATGAGAACCTAGTTTAAGACTAGCGAAAATATACTAAGAATATATTGACCCAAAGTAGACCCTGTTAGAAGCTAGTGAGACCATAATGATAATATGGTAGAACATAGTTGAAGAGCATACAGAGACCATCAAGCGACCATGGCTGAAGCGTGTCCTGAGAGAATCCTGTTTGGAGAATATTAGCTTTTTTGGTGTATATATGACATGGGTTTTACATTAGTATTTTCAGGATTGGCCAATGTGATAACCACTTTAACATAACCATAAAATAATGAGAACTATTGGCCAAAGGCACAGAATAATGTTTGCAGAATATTTTCTTTTGTGGTGTCAATGTTACGAGTTTTACATTCTCATGGTCAGGTTTTTACAATGTGAGAACCACTTGAATATAAGCATAAAATAATGATAATCATTGGCCAAAGGCACAGAAGAATGTTTGGCGAATATAGATTTTGTTGTGTCTATATGTCACGGGGTTTACATTGTTATGGTCATGCTTTTACAATTTGACAACCACTTGAATATAAGCATAAAATAATGAGAACCGTTGGCCAGAGGCACAGAAGAATTCTTGCAGAATATTAGCTTTTGTGGTGTCTATATGTCAGGGGTTTTACATTGCATGGTCAAGATTTTACAATTTGAGAACCACTTGAATATAAGTATGAAATAATGAGAACCGTTGGCCAAAGGCACATAAGTATGTTTGCAGAATATTAGTTTTTGTGGTGTCTATATGTCTCGGGGGTTTACATTGTTATGGTCAGTATTTTACAATTTGAGAACCACTTGAATGTAAGCGGAAATCCCACACATACCCACTAAACAAATAAGGTCATGTTAATGTTAATACCCAGCAAAATCACTCCCACCGGCATAAGTGGGAGTAGGTGGGGTTATGCTAACCTCATTCACTGGAAGTGGCAGTGGACATGTTCTTTATCATGACTGTAATTATATTGCATTTGGCAGTTTTACAATCTGAACTTTGCGTGATCTTTTACATGTGGTTTAAAATTGGATCGTTTTATATAAAAGATAGTGTCATAAATAAATTTCAGTAGAAAAACCACAACATACCCACTAATCAGATAACAGGTTTATGGTGAGCACCTCCGTTGGCGTGGTTCACACGCACGCGTGTGAAGAGAAAGCTATTAATGCCAGATGTTGCTACCTGTCGTTATCGCGGAAATCTTGTAAGGATTTTCACACGGAAAAGTACGCGTCTGTAGTATTTCATCAATCAAGTGGCCCACCCCTAAGTAACTCAGTGGAAAATTACGGTTCAGCTGACCTTTATGTTATAGCGCCGACCTAGTTGAGAATGACCGACCTTCAACCGGTCAGCCACCCTGGTAGTTTCCGTTACTTCTAAACCAGAACAAAATAAGACAGTGGAAATTTTTAAGTGAAAAAGAGCAATATTTTCTTTAACCGGGTTGAACAAAAGTTAAATAGGGCAGTGGGCCCCACCGATATCATGATCCCCACCCCACCCGCGTAGGCCGGGTACACACACACCGCGCGATTTCGGTTGGTTTTGACCGATTTTAAGCGATTTCCAACGGTTTCGATTGCCACCATATTGGATGTGCAAGCACACTCAGCACATTCGCTTACACACTCAGCACATTCGATTGCACACTCGGCACACTCGGCACGACCTCTGCACGACCTCGCCAGACCGAGTATTTTGTTATATGAGCTATATTAGCACACTCGGGCACACTCGGCACGACCTTTGCACGACCTCGCTCGCCAGAGTATTTTGTTATATGAGCTATATTAGCACACTCGGGCACACTCGGCACATCCAGCACATCCGCGGCTCGTTCCATGCATGATATACTACTATCGTGTACTGCTTCTGATTCGTCAGCTGAAGAATGGGATTCAGAGTCGCTCAGTAACAGAATAAGTGTTTGTTTCTTCAGCACAGGTGATTTTGTCTCACCATTGATATTTTCTTCTGAACCTGTTGGAGATCCTGCTGTGTGCCTTTCATTCACAGAAGTCCCGGAATGCATAGGACAATGCTGTCCTCACTGCTTCACGTTCTCTCGTCTTAGGTGAGTTTTTTTGTAACGTGGATCTAAAGCCACAGCCCTTTTGAAACAACGTCAAAGCATCAACGCCTTTAATTCTGTTTGTGAAGTCGTTCATGGTTGCAGTTTTGAATCGTGCAATATAACTTGGATCGCAATCATTAACCATTATCAGTCTACGCAAAAAAGCCAGTAGAGGAAGACCGGCAGACCATGTCGCATATTGTTCACTCCAAACATATTCCGCAGCATCTGCAAGAGATCCTAAGACTGACGTATATTTGGTCATTTTCTCCCAATCTGATTCTGTCAGGTTAGGTCCACCATAGTTTTATGGATGATCGATGTAATGCTGCATTATGGCATCTTTGACTTCAGACAATATCGCACACATCATGTAGGTATTGTTCCAACGATTTGCCACATCGTGCTGCAATCTGTTGAACATGACATCATATTTAGGCAAAGAGTCACTGCAATGGCTTCTCTTCAGTTACGATTTGTTGGTCGAGCTGTGCTTGAAATGCAAAACTAAGCGTCGACATTTTGCCACAAGAGGTGATGAGTCAGCTGTCTTCAAACCTGCTAATTTGAATACAGTGTACGATACATGGTATGTGACTATAATCCGTTTGTCTGCTTGCAGTGACCATGTTTCATGCACTGTTCGTTACTATACAGAATATTGTATCAGTAATGCCCCATATTGCAGCAAACTCTTCATAGAAATTTGTGAGAAATTACAGCAGTGTGCCGTTCGACAACAAGTAGGCAACCTAAAGCAATTGATGTCAGTTTCCAGTCGGGATTAATCCAGTGTCCCGTTATACCACAGTATCATTCATTGTTTTTGATATCCAAAAGTCTTTAGAGAGAGCAGTAATATGAATGAATTCTATAGCTCTATAATGCTCTGTTAACTTCTCGTCGTACATTTGACCAATAACATTAACGATTGTACGGGGACTGGGCAAATTTTAAGTCTTTTTTTTTAAGACCTATACTTAGCACTGTTTGTATTCCTTCATTTTCCACAATTGCCGGCGACGTCCTGAATTGGCAATCCACTGTGCAATAGCAACTTTCCAGTCCGCTGAAACTTTATCGCTTACTGGCTTGTTTGACTGACACAATAAAAATTAGTTATTGATTGTACTTGAGGAATCTTCTGATCGTCACTATCGACAACATGTTGATACTTGAGCGGATGTTTGTGCTGAATGTGTTACGGCGGCGATGTATTTACCCCGAAATTACATTGTAATGGCAGTGAACCCTGCAAATGTTGTCGCCTTCGTCATCAGCAGTTAGCTAAAAAAAAATGTTTGCTGAACTTCCCGCTTAAATGCTTAACTTCAACGGTCATTAGTCACCATTTCTGTGTGCGTCTGCACGTCTAAATAAATAAAAGTAATACGCGGGAAAAGGTAAGTCAGTCACACAAATATAAAAAGTATTGAGAAACTTAAAAAAAAATATTAAAATATATTCTTAAATTTTAAGCGATCTAATTAATTTTAATCGATTAAATGTTTTTACGATTCATCGAGTAATTAATCGTTAATTTCCGCAGTCCTAATATATACATATATATGACCAGTTACTTCTTCTATAGCTAAATTAACGCGATCAAAAGCAACTAGTCGGTTAAACGCGACCGAAGGCCTCAGGAAGCTAATATATTCAACTATTGTATTTTCTTTTTCTCACAATGATCCTTCCATGAAAAGAAAACATAAGCTGCTGCCCAAATTCTTTCTTTTACGTAACATACTAACAATGTAAACACGTACATTGTCCATTACCCACTATCGGCACAATAGCATTCCTTAGCCTTAGATATATTCACAAACTGTTGGGTGTATACACATATACATATTCTTAAGACAATGTTTCACCACAGTTTTCTTTACTAAAGATGCACTATGTAATACGTTATAGGGCCAGTGCAACACAATACCACTTACTTCTGTCGCTGTACAATACTATACTGTGGACTATGACTGGATAGGAAAGGTAGAGGTTTAAAACTGGATCTCCGCCCTGTATAGTAGTCTTTGCACACGTGTTAGCAGCAGGGTCTGAGCTTGTGTTACCATCAATAGCTTTAAGTTCACTCCACGATTCGCGTGGATCAAGAACACTTGACATACCCAAGACCGAGTGTACAGCCACGTTCCGACCTGCGGAAACAAACGGAGACAAACGTGAACTGCATATATGCAATATGCTTGGCGTAATTGCTAATACTTGAGGTTGTACGTACACTTACATTTGCAGTCTCAACATAGGTTTCTCTTTCACTATTTCTTTCTGTACATCTGTCTATTTCTCTGTATCTCTCTCTAACTCTCTCTCTTTCTCTCTCTCTCTCTCTCTCTCTCTATATATATATATATATATATATATATATATATATGTTCATTCAGTCATCCATTTTCCTTTTGTGCTGAAGTTAGGCATAGGGTAGAGGTCAGATCTCTCCAATTATTTATTTTCAAAGCTATTCTGTGCAGTGAGTTAGTTAGTCGTTGGATCATCGTCATTGCACTCCGGACAAGTCCATAGATGCTCAGATCTTTCCTTGAGTGTATCCGTCATTACATGTTGACTGACAGTCCCAGTACGTTGTTGATTGATCATCATTTTTTTTCTCCCACGAAAACTCTCCTTTCTAGCGACATCACATTTCAAACCAAGTTCTTTTATTCTAATCATGGAACAAGAGTCATCGTCACGTGAACAGTCATTTGTTCGTGCGTTTTCACGTAGGGCATTCAAAATGTCTGCCTGATCCATCGCTCCAACAACAGCCGTCGTAGAAGCGTAGGCGGCCAACCTATCTTCTCTTTCATTACTCCGGACTCCCGCGTGTCCCGTCACAAAAATAAAAGTCACTGTACGCACACAGAAATTATTCACTGCATCCAGCCACTGTTTTCGAACGTACCCCGTCTGAACTTTCACACTCATGTTCATGAAGTCACTGATGATACAGGCATGCTCGCAGACAGTCTGTGAGCAGACCCATTGCAATGCTTTGGTAACCGCCAGAATCTCCATTGTCAAGCTGCTTGTCGTCTTAACGAATGCACCACTTTCCTCTCTGATAGTCTCCCCCCCCCCACCTTTGAGCCGTGAAAGCCCAGGAACTCCTGATGTGTCTCTCAACCGACCCATCCGTATATATATATAATTATATCGTATAGCCTGAGCCGACGTATATTTCGTGCACCCCAAAATTATTCGCATTGCTTCATTTTGGATTCTATCCAATCTTTCAGTTTGAGTTAGACTCTGTATCAGAATTGCCAGTGCGTACTCTACCACCGCCACCATCAATCCTTGATACAGCAGAAATAGCAGTCTCTGTTCGCATTGAGCAGCAGCCATAACATTCATCGCCGCAAGACCTTTATAAGCCTTTACAATTATGTGGTCAACATGATCTTTGAAACTCAGACTTCGGTCCAACATGACCCCCACATACTTCATTGTGCTGGTTCTCTTGAGGACATCCCCTCTCAAAGTAACCGATGGCGTGGACGTGTTCACTATGTGATTGTTTAGGGAAAACAATCTTATCGATGTCATTGAAGGATTAACAAAAGCTACAGAATTACTGCACCATTCTCCTATGCGATCAAGCTCCCTCTGCAAATGTCTGGCAATTATTTCTCTATCTCTGCCCTGCCTATATACCAAGATATCATCAGCATAAGACATGGTTCTCCCTGGTCCTGCAATCTGACAGCGTGTAATTTGAACTGTATACACTTTGAGTAGTACTGGGGACAGAGGTGACCCTTGTGGTAGACCTGAATTTATGACTGTTGGTGGCAAAGACCAACTCCCACACCTAAGAACAACCTGTCTCTGATAAGGTGTAGAGATATTCCACCTGACAACAAATGGACTTACTTGGAGTTGTAGCATTATGGTCATCAAGAAATCCAAGGGAATTCTGTTATAAGCATCCTCTAGGTCTATTGCAGCATCGCATGTCTCCATTCGTTTGTCAAAACCTTCGAAAAAGTCCTGCGCGAACACGGCGGCATTGTGCCAAGTCTGCTTACCTGGACGATAACCTCCCAAAGTTGATGGTAGTCTATTATTATTTTCTAGATGTAGGGACAATTTCCACGCCACAATCTTTTCTAACAACTTGCCGATCGTATTCTGCATGGTTATGAGTCTGAAACCCTGTATCTTAGCATGACTCTTGCCAGGCTTGGGTAGTGAGATCAAGTAACTATGCAACCAGTCCTCCTCTACTGTGCCGTTCGATAGGCTCTTGTTGAACAACATTGCCAGCTCCTTAAGGTCTTCGTCTGACCTGACTTTGAGATCATCGTACCTAATGCCATCAGGTCCTGGCGCAGTTTCTTGATCTTTTCAGTACGGCTGTAATATCTTCAAGAGTAATTACATTATCGCTTTCCAAAACTTGCTACTGTCTGTGACTGTTTTCATGATTTTATTGTAATTCACTAAATTCCTCTGACCGATTTGTGCCTGGTAATGAGCCAGCAGTGTTGCACCCTTATTCTCATATGTCTTCTGCCATACTAAGTCTGTGCTTTGAAAATTGGGGATTGTTATACGCTTCTTTGGGTCTTTAATTGATTTATACAGGCGCCAGAACAGTTTTAATGACTTTTCTTTTGCAATCTCATGACAAATGTCTTCCCATTTTTTTCCTTCGCAGCTTTAGCAATATCTTTAAATTCTTGACCCCTGTCGTCCTTGGTCTGTTTTAATTGCACAAGATCTGGCTGTGCTGTCACTTTTTCCTTGCTTCCTGCCACTCTGCAACTGCGCTACGTTTACTCTCCCATGCACATTGGACTTCATCATTCCACCATCGGGGTTCATTCCACATTTGTGCCTTGGTGGCGTGTGTTTTACGTGTTTCCTTCCTAATTCTGCTTATGATGGACGACCCATTACGATCGTACTGGAAGGACTTAACTCTAGCTCTCTGTTGTTTTAATTTTTCCTTTGTCCACAAACAAAACACATGGCAAATGGTCACTGCCGTGATGCGCCAACACATTCCATCTACACTTGGGTGCGATATCAGCCGTCAATAAAGTCAGTTCGATTGCACTGTCGTCGTCGCCATCCCTAGCAGCAAGCCTTGTCATGCGCCCGTCGTTTATGCATACTAAATTTATATCAATCAAGGCCTCCTCAAGATCTCTTCCCTGTTGATTAGAGGTAGTATTGCCCCAAGAGCTTCCTTTTGCATTAAAATCTCCACAGAAGATGATGTCTCTTTCTTCCTTTACTATCTCATCTAAAGATTTCCATCCCTGCACGTTCAGGCGGGTGTTTACGCATAAACGTTGACGAGCACGAAAGGGTGATGTGCGTTTTGTACCCTGATAGCTCGCAGCTGAATATCACCAATATCCCATTTGGACACGTCTATCTCGACAGCGTCAATGCCTTCTCGTACAAGAATTACTTGCCCCAGGTGTCGCCTATTGTAGAAGCCGGTGACTTGAAGACGGTTTCGTATTCCCAAGCGCGATTCTTGTAGGGCTACAATATCTGCGCTGTAGATTAATTTATTGAGATCTGGGCGCCTTTTTTCCACAATTGCGAAATTCCAAAATAAAACACGTAATGATTTTAACGACAGACGCTTGACCTTTGATCTGTGGCGCCTCGCTCCAGCGTGCCGACCTTGCCGTTTTGCCCCGCCCCGTTTAGGACGTTTTCGTATGCCGGCCATTAGTGTGTAATAGGCCTTGTAATTATGTAGAATAACGGCTACACTCATGAAAATTTCAGCTCTGATGCACATACTCGTTGCACCGGCGATGTTCTTGATGAGTGAACTCCCTTGCCAAAATAACTAACACCACATCCTAGACGAAATAATGAATAAATCCATCTTTCAAGTGATGTTGACGATGGCAAACAAAATCACACGTCGATATGTCCGTCATTTTGACCGGAAGCATTATTCTGTGCAGTTCTTGAATTGTATGAATATTGGTTGTTTTACTTTCTCTAAGTATTGTTCTTCTGAGTGTTTATTTTGGTCTACACCTTGCCTCTTTTGCCTGTAGGTACCCATTCAAGAGATTGGTGTTGTATTCTGTTGATGTCTGCGCGTAAGACATGCCCGATGTAGGACCAACGGCGTTTTCTGATAACATCTGTGATGAAATTTTGGTGTATCTTATCTGATTTTATCATTCGATTTGAATTCACTCCAATGGGTGTTAGTTATCCTACGAAGACATTTGTTCTCGAGAAAACACAGCTTTTCCAGATCTCACATACAGATGATAGCACGGGAATAACGCAGTAATTAAATAAGCGCATTTTCGTGCGTGTGCTGATTGACTTTGAACTCTAGATATTAGACAGTCTGTTAATGACTGACAGTCTGTTAAAGACTGTCTAATATCTGGTGGTCAAAATCAGGAACTGTGTGTATGGTGCATGAAGAACAACCAGAAAGTACGTCAGTTGACACGTGGAGTGAACGATGGAGTTAACAGAAAATATTCTTTTACTTTAAAGGAGGTGAGGAAAAGAGGTGAGGAAAACAGCTGAGGAAAGGAGGTGAGGAAAAGAGGAGAGGAAAAGAAGTGAGGAAAATATAGTATTGTATGTGTGTGAAAAATGACTACCAGACAAACGCTGAACTGACACCTGCCAAATTCGTCAGTAGGGTATTAGGATGAGTGGAGGAAGTTACAAAAACGTAGACACTCTGGATAAATGTGGAAACTGAAACATTAGGAGTAGGGAGAGTAATATCGAGTGTCAAAGTGTGACTACACAACATCTGTAAGGAAACACTTGTAAACAAGATTTGGTTGTCTGAAGAATGTAACATTTACACGTCTAGAAGATTCGAATGGCGGCGCGAAAATCAGTCAAAAATTTGTGTTATTGTGATCACATGATCAAGATGGCCGAATACCAAGACACGGGTAAATTATACAACACACGTAAAATAATTCAATTCTAATCTCAAAATCGTCCAGAAATGATCTCGGAAAAGTAAGCATTAGGCTAGGCCATAACTCCATACTATGGTTATTCGCAACTATGTACACAGGACATTTCTATTTATTTTACTGTGATTCATTCAAAGATGTAACAATTCAACGTTTGTTTCTGGGTAGATCGATCCCGGTGACATTGTTTTGGTTTGATTAACCGTGAATTGACAGCCTATACTTTGTGGATGGACTAAGGTCAAGTATAACACACAGACGTCGTAAGTAGTGTTTGATTTTGAAGTGGACGATATACACTCAAAAACTGAACAAGTGTTTGAACTGAACAAGTGTATGAACAATTTTATTAATTGAAAGAACCGACTCCAAGATGGAACTGTAAAATTGTTCTTCACTAACGAGAAATACTGGCTAAATCCTAGTTTAAGTCACCATTTTAGCACACTGTTGTCACGGATTTCTGTGTAACACCGATGCAATTATTGAAATTAATGAATGCCGTAACGCCACACCTCCCGACACAAACGACATCAAGCACAATTATAATTATAATTTTGATAATTAATTTATATTTTTTCATTTATAACTGATCCTAAGCCTTACCCCCATCCAAAATATAAATAATAATACGAAATTAATATGCCTTTTCAATGGATATACCTTCATTTTAAATACAAATTCTACTAATCACGCTGCAAAGGTTAGGTAAAACCTCGAAAGTAGAACAAAGGTCACAGTGGAGAATCAAACTAGGACTGAGCTGAAATACTGAATCACTGTTTGTCATATGAGAGAGACTTTGTATAAATGCATTAAAATGATAGAACTAATCAACGACCTTCATCTGTGAGTTTTTTCATAAGCGCCACAATGTTGTAGATAACGTCCCTATTATCTGCATTTGGAGAGATATTATGTAACTACCAAGATGTTATAGAAGCTTCAATGTTAATTATTGATCTTCCAAAAGGGAGATAACACTCAATATATTGACCTTTAAAGTGGAAAGGAATATCCTTTTCCAATGTGAAACTGCAAACTAAATAACAGTTTATTGAGAATCGAGATATCCTCTGATGTATATGATCTGAGGTGTCGAGTCAATCACCGAGAAAATTGATCATCAGATGAAGTCAGAGGCAAGGCAATAACACACTTTCTATCATCCTAAAGTGTGTCAGACCTGAACACTCATACTATTCCTTACAGAGAGGCTTGGGGACCAGTACTGCAACTGAACCACTGACGGCACATCTATCTGAGAAGCGTTTCACAGTACCACGAGGTGATATCATTATCATTTATCGAACTTGATTCATAATTACATATTTGATGTGAGGACAGTGTGCGAATGGTTAAATTCAACTCTAACTGAATCAATTATATTTCAAAAGAAATTAAATGGTGCGATATAGTGATATTAGTTATCATTACAAATTACATAATAGAATGTGTATCTATGTGTGGGTTAGAACGGAGTGGCGACCGCTACTAACGGTCTCACCCACCGCCTTCGCCTATGTTAACAAAGTTGTTGAGAATTACTTAATCAGAAACTAACTTGATTGCAGAAGCAAATCATAATGACATAGCACTTTGAACCTTTATTACGGTTGGACACAAACAAAATATCACGTTTTTATCTAATCAATGTTTATATATGTCAGATGGTTGGATCATTGGAAGAACTTAGATTTCCCGAATTTATGACAAAGCAGTCAATGATTTAAAGGACGAATTCTTATAAGGTATGACTGAAGAAGTTTTCATCGTTTGTGTGTTACTAACTGTGATAATTCAAACGAAGTGATAACATTAACAATCACACTACCCAACGAGAACAAGAGTTGAATTGTAGTCCGCAGAGGAGTGCCTTAGTCTGAATCATAGAATTAACTGTTATATTTTTAGCTAATCGATAGAGTATAATAGAATACGACAGAAAGGTGCGTCTCTTTTGATCTGTAAGTTGCTTCAATATATTCTTGATTTAACCATCAGGAAATATAATTGTGTAATGCTTTAATTTTATGTTGATGGAATCTTATTTTAGATTTTTTTTTAAATTTAACATTAAATTTGTGTACCTTGATTGTGAACAAAAAGATTACAAGAAATGTTCCTGTATTTGACAGAATTTTTTATTCAATGATTCTAAATAGATAATCAATCTAGATGATATCCATGTATTGTGACCTTGTTCTAGATGACACAACAATGAACTACATCAAGGAGAGCTACTAACTAACCTATATATCACAAGACAAATTGAGAATCAATTGAAATGATAAGGGATTAGATGACTATATGGACGAACGGAAATAAAAAGGAATAAAAAAACTATACGATGACATAAGAAATATGATCACACTGCTGACTATAAAAATGTTAATTATATAAACAGAGTGATTTGAGTAGTCTTCAGTACCAGGAACAGACCACAGAGATGAGAAGGATCAAACACAAAATCAGATCATAGAAGATGAGGTGCTGTCTTTATTGGTGTCGTTATTAACCACGAGAAAAATAATCAGTATTTAGTGGTGTACATTCACATGAATAATGATCAACAGGATAACATAACACACACACATCTTGTCTTTATTGCAGTGTAGCATCGTCTTTATTGTAGTATAGCATCGTCTTTATTGTAGTGTAGCATCGTCTTTATTGTAGTATAGCATCGTCTTTATTGTAGTGTAGCATCGTCTTTATTGTAGTGTAGCATTGTCTTTATTGTAGTGTAGCATTGTCGTTATCGTAGTGTAGCATCGTCTTTATTGTAGTGTAGCATCGTCTTTATTGTAGTGTAGCATTGTCGTTATCGTAGTGTAGCATCGTCTTTATTGTAGTGAAGCATCGTCTTTATTGTAGTGTAGCATCGTCTTTATTGTAGTGTAGCATTATCTTTATTGTAGTGTAGCATCGTCTTTATTGTAGTGTAGCATCGTCTTTATTGCAGTGTAGCATCGTCTTTATTGTAGTGTAGCATCGTCTTTATTGTAGTGTAGCATCGTCTTTATTGTAGTATAGCATCGTCTTTATTGTAGTGTAGCATCGTCTTTATTGTAGTGTAGCATTGTCTTTATTGTAGTGTAGCATTGTCGTTATCGTAGTGTAGCATCGTCTTTATTGTAGTGTAGCATTGTCGTTATCGTAGTGTAGCATCGTCTTTATTGTAGTGTAGCATTGTCTTTATTGTAGTATAGCATCGTCTTTATTGTAGTGTAGCATCGTCTTTATTGTAGTGTAGCATCGTCTTTATTGTAGTGTAGCAGTGTCGTTATCGTAGTGTAGCATCGTCTTTATTGTAGTGTAGCATCGTCTTTATTGTAGTATAGCATTGTCGTTATCGTAGTGTAGCATCGTCTTTATTGTAGTGTAGCATCGTCTTTATTGTAGTATAGCATTGTCGTTATCGTAGTGTAGCATCGTCTTTATTGTAGTGTAGCATCGTCTTTATTGTAGTGTAGCATCGTCTTTATTGTAGTGTAGCATCGTCTTTATTGTAGTGTAGCATCGTCTTTATTGTAGTGTAGCATTGTCGTTATCGTAGTGTAGCATCGTCTTTATTGTAGTGTAGCATTGTCTTTATTGTAGTGTAGCATCGTCTTTATTGTAGTGTAGCATCGTCTTTATTGTAGTGTAGCATTGTCTTTATTGTAGTGTAGCATCGTCTTTATTGTAGTGTAGCATCGTCTTTATTGTAGTGTAGCATTGTCTTTATTGTAGTGTAGCATCGTCTTTATTGGAGTGTAGCAGAATCTTTATTGAGGTTTGCAGCGTCTTTATTGGAGAGTATCAGCGTCTTTATTGGAGTATAGCAGCGTCTTTATTTGAGTTTAGCAGAGTCTTTATTGGAGTGTAGAAAGTCTTTATTGGAATGTCGCAGGATTTTTATTGGAATGTAGCAGCGTCTTTATTGGAGTGTGGCAGCTCCATTTTTGGAGTGTAGCAGCGTCTTTATTGGAGTGTTGCATCGTCGTTATTGAAGTGTGGCAGCTTCCTTGATGGAGTGTAGTAACGACTTTATTGGAATGTTGCAGCGTCTTTATTGGAGTGTAGCAGCGTCTTCTATGGAGTGTAGCAGCGCATTTATTGGAGTGTTGCAGCTTCGATATTGATGTGCAGCAGCATATTTATTGGAGTTCTGCAGCGTCGTTACTGGAGTGTTGCAGCTTATTTTTTGTAGTGTAGCACCGTGTTTATTGGAGTGTAGAAGCGTCTGTATTGAAATGTTGCTTCGTGTTATAGTATATCAGCGCCTTTATTTGAGTGTTGAAGCGTCGTTATTGGCGTGCAGCAGTGACTTTATTGTATTGTAGCAGCGTCCTTATTGGAGTGTAGCATTAGTTTATTGGAGAATAGCAGCGTATATATTGGAGTGAAGCAGCGTCTTTATTGGAGTGTTGCGTCGTCGTTATTGGAGTGTTGCAGCGTCGTTATTTGAGCTTAGTTGCGTCTTTATTGTAGTGTATCAGAGTTTTTATTGGAATGTAGCAGCGTGTTTATTGGATTGTAGCAGCGTCTTTTTGGAGTGTTGCAGAATCTTTATTGGAGTGCAGCATTTCCGTTATTGGAGTGGTACAGCGACGTTATTGGAATGTCGCAGGTTTTTTATTGGAGAGTAGCAGCGTCTTTATTGGAGTGTATCAGCTTATTAAGTGGGGTGTAGCAGCGTCTTATTGGAGTGTAGCAGCTTCTTTATTGGAGTGTAGCATCGTCATTATTGGGGTGTAGCAGCGTACTTATTGGAGTGTTGGACTGTCGTTATTGATGTGTAGCAGCTCTTTTATTGGAGTGTAGCATCGTCGTTATTATATTGTAGCAACGTCTTTATGAAATGTTGCAGTTTCTTTATTGGAGTGTAGCAGCGTCTTTTTTGGAATGTAGCAGCGTCTTTATTGTAATGTAGCAGCGTAAATATTAGCGTGTAACAGCTTCTTTACTGGAGTGTAGCTGCGTGTTTATTGGAGAATAGCAGCGTCTTCATTGGAGTGTAGCAACGTCTTTATTTAGTGTACAGTGTGTTTATTGGTTTCTTGCAGCGTCTTTATTGGAGTGTTGCAGCGTCGTTATTGGAATGTAGAAGCGTCTTTATTGTAGTGTAGCAGCGTCTTTTGTGGAGTGTAGCAAAATGTTTATTGTAGTGTTGCAGCGTCGTTATATGAGTGTGGCAACGTCTTTATTGTAGTGTAGCAGCGTCTTTTTGGAGTGTAGCAGCGTGTTTATTGGAGTGTAACAGCGACTATATTGGAGTGTAGCAATGCTTTTATTGGAGTGTTGCAGCGTCGTTATTGGAGTGTAGCAGCTCCTATATCGGAGTGTAGTAGCGACTTTATTTGATTGCATCAGCGTTTATATTGGAGTAGCAGCGTCTTTATTGTTTTATAGCAGCGTCTATATTGGAGTGTAGTAGCTTCTTTATTTGAGTCTATTATTTGAGCGAATTTTTGGAGTGTAGCATCGTGTTTTTGGAGTGTAACAGCGTCTTTATTGGAGTGTAACAGCGTCTTTACTGGAGTGTAGCAGCTTCTTTATTGGTGTGTATCAGCTTATTTAGCGGATGTAGTAGCGTCTTTATTGGATTGTAGCAGCGTCTTTATTGGTTCCGTCATTAATCAAATAACATCTTCACCCCAACCCTCCTATGTGTCCCATCGACACACGCAATCATAGTACAAATACCCAACTAATTAGTCTGAAAACTGTATTTTTTAAATGGTTTTGATTTAATAAAGTACGCATGTCTCGGATTGAATATACGTCTTATTGAATTTTAACCAAAATGCTCATACTTGGATATTTTATTAGAAGTTCTTGAATCTTTCCATAGAAAGCATTCGTCTCTTCCTAACTCAACAAATGTGGGCACACAGTTATACAATATACAATATAGAGAAAGTAAGGTTGAATTCAAGTTTCAGCACAACTAGCACGACGCAAAGATATTTCGCGCATGCGGTTGAGTCTGTTTGTCTCATAAATGGCTCACTAGACAAATCAACCATGCAACAGAAAACCTTAGTAGATGACATGCCTGTATATTGAGATTATCTTATAGAAGCTTCATGGCACGTCATCTTTATAATCCCGTACACGTAACCTTAGATAACAGCTACCAGGTTGTTCTGAGAGGCCAGCGTTTTGCTTGAACTATTTATGGTAACGGCGTGGGTGGGCTGAACAACAAAGAAACCTGTCGCAGGGGCCAGAGTTGAGCACTGATGTCGACGTCTGTTTCAAAGCATTTGACTCGAAACACCATCGACTCGAATGGCTGCTGAAACATAGGGCGGAGCACTTATGGGAATACCCCATGTGCTGTGAGGCCAGTTTCTAATCAAGAATCAAGAAAGACATAATTTCTATTTTAGAAGTCAATGAAGTCCATAATTCATGCTCTAAAGAAAATAAATTCATCTAAATATGTATTCACGTGGTTTATTTAACTTGGCTGGTGTCACTGGAGTATAATTTAATCCATTCATTAGCCAATGAAAAGAACATGAAAAGTTGGAACAGCAAAGATAAATAACGTTCACGATCCGCTTGGATGATTCTCTTGGGAATATTCTTTTGTGTATGACTAAGTGGAAACTTGATTCGGGGTTTGTTTGAAAATGTGTGACAATAATTTTATGGGTAAAGCCACCTTGTGATCATTACGTCTAATTTCTATTGGTGACAGTGTATTATTTCGCTCATCAATATTGATATTACAAGCCTAGTGGACGAAATTGGGATTCATTCTTCTGAATTGATGCACGTGACTTGTATCGTGAGTTTATGTAGCTGTGGGAAGATATTACGCACAACGTAATTAAATAAAGTAACCTTAAAACTCGATTATGTTTACTTTAGAAATATGCATTTCGATTAGCTATCCTCGTCGTCATCACGTGATATATTATTTCAAAAATGTGATGACCTGAGTCCGACTCTAGCGTGTGCCAATCTGCCAGGCACCTATAACAATATATTCATACAGTCTGTGACATCATCTTCTAGGTCTACCTCTTCTTCAACTTCCCGAAATGCTAACACTCTAATATGCTTCTTTCCATGCCTGCGTGTCCTTTTATGTTTCCGAAATATTTCAGTTTTCTATGTACAATTGCATTCATCAGCCATCCTTCCTCTATATTTATCATACTAAAAACCTTAGAGTTTCTTATCTTTTCTCTTCGGGAATTTCTTAATAGTGCACTATTACACTTCAGTTCGTATGTCTCGCAACCGTATGTTGTAACTAGAAAAATGTATGATCTAAAAAGTATAACAGGTGTCTCTTTATAACAGTTTTTCAATAAACGTTTAATTTCTGTTAATTTAAGTTATTGTCATCGCTAACTGTTTCCCAATGTCCAATGTACAATCACCTAAGTTGTTTATATTTTCACCCAAATAAGCAAACTTATAAGCGACGTTTTCCAGCTTTAAGTTATCTATTTTAATTCTTGTTGTTGTCTATTGTCTTTCCCTTGGTCGTTTGTTATTTACTCTTGCCGTTAATCGTAGGGGTGATTGGAACTAGAGCTTGCGTTCTAGACCTAGCTGTGTGGCCACGACTGTTCTATGATCGTGTTTATTCAGGATGTCCCTGACAATTTCTATTCATATACTTTCCGTGACCTTCCTTGATTCTTGATTAGGAACGAGCGTCATGGGGCATTCCCATACATGCTCTGCTTGACGTTCCGTCAGCCATCTAAAAGCATGTAAGCTCAGTGTCCCAGTCAGTTGTTGATTACACGTTCGTCTGATTTTTCCTGAGAGGGAGTACTTTCTCCCATAACTTCTAGTCATTTCTACCATTCTCTGAATATGTACATTGTCACGTTCGATTACCCCCTCATTTCTCGTAGGTTATCCATGACTGCTCTAATCAATTCAATCAGGTCCTTTCTTATCTCGGTGCCGTTCACCAAAACTTTACCAGCCAACACATTTTTTTTTCATTTCCCTGACCCCAGCAATACCAGGTCAGTAAATCCATGTAATGCTCTGTTCATTGGCGAGAAGAGTGACACATTCAGTTCTGATCATACACTTTTCTACCTTGCACATCATACTTTGTGAGTTCGATAGAATCACTGAGTCTGTTGGTTGTTGCAGCGTCAGCCATGTGAGAACTGTTGTCACCGCTTCTGTTTCGATTATAATACTCGATGCTGTAGTAGGGTAGGCGACTGACTCCTCAGCTAATTTCTTGCCATTTTGGTAGGCCACGAAACCCCAATCACACCTGTTTGTTTCTTACGTTACTGAGCCGTCTGTGTAAATTATTGTATCGTGTGTCATCGAGTGTTGCAGTATGAGTTCTTGGATAATTTCCTCTGTTCTATTGGCAGCCCAATCGTGGCACTCGCTTCTCATCTGCATCACCACTGTTGTAAATAAAGTTCTCTCTTTGCAAATGTCACCTATTCACAACCCTATTACATTTCATCCAGCTCACAAACTCTGAGTAGGGTATCTTCTGCTTCTGCCATCCAGGACTTTCCTCTCTGGGTTCGCTTTCCTTTTGTACTGTCTAGAGATATGATTATCATTAATGGCGACCTGAAGTATTCTTTAACCTGGGCTATTTTATGTCTTGATTTGATGGTAGGTATGTCTAGGAGAAACCTCATGAGCCCTTCCTCTGGCTTTGTACCATGATTACATTTTGTTATATGCCTGTATGGGCAACATATCGCGATGCATTACCATAAAGTGTCCAAACCACTTGATCGGCTGCATTCCTATATAGTTTGTGCAAAATATTATACATATTTTTTCCCCTGATATCTTCATTGTGTAATATTTTCCCAATTCAGTGACCCCTGCGGCGTTCATCAAGCATTTTATCTCACTTATCACTATATTTCTGTAATGTGAAGATAAGAGAGAGACCAAGTATGACACTGGTAACACAATGTTGGTAGGAATATACTGTAGATCATTTATCTTTTAACTTGCATCTCGATCCTGGGATGAAGAAGTAGTGGTGACAGTTGGTATGTTACTGCATTTGTCTTTTGACCTCTCGTCTCTATATCTCTATCGAGGCTTCCAAAATCAGTAAAAAATACTACGGGGATATTTGAACTCTGTTACTTGTTTTACTCCTATTGTTGTCTTTCTGTATTTTTGGTGGACTCGGTTTCTGCATATTTACATAGTTTCCTTCTTCTATGTATTGATCTTCATTTGTGTTTTCTAAAAGTTGCAGATAGTAAGCTAACATTATTTTGTAGTTGTACTTTGCTTTCGTATATGATGCTCTTTTCGTCTTATGGTCTTCTTGGTGTCACTTTAATTTTATTTTTGTTGTTTTCTCTATGTTTAATTGAATGTTTTGTTCTACGCTGTGTGCTTTTGTTTTAATGATCATCCGTTCTAGCACTTCCATGTGTGTATTTAGAAGTACCGCATGATCTGCGTATCCTATCTATGGTATTTCATATTCTCCTATAATTAGGGGATGCAGTTTATAAAAAAAAATATTTTGAACATATCATTATTTTAAAAAATATGGAACACATATGGAAAAAACGCATAATCGAACAAGGAAAATCATCATTTTAGTAGATGTGCGACATTCTATGCAGTGGAGTATTATCCATGCATACGCGAGTCTGGGTGTTATAATATATTATATTGAGTCAATCCTTCTTTATAAATGCGAAGACTGGACAATAAACAAAAACACTCATGAATAAATGGAATCAAGTGAGACGAAGAAGAAAATTGTATTGAACGCAAAGAAAAGTACTGCAAAAGTCCTCAGGTGCTGTAGCAAAAAGACGAATTATATCAATTTAGCAAAACGTAGTAGCATTCAGTCAAGATTTGTAGGGGAGAATATACTGAAGCAGAAACAGAGACAACGTTCTGGTTTCGGTGTCATTGTGCCACAAAGTATGTGACTAACTGCACGTATTAACATAGGCGACTTGTGGAGAGGCATGATCGCCTACGCCAATTAACATGTCTAATGATTGATTGACTGAATGTTGTTAGGCGCATACATGTTATCTGAATGGATCTGGTTCTACAACAAGTTTATTCCCTCAAATTACTTTGCATGCACATTGAGTAATTATATACACATATTGAGTAATTATATACACATATTGAGGAATTATATACACATATTGAGTAATTATATACACATATTGAGTAATTGTATACACATATTGAGTAATTATATACACATATTGAGTAATTATATACACACATTGAGTAATTATATACACATATTGAGTAATTATATACACATATTGAGTAATTATATGCACATATTGAGTAATTATATACACACATTGAGTAATTATATACACATATTGAGTAATTATATACACACATTGAGTAATTATATACACATATTGAGTAATTATATACACATATTGAGTAATTATATACACATATTGAGTAATTATATACACATATTGAGTAATTATATACACATATTGAGTAATTATATACACATATTGAGTAATTATATACACATATTGAGTAATTATATACACATATTGAGTAATTATATACACACATTGAGTAATTATATACACATATTGAGTAATTATATACACATATTGAGTAATTATATACACATATTGAGTAATTATATACACATATTGAGTAATTATATACACATATTGAGTAATTATATACACACATTGAGTAATTATATACACATATTGAGTAATTATATACACATATTGAGTAATTATATACACATATTGAGTAAGTATATACACATATTGAGTAATTATATACACATATTGAGTAATTATATACACATATTGAGTAATTATATACACATATTGAGTAATTATATACACATATTGAGTAATTATATACACATATTGAGTAATTATATACACATATTGAGTAATTATATACACATATTGAGTAATTATATACACATATTGAGTAATTATATACACATATTGAGTAATTATATACACATATTGAGTAATTATATACACATATTGAGTAATTATATACACATATTGAGTAATTATATACACATATTGAGTAATTATATACACATATTGAGTAATTATATACACATATTGAGTAATTATATACACATATTGAGTAATTATATACACATATTGAGTAATTATATACACATATTGAGTAATTATATACACATATTGAGTAATTATATACACATATTGAGTAATTATATATACATATTGAGTAATTATATACACATATTGAGTAATTATATACACATATTGAGAATATCATTGCGCAATGGTAGTCAAATAATACATACATCCGATATAACATTGTGTACATGTATTTGCAATTTGAAAAATCAACCTGATATACAAGAAGAATACACTCCACATGCACTTTAAAACAAAATAAGTGATATTTTCAATAACGCCAAAAACGTGTTACAAAGAAAGAGCAAGAAGAAGAAAGGGTATATATTTGAAGAAACTATGAACATTATCAAAGAAAGAAGATACATTAAAAATAGTAGTAAAAACATAACAAATTATAGAAACATGTCAAGAGATATTCAGAGAAGAATTAGGTCAGACTAGCACAACTACATAAACAAAATATTCCTTAAAATAGAAGGGCAGAAAAAACTAAGGTAACAGTGAAATGGTGTTTGAAAAAATGTACGACATCTAAGTGACAACAAACTTCAACCATTATTAAAAAGTGCTGAAAGATAAACAAGTAAACATACTAACGGAAGGGAAGCATATCTTATATAGATGGAAGGAATACTGCAGTGAGATGTATAATAACCCAAGAAAGAAAAAAAAATAAATAAAAGAATATGAAAAATGAGCCAGAAACTACAAAAGAAGAAGTATGATACGCAATATAAAATGTAAATAAAGGGAAAGCCCCAGGCAATCATGGCCTAACAACGGAAATGATACACGCAGGCGGCGATGCGGGAATCAAGATTAACTACAAACTCTGCTGCAAAATATGGGAAAATGGCACATGGTCGGAGTAATGAAAACAGCATTATCTATACGCCTCCCAAAAAAGGCGAACCTCAGATTTGCTCAAACTACCGAAATATAGTTCTCATAAGTCAAGCTAGTAAAATAATGTTAAACATCATAATGCATAGAATCAAAAAGAAATTAGAGATGGAGATAAACGAAACACAGGCTGGTTTCAGATCGGGCAGAGGAACAAGATATCACATTCTTAACATGAGATTGATCATAGAAAATTATAGGACATTTTCAAATAACCTCCACTTGTGATTCATAGATTACATAAAAGCGTTCAACTGCGCCCAACATCAGACTCTATGGGAGATAATGAACAGCATGGGTTTCACAAGTCATCTGATTCATTTAATAGAAGAGCTTTACCGAGATCAAAAGGCTGCAGTGAAGTTAGAGGGCGATCTCTCAGATTGGTTTGAGGTACAGAGTGGAGTAAGGCAGGGATGCACACTCTCCCCATACTTGTTCAACATTTACGCTAAAAGTATAAGGAGGAACGTGAGAGAAGACATACACAACACTGACTACCACGCTTTAAACATAGGTGGATTCCTAATCCCGAAACTACGCTACGCAGACGACACAGTGCTTCTTTCAAATGATATAAAGGGATTGGAACAACTAATCAAGAACACATATAAATGTAGCGAATCGCAAAACTTGTATTTAAACACGCATAAAACAAAATCGTGTCAACAGATATAACAACACAATAACTAAAAATCAGAATAGACAATACCGAGATAGAATGTTTAAATGAATTTGAAAACTTAGGATCATACATCAACGGTGCAGGAGACTGCATGACAGAAATAAGAAAGAGATTGTTAATGACAAATTGTAAGATAACACGATTGAAATTTTTCCGGTCTCAACATACGGCCGTGAAACATGGACCATAAGTAAAACAGCGGCAAAGAAGATAAACGCTTTCGAGATGAAATGCTACAAAAAGAGAAACTCTGATATCATAAACACATTGAAAATTCCAGAATGTTGGTTACTAAACAGAATTACAAAAAGAAAACTACACATGTTTGGTCATTTAAAGATTCGCAATTGCTTAGAAAGACAAATAAAGGAAGGAAGAGCCACTAGGAAAGGAGAAAGGGCAGACCAAGAAGACGATGGACTGACGGCATTACAGATAACATGAATACTTGGCTGGAAAATGCAAGCTACGTCGCTCAAAATAGAGAGGGGTTCAGAGAGTTCATTGGGAAGACAACGTTCTGGAAGGAATTCGTCACAAGAAACACATGTAGTCATATAATACATACATCCGATACGACTTTGTGTACATGTAGTTATACAATTATATAATAATGTATTATTAATCAACACTAATATAGTGCGTTCATAAATAGTTGTTCACTGATATTGTCAATTTTCTCTATACTTGCGCATGCTGTTGTATCTGTGGATCTCACCAATGGCTCCCTAGACAAACCAATCATGCAACAGAAATCCTTAGTAGATGACATGCCTTTATATTGAGGTTATCTTGTGTTAGAAGCTTCATGGCACGTCATCTATACAATCCTGTAGTCGTAACCTTTGATAACAGTTACCATGTTGTTCCGACAGGCCGACGTTGTGCTTGAACTAGTTACGGGCACGGCGTGGGTGGGCGGAACAACAAAGAAACGTGTCATATGGGCCAGAGTTGTCGACGTGTGTTTCGACGGCATTGGATTAAAACACCATCGAGTCGGAAGGCTGCTGGAACAGAGTGCGAAGCACTTATGGGAATGCCCCACGTGTTGTGAGGCCAGTTTTCTAATCATGAATCAAGCATTATCTGTACTTACTGAGCGTATAGACTTCATATTTTGCATGCTTTCATTATTTTGTAACCACGTAACATATTTATGATTAATTATTTTCCATTTAGAGCGGATTTATTTCAGCAGTAGCCAAGAATGTCGTTTTAAGGTAGTAATGATTTTATTTTAAGTGGAAATGCAATTTTACAGTTATTGCTGGTATAGACTCACTGCTAGTTTAGTTGTTGTAGCATTAGTAAAAGTGGAGTATTAAAAATGTAATGTTTTTCTTTCGTTTTATTGAGATTATAAGAAGCGATATATTTATTTAATATTTAAACGTCTATATAATTGTATTATTGTTTGCAATCTCGTCAATGTAAAATAAACGTAAACATACATTGTACATACAGTAGTCTGAATGAAATATACTATCAAAATATTTTCTGAGTTCAATCTACAATGTAGAGAAAATTAAGTGTCCAGCATTTATATTATCAGTCAAGACCTTTTGTTGCTCACCTTCTTCCTAACACATTGTAGTTTTCTCTGCATGAGTGTTTTAGAGAGAATTTCCTTTCTCAGCAAAAGATTAAATCAAAACAGCTTACTATGTTTAACGATTGTCAGTATGGTCTTGTTGTCCAGCAAGGCTAAGGTATATATTATATATTAATATTACAAATGTATTTGCATTTCTAGATATGTTACAGTGGCTGTGTTGTTTTCATATGTTCACTATTATATTGATGTCATCATAATCGAACTTCGTCTTGTGTTCCCCTGTCCTTGTTTATAGCTCTTCTTATTGCATATTTATACGCTGTGTCCCATCTTCGCCGTACGGTGTCATGTTTAGAAGAGTTCTCTATAGGTGGTCTCGTGTTTGCTGCGTGTTAGCTTGTTCATGTGGTTTCTTTGATTTATATGATCCATTTCTTACATGGTCTGCCTCTGAATTTATAGCCGTGATGTCTATTTTCCATGGCCATTTCTGCCATGCTGTCTGTTGGTAGTCTGGAAGTGTGTGAAAACCACTTGATCTGTTAAGTGTAAATTTTTTGACTCCTTCATTCCACCATGCTGTTATTTTTGCTTTCTTTACACTGCTGTTCTTGAATCCTCATGAGATAATAATTCAATTTTCATTCTTCTTTTGTTGGATAATTATGTACTGGTAGAACTTTTTCAACTTTTATGTGATTCATTGTGCTCGCGTACCATGTACCATTATTAATCTGTGACCGTTGCTGCTTGGTATATTTCTTGGTAATTTCATAATAGTTTCATCTACATATTGTCATTCTTTTTCATTAGTGTGATGAGCATTTAGTTGTTTTTTTTTAATTATGGTTATTTTCGCGTAACTACCTCGATAGTGTTTTGTTGTTTATACCTATGACATTTGTGTTATTTTCGAGGGCTTAGAAATACTATGAAATATAGTACCGCATTGTGCTTCTGGGAAAAATATTTGTACAATCTCATAGTTACACTTTTCAGTGTACCGAATTTAACTTTCAAAGATGTGGTTATAATATAGTTCTAAATGCTACTTCATGATACCCTGTAATTATTTACTAAAACATATGTTAAAGACATCACAATAAAAACAATAACGAATACACATCAGGAAAAAGACAGTTTTGCTACTATTTTAATATAATCAACTATGAAATTTCTAAAAAATGCTTACTTAATGGTGCAAATATGTAAATATTAATTTACGTTCTAATAGTACTATGTGATGCATGAAGATGCGCACTAAAGACACGACAATATAATTAAATCAATGATCACGTCTTCGTTTTTTAATTGGCTAGTACATTCACACTTTGACAATGAATAATTGGAGAGCAAAAAACAAACAGCAATTAAGAAATAAGAAACAATTCTTCTTCATTGACAACAAATATATTGCGATGTGTAATATAAACCCATTTACTGTTATGACTATAAAAAGAAAAATATTGCTACCTAAAATCGACATTCCGCGATAATCCATTCAAGCTAGAAAATAATAAAATTGTAACGTGGTTATGAAATATCGTGAAAAATATGAAGCCTTTACGCTCAAGTAATTACGGAAAAAATAGAAAATGTCGAAGGATAATTATTTATGAACGCACTGTACTATGATTTACAGTTAATTTCTAACCTCCACTAATAGAGACAGTGCATATATAAGGCGCTGCGGCCCCACGTACGACTAGTTTGCTCAAGAAGAAGTGGTAATCACATGTCACATCCACGGAGAAGTTGCTAACTGTAAACTTGCGTTGGTTCTTACATATTATTTCATTGTTCAGTATTATATTGAAACTTTTTAAAAATCCTAAGAAAACACACATTAATTATTAGATTCACAATAACATCCCGAGAATGTATATTATAACTAGATTATGTTATATAAATATCAATTACATATAAAAACGTATGTATTTTATAAATAACGTGGTGAACTCTTCAGTCATAATGAATGAGTAACTATAATTATAGTTACTTACAATGTTAATTGTGTGAATAGTAACTATAATTATAGTTACTTACAATGTTAATTGTGTGAATAGTAACTATAATTATAGTTACTTACAATGTTAATTGTGTGAATAGTAACTATAATTATAGTTACTTACAATGTTAATTGTGTGAATAGTAACTATAATTATAGTTACTTACAATGTTAATTGTGTGAATAGTAACTATAATTATAGTTACTTACAATGTTAATTGTGTGAATAGTAACTATAATTATAGTTACTTACCATGTTAATTGTGTGAATAGTAACTATAATTATAGTTACTTACAATGTTAATTGTGTGAATAGTAACTATAATTATAGTTACTTACAATGTTAATTGTGTGAATAGTAACTATAATTATAGTTACTTACAATGTTAATTGTGTGAATAGTAACTATAATTATAGTTACTTACAATGTTAATTGTGTGAATAGTAACTATAATTATAGTTACTTACAATGTTAATTGTGTGAATAGTAACTATAATTATAGTTACTTACAATGTTAATTGTGTGAATAGTAACTATAATTATAGTTACTTACAATGTTAATTGTGTGAATAGTAACTATAATTATAGTTACTTACAATGTTAATTGTGTGAATAGTAACTATAATTATAGTTACTTACAATGTTAATTGTGTGAATAGTAACTATAATTATAGTTACTTACCATGTTAATTGTGTGAATAGTAACTATAATTATAGTTACTTACAATGTTAATTGTGTGAATAGTAACTATAATTATAGTTACTTACAATGTTAATTGTGTGAATAGTAACTATAATTATAGTTACTTACAATGTTAATTGTGTGAATAGTAACTATAATTATAGTTACTTACCATGTTAATTGTGTGAACAATTATAAGCGTCTTAATATGTGTGATAAATAAGTTATATCAAATATAAAAACAAGTGTTGTTGTACTTTCTTACAAATTTTCTTTCTGTGAATAAGTGTAATTGTCGTTTCTCACAATGATAATTGTGTAATGAGAACACTAGTTTTTACTCGTAATGTTGATTTTGTAGATAATGTGTGCAATATTTGTCGTGTGCAATGCTATGTGTGCATAATGTGTGTTATTATCCTTACAGGCAATGTTAATTTTTGGAATAATGTGTGTAAGTGTGGCTACGTGCGATGTTAATTGTAGGTATAAGTATGTAAGTGTGGTTACTTACATTTATTATTCACACTTATTATTATTGCTTGATGTCTGTTCTTTGTACACTTCTATACCACATGTAGATGGTCTCAATGCTCTACAGTTATTTCTTGACAAGAGTCCACTCCCCTCTGTATCCACTTCTGCTCTTATCCGCATTGCTGAACTGGTGCTTACACTCAACTCATTTGAATTTGATGTGCACTTTTTCGATCAGATCAGTGTCGTTGCCATGGGAACCAAAATGGACCCATGCTATGTTATTCGTGTCTGTTCATGGGATATCTTGAACATCAAGTTTAGTCTACCTAATATGGCCCATTCCCATCTCTTTTCCATAGATACATTTAAGATGGAATAGATAGCACCAACATGTCCGAAGTGGAATTGTCTCGTTTCATCAAGTTCATCGGCAGTTTCAACCCTGCCATTCAATTTACATCTAATATCTCTACTACTTCTGTCAACCTCCTTGACATCATTGTCACCATTCATCCCCCTTACTTTAGCATGACCGTTTATTATAAACCTACTGAAGCACATGGCTTTCTGCTCTACAATTCTTCTCATCCTCCTGCTTGTCGCATCTTTCAATCGTACTCACAGCTTCTTCACCTGCGTCGCTTATGTAGAGATTACGACAATTTTCTCGACAACTCCTCTGAGATGATTGAGTTTTTCCGTAGACGCTCGTTCCCTGACATCATTCTTTCACCCGCTTGGCTCCGTGTGCGCCATTTGTCTCGCTTCGATACCTTGAATAACTATCAGTGTTCTTCCTCCTCCTGTAATAGGGTTAAATATGTTCTTACCTTTCATCCCCATAACTCTTCTGTTAGACGCCTCATGCTTAAACATTATTCACTTCTCCAATAGTAACGCAAAATGAGGTAAAAAGGTTACTAAAACACTTACATAGCCTATTAATAAAAATATATTTTTAAGAAAAAAAACAAAAAACATACAATAAAACTAAACAGGACAATTCTCAACGTATCGGCTCAAATTGAACCTTTTTCAAAAGGTTCAATTTGAGCCGATACGTTGAGAATTGTCCTGTTTAGTTTTATTGTATGTTTTTTGTTTTTTTTCTTAAAAATATATTTTTATTAATAGGCTAGGTAAGTGTTTTAGTAACCTTTTTACCTCATTTTGCGTTACTATTTGTTCATTAGGTTACTGCGGCACCATCCACTTTGTCGGACACCCTCTGGCCATTTGGTTATTTATATTTCACTTCTCCAGTCTGATCCTGGCACCTGGTTACGCTTTCCACGACTTACCTATCGTTGCGCATAGGCGCGACAGAAATCTGAAGGACATCTTGGTCCATAGCCACTTTAAGTCTTCTGTTCCTGACCATTTTGGCACTGATAATTGCTCACCTGGCCTTTGTTATACATGTCCTTACGTGGTTCAGATGCGCTCCATTTCATTTCCCAAGGTCACTTTCTCCATCGATGAGGCCTTTATATGTGAGTCCCGTAATGTCATTTATGTGATCATATGTAAACTCTGCGGCACACAGTACATAAGGGAAACCGCTTAAGATTGAGCGATCTCTTTTGTAACCATCTTCATGCCATCAAGCACAGAACACCCACTCATGTGCCCACACACTTCAACTGCGATGGTCATAATGGGGCTTATGATATTCAGGTCACCGCCATCAGATCTTGCACCACCGATGATAGATCTAGGTACGCTTTAGAAAATCGCCTAATTTTTGAATTGGGTACACTCAAGCCTTTTGGACTCAATTCCGACCACTTTTATGTCTAGTACTGGGTTATTGTGGTCTTTGTCTTTATTCTTTTTGTTCGGTCATTTACTCATCTGTTTGGTCGTTTCGTTTCCACATATACTTACGTTTTTTATGTACTTTTGACCTTCCGGCATCTCATTTGCATATTTCCGTTGTTTGTTTGTTTGTTGTGATACGTTTTTCATTCGTCGTCTTTTGATGTTTTGTTTGTATCTTGATAAAGACATTTTGGTTGAAACGTTGAGTATAATTTGAAATTTGTATGTTTTCTTGTGCGCATCATTACCCACTAGTTTTAGTTATAGTCTGTCGTGTCTGATCAAAGCGATTATATAAACAAGTGTTTTACTAAGTCTAAATGTTACTTACGCTTTGTATTGTGGGAAGAATGATTGTAATTGTAGTTAACTATAATGATAACTGTAGGAATACTGACTGCAACTTTAGATAATTACAATAGTATTTGTTAGATGTATCAATAATGAGTGTAAACGTAGTTTGTTGCAATGTTAATTTAGTAACAAAAATGTGTTCATTTTTTGTTGATTGAAATGCTAATTATGAGCGTTAAGAGTGTAATTGCTAATAATATGTTATGTCGGATATTACGTCCGTAACATGCATCTTGATTAAATCATCACTTTATATTTTGTTTTAAATGTTGAAACAAATATAGACAAAGTCTTTTACAAAAGTATATTTCTTTCTTTATGATTAGAAACAAGAATCTTCATACAATAAACATTACCACGAGTGATCATTTTTCAATTGCAACAACCACGCAGGGAACATTACCGTGAGTGTTCATATCTCTATTGCAGCAACTACACAGGGAACATTATGATGTGTCAATATACCCTTGCAACCGCAAAGGGAAGATTATCATGAGTGTTCATATCTAATTTTCAGCAACAGTATAGGGAATATGCATTTCATTCATTCATTCATTTTCCAATTTTCGCTGAAGTTAACGCAATAGGCAGAGGTCAGATCTCTCCAATTATGTCGGATCAAAGCTACTCTGTCCAGTTCTTGAATAGTATGAATATTGATTGTTTTACTTTCTCTAAGTAATGAATATGCATACGCATGGTTATATCTCAGCTGCAGTATCCATACACGGAACAGTACCGTGAATGACTATATCTCATTCACAAGTACTGCAATATGAACATTTACATGAATGATCATATTTTACATGCAGATACCATACAGGGAAAATACTAATTAGTGATATTTTCTTAGCTGCGATTTCCACACGGTCAATATTACCATCATGATCGTATAACAATTGCAGTATCCACACAGGGAACATAACCAAAAGCAGCCTTATCTCCTTGGCAGTAACCACACAGCGAACATTAAAATGATATATCCAATCTTAACTGCGGCAGTCAGATAGGGGACCACTGTTACATGTGATCAAATCTCAACTACAGTTGCCACACTGTACACTTTGTCGTTAGTGATCATATATTAACTTCAGCAGCGACGCAGGGAACAGAGCCATGAGCGATCTTATGAAAACTGCAGTATTCAGACAGGGAAATTAACACGAGTGATCCTATCTCAGAGCATCAGCAGCCACAAGGGAATATGTCCATGCGTATTCATTTCTCTACTTCAACAGTCGCATGAGGAACATCACCATGAGTAATCATATCTTAACTGCAGCAGCGACAGTGAGACAATTCCAATAAGTGATTCGATCTCAACCACATAGGAAATATTATCATACGTTTCCATATCTAATTTGCAACTATACAGGGTAGATGCATTAGCTTGGTCATATGTCAACTGCGGTATCCACAAACATGAAACATTACCATGAGTGATCTTATCTCAGCTGCAATATCAACACAAGAAATATTGTCCGAAGTGATAATGTATCAACTGAATAGCCAAATATGAACATAATCAAGAACAGCCATTTCGCATCGGCAGCAATCACATAGCGAATATCAATTTGATTAATCATATCTCAGCTGCGGATACCACATAGGAAATATAATGACGAGCGATACAATCTCAGCTGCGGTAGCCACATAGGAAATATGCCCATGCGTATATATATATATATATATATATATATGCTGCAACTACCAAACTGGGAAGGTTACCCTAAGTAATCATATATCCACCTCAGCAGTTACACAAGACATGTTCTCGTGTGTGATCTACTATCTGCAGTAGCGACAGAGAGAAAATTACCATGAGTGATTCCATCTCAAGAGCAGCAACCACACAGGTAAGGTTACCATGAGTTATCGCATTCCCACAGCGGCAACCACACAATCAATATTGCAATGAGTGATTATATCACCACTGCAGTATCCACACAGGATACATTCACATTAGTGATGGTATCTGGCATGTAGGAATCTTTACTTCGTGGAATGATATATAGTCAACAGTAAAAGTTTACGAACGCGTAAATGAATGATCAAAGTGCAAAAGAGTGAGACCCCAATTATGTTTCGTACCTTTCAAAACAGCGTCACGAAGCGTGTAGAAAGTAGCACTTATATTACAAATAGGCGGATTTTGTTAACACAAAGCGCCAGGAAGATGTCTTACTCCGAATTATAGAGGATACGTATCAATGTAGATATAATTTTTTTCAAAATAAACTAGCTCCTACGTCACAAATCCTATAAGTGATTCATTCGACAGCCAGTTCCTAGTGTATTCACTTCCACTGTGTAATATAATCTGCACACATCTGATACACATTATAGGACAGTAGAATTGTACCGATACATATACATTGTAGTGTCTGCGTTATTGGAAATACAATATTTGTGTGTACTGCATGTCTATGCTATTAAATGATTCTGTTAGAAAGATAAACACAAATATTGTTGTGTTGTCTGTTAGATTGATAAAAACAAACATTGTTGTGTTGTCTGTTAGATTGATAAAAACACATATTGGTGTGTTGTCTGTTAGATTGATAAAAACAAACATTGTTGTGTTGTCTGTTAGATTGATAAAAACAAATATTGTTGTGTTGTCTGTTAGATTGATAAAAACACATATTGGTGTGTTGTCTGTTAGATTGATAAAAACAAACATTGTTGTGTTGTCTGTTAGATTGAAAAAAATATCTGTTAGATTGATAAACACAAACATTATTGTGTTGTCTGCTTAACTTAGAATATCAATGTCATACTTGCGTTATTCACCACTACATTAATGTAGCCGAATGGAACTGCTTTCGGTATGGTTATCGTTACCGATGTGGATGTCCTGTCAGGGTTACATGTTCTGTCATTGTTATCACGAATGAAGGTCGCAGTAGTTCTATCAGCCGATGTAAAAGCGATATCGACTGAAACAGTCGAATGTATGATTTATTAGTGATAAACGATTGTGTGATATATTAGTGATATATGTGTGATATATTAGTGATATATGAATGTGTGATGTATTAGAGGTATATGAATGTGTGATGTATTAGTGATATATGAATGTTTTATATATTAGAGATATAAGAATGTTTGATGTATTAGTGATATATGAATGTGTTATATATTAGTGACATATAACTGTAATATATTTGTGATGTATAAATGTGTGATATATTAGTGATATATGAATGTGTGATATATTAGTTATATATGAATGTGTGATATATTAGTGATATATGCATGTTCGATATATTAGTGATTTATTAATGTGATATATACTAGTGATATATTAGTGATGTATGAATGCTTAATATATTAGTGATATATGAATGTTTGATATTTTAGAGATATAAGAATGTTTGATATATTAGTGATATATGAATGTTTGATATATTAGTGCTATATGAATGTTTGATATATTAGTGATATATGAATGTTTGATATTTTAGAGATATAAGAATGTTTGATATATTAGTGATATATGAATGTTTGATATATTAGTGATATATAACTGTAATATATTTGTGATGTATAAATGTGTGATATATTAGTGATATATGAATGTGTGATATATTAGTGATATATGAATGTGTGATATATTATTGATTTATGAATATTTGATATATTAGTGATATGTAACTTTTTGATATATTGGTGATATATAAATGTGTGATATATTAGTGATATATGAATGTATGATATATTAGTGGTATATGAATGTTTGATATAATAGGGATATATGGCTGTCTGATATATTAGTGATATATGAATGTGTGATATATTGTTTTATATATATATATATATATATATATACATCTAGATATTCAGATTCAATTCCAAGACCAATTTAAATTATAAATGAAAATGCCCATCGGATTATATTTGAAAGCAATGATAACAATAATGACTACTTGATCTGGAAAATATTAAGGCGAAAACTTTATGTTGACTCCATCCCGAGCTATGTTGTTGATAATGTCAATCACTGTTCTTACACCATATTCTCCCAAAAAGCACCTCATTATAGTGGTAACATGGATAACCATCGTGTATGCACATTCTCGAACTGACATATTTATCTGAATAAGGATGCACTATCAACTTGCCCATAATAATCAGTTTTCATTGATATATCTATAGACAACTGATAACATGAGTACGCTTTCAGTGCAGTTAATCAGCACACAGTGTCTAAATACACCACAATGCAAGCAATAGTGTGGATATCGTTCTAACAGAAAATAAAAATGCTCATATTATGGAGTATGTGTCTGTTTATAACATCCTTGTACAATACAAGAATCAGTGGACTCGTTTCTATGCAGCAAATAGTTAACATGCTTAAACGTAACGAAATTTCGATAAAGACGTATAAACCAACGCTTCCAATATTCGACACGTTGCGAGATGAGAGCCCCTGACCACTCGATATACGCGCTGCACACTGATTGGAAGGTGCATGTCCAGTTCATTGCACGCAAATAGCTAGATATGTATTTAAAGTATCGACTGTTTACGTTTCCGAGATAGTGTAATAGCATATGAAATGAAAAAGTTGGTATGTTGTCACGTGATTTATCCACTGATTATTGTACTGCACCAACATATATTGCTTGTCTGGATCATTCTTGCTGGATTAAACTCTCGATGAATCTCTCCTATAACAGAACAGTGCTCTTTCTTGATTCATCTCACGTCTATATAGTGGTTTTTCCTACCGTAATTATATGATAAATAAGGCCTCACACTTCAACGCTTTTTGTAGGACTCCCTTTGTAGAGCTAGAACAACGAAATGTGCTAGGATGATTTCAGACAAAAGTCTGAGGTTTCGGGAGGATGTTGACTATATCATATTAAAGACAGATATGATGTCCTGCAGCGATGAAAATTAATGACTATTTCTCAGTGTAAACAAGAAAGTTAATGGTTGTTGTTCAGTGTAAACAAGAAGGTCAATGGTTGTTGCGCAGTGTAAAGAAGAAAGTTAATGGGTATTGCGCAGTGTAAACAAGAATGTTCATGGTGGTTGCTCAGTGTAAACAGAAAGTTCATAGTTGTTGTTCTTTGTAAACATTACAGTTACATGCTGTTGCTCAGTGTAAACTTGAAAGATAATGACTTTTTCTCAGCGTAATCATGAAATGGTTGTTGCTTAGTGATAAACACAGTTAATGGATACCGCCTCTTAAAACATGTACACAAGATAAGCAGTGTTGCTAACCTGTACTCACCTACATGCAAAAGAGCCCTGGGTAGACCTATATAAACATTCAGAAAAACAATACTCAGAGAAATTAAAATAATCAATATTCATACTATTCAAGAACTGCACAACTAGTTTTTAGCAGGCAGAACTGAAGAGCTCTGATGAATGAATGAATTAATTAATTCTCCCCCCCCACCTCCTTTTTCGGACTCCAGCAGTTTGTTATTCTAATTATATCACGTACCAAATTGACACGCTTTACCGAATCTTCCATCTATACATTTTGCTCCATCTATACAGGACCCGTCGTTTAGGTCACACTTGTTAGCAACACATGCACACCTGAAACCACATGATGGTCCAAACGTGTATGTAGGACAATCTGAAAACATGAACGCGTTATGTTATCTATTGCATTTTGAAGGTACCCTAACATTTTGACGATATTGTTGATGCTGATATTAATAATGGTGGTGATGGCGATGAAGTAATCGCAGTATATGTTATCAGACAACTCTTGCCAATACAGTACCTTTGTAATAATAATATTCGATATCATTAAGGCAGGATTGAGTTTTGGGGTTTTTACATTTGTATTTGTGCCCAAAGGAAGCACCCCACTACATCGCTATCTCTAGCACCATCACGTCCTAACATCAGTTTAGCATATACGTCTGTATCTAATAGCTAATCAATCGTCTGCCAGCTGTCTTAATATATTTGAAGTAGTTGTACGTATAACTTTCCCCGACAGCTAGGAGTCTTGTCAGAAAACACAACTTTTGAATGTTTGCTGGCTAATATATTGTCGTCATAGAAAAAAATGTAACAGTATTACATGAGAAAAACGTAATATGCTCTCTATACCTAAATATAGAAGGATAACTTCAGCGTATGTAAGAGCTCTACACTTGCTTGAGATTTTCATTTGATTAATTTTTAATGTATACACATTAAACATCATTGGAGACAGATGAGATCCTTGTGGCATACCAAGCTATTGTTCTGATCTAAGACGTCCAGGATCCGCACCTTAGAGCAACATTTCTGAAGATTAGCACATTTTTTATCCAGCGTATTCTCCAGGGAAGTATATCGTGTTCCCTTAACACTTCAGACAGATGGGTGTAACTATATTGTATGCATCTTCTAGGTATATACTACATATTCTTATTCATTCTGAAAACCTTCATAAACTTCATATTCAGTTTGAAGCAGCCCATGGGGCCTGTTGAATCTTAGGTCTCACCCACTTGCATTCTAAGGTGTTCTTCAAGTTGCTAAACAATGATTCTTTGGTGCGCGCATATATAAAAAGTTGGTGAGTCTTGATCAATCACACTTGCCGCCCTTTTGAGAAACTTAAGGCACATGGCAAATTTTCGCCCCCATAGTGTTTGAGAACCGCCATCTCGCATCTGTCAATCCATGACCTGACGCCTATGTGAAGTCTGTGACCAATAAGATTTCCTACTAGCAAACACGAAACAACAGGAGATGAACAAGCAACACCAAATATGATCGCAGACACCGACCACAAAGCGGTAATATCATCAGTTAAAAAAAAATAGACAGTAGTACAACTAGTAACCCAACAATCTATCTAGAACCAACAGGAAAGTTGAAGACATCATGGAAACCAATATACGAGAACAATATGAAGAAAGATTTTTATAAGAATGTGAAAAAAATACAAACAACTATCAAGTCAATTGACGAAGCATGGTAAATATTCAAGAACATGTAATAATACAAAGAGAGGGATTAATGTGTGGATACATGAAACATAAAGGTTAAAAACCCAAAGTAACAAATGACGAGAAAGTCAAAGGCGACATACAAGACAGGAAACAAAAACTCAAGAATTGGGTTGTCAGTAAAGCGCAAGAAGATTAAATTTAAAACAGGTCAGCTAAAGCAACAAAAAAGAAACTCATTACAGATGTTACAAATAAAACTTGATAAGAATATGGTGAATCATTAAGTACAGATTACAAGTAAGCACCAAGGAAAATCTACACGGAAATTTAGAATATCAAAAAAGGGAAGATACATATGATCCAACGGAAACAAATAAATAATGAAAATGTAAAGACAATCATTGAACAAAGAAGAATTGGAAAAGTGGCAACAATATTTTAATGAATTGCTTAATCTAAAAGACGGAGGGGCCAAAAATTTCGTAAACAATATAAATGAATAATTCGATTCATATATAATGCTGAAAAAAATAGAAAATCCGTAACATACTTCCATCAAACAAAGCATCAGGACCTGCTAAAATACTATCGAATTAATCAAAGCAGCGGCAGATATAGCGAGACAATGGCTTCTCATGCTGTTAAAAATAATAGGAAAGAGACAAGAAACACCAGATGACTAGCACAATGCTGAAATAGTACATATCTACAAGAAATAAGGCAGCAAATGAGATTGTAAAACATTCAAAGGTATTTCAATTTCAAGTCACGCTGGAAAATGTTCATAATAATTCTAGAAAGAAGATTACGCACATTCATCGGACCACAACTAAACGACACTCAAATGGGATTTCGTTAGAGCTAGCGATGTGCAGATACCATTTGTACACTCAGATAACTGGCCGAAAAAAAATCAAGTGCAAATATCAAGAATTGTATATCGCGTTCAGGTATACCTGCAAGAAAGCATTCGACAGAGTAGACAGACATTAAATATGGAAAATAATATCACAATATAGCTTCCCACAACACGTAATGGAAATGTGCAGGTGTGATTTCACAGATAGTCAATGTGCTGTTACAACCAAGGTAAGGCTTTCAGATAAATTCTACATTACACTCTGTTGTGTGACAAAGATGTGTTCTATCTCCCTTACTATTCATCACATATATCGAATGGTATGTAAAATTACCCATAAAGAAGACAACCTGATGATGCAGATGATGAAGGAATCTCCTTTTCTCATGAAGTGGCCGAAAAGTGAAGATTATATTTCTCTTATATTATTGATTAAGGTCCATTTTGCATTTGACTCCTTACCACCTCCACATTATTTTTTTTTTCTGGCAGTCCATGGCGGTCTTAGCATTCTTCTATAGAACTACATCGATATTGAATTTAATTGTTTACTTTCTTTCCATTTTGTTTATTGTATAAGATCCGCATCCATATGTTAGTATAGGAGTTATTTAGCACTGCAGAACCAAATTTCTCTAATGACAAGGTATATTACACAATATATTTTTCATTTCTCTGAATGCTGTTTTTGCATGCCCTATTCTGCTTCTTGGTATTATTTCTTAAACTTAAGCATAAGCTCAATGTAATTTTTTTTAAAATTTTGAGCAATTTTCCATTAAATTAATGATGGTTAAATACTAATTGGAAAGACTTCAAATCAAACGACATACTAAGAGAGGAGACAAAACAAGAATACGTGACGAACATCGTCAGAAACGCCGCTGGATATACATCGGCCACGCACTTAGAATGACGGAAGACATAATTCCACGACAGGCCTTCATGTAGACAGCAGACGGGGGGTGGGGGTGGGGGCGAAGGGACGACCAAAAACAACGCTCAGAAGAACATTTATGAATGAATTAAAGTCAACAAGAATAAATGTACAAACCCTGCAATCCCTAGCAACTGACCGACATACATGGAGAACTATGATATCCGCCCTATGTGCCAAACTTGGCAAAAGAAGAAATGACTGACTGATTATTGATGGTCAAATAAATCAATATATGTACATTGATTTATCACCTTTTTGGGGATTTCCATTGCCAGAAAATTGTTAAACGATCTGACATATATATATATACCGCATACCTGAATTGTCACAGTAAACTGCAGACTGTCATCATGTTTCTAAATTCATTGTATGTGTCCTGTCTGCGACATGCTCGGAAACTGATATCATTCACGACAACATATATTGCTTTTGAAAAGTTAACTTTGAATCAAATGTACACAAGATGGATTTTGCATTAATAGAATACTCCTAATCGCCTTGTACTTGCACTTTAATATCATTTAATTGTGTAAATACATTTGATAAAAAGACAACGTCAGATTTAATATATTTAAATTCAGTACCGAGGAAAGGTATATTGCCTTACAATACGTACAACAGTATCAAAAAGGTCATACAATGCCCCAAGCAGTTTATTTGAAAAAGCCAACGAACTTCAGTGTGTAGCAACATACATGCGTTCACAATCGGCAACCATTTCAAGACCCTGCTGTCGGAATAAACTGTCGTTAACAGTTTTAGTTTTAATCATATTAATTGTATTAATTACAATGTTTATTGACTAGTTCAGTCGAGCGCTGAAATTTATTTTTGTAACAAGGTGTTCACATGAATGGCACTGTGAATAACAAATATATTTGGAACTATTTAATTTTTTTCATGTATGAAAGCACATCCTCGAATTGACCAGTCATTGCCATTGCAGCTTTTATTACCTAAGGTCATTTTTTCGAGAGCGGAATTTCCATTTCCTAGAAAAATTGATGTACATGACGAAATATATATTATCCCCTAGCATCTGTTTTTAGTAGCCTTGCAAATAACATTTCTTGAACAAAACTTTCATCTTTTATAAATCGCACGCCTACAATAAACAAAGATTATTACATTTAGAAGTTGATTCACCAGCTGCAATGTAACTTTGGCTGTTCTTAATATCTTGCTCCACAGTGTATCTTCCACACTTTCAGCCATTCCATCTCTGCGTCGTTGCAATGAACTATTACTGAGTGCAAAATGTCGAAATTATAACCACTGGTTGGTTTTTCAAAACAGTGCTCAGAACTTCACTGACTGCAGTAAGAATGAGCCCTTCACCAATTCTATGTGGTTTTCCAGACTTTGCAATGAACAGTGAAATATTGTATGACACACGCACGCCATTCATTTTTTTGGTGTGCAGCTTTGATCAAAAAATGCTTGACATTGATGGCTGTTTGTGCAAACTGTCACGTAGTGTTTGAATAAAAGTGATACATTCTCTTCTGCTTTGACAAGATGGACAGTCATGGAATGTTCAATTAAACAGAATGGTTTCATGGTTTTTTTGGATAAAACTCTTCCACATATTAAACATATTGGCAGCTACGTGCATGCTGATAATGGAGTCAATGCCTTAAATATTCAGTATTGTATTGTTTGCATTTGTTTTTCATTTGACTGTGTCTACTATTTTGTAATCGATGCTTTTAGATTTTGCCACATAATATCCGTCTGTATATAATATTGCTTCTTGCTTACGTGCGAAAAGCATGGCATATTATGACCTTCCGTTTGTTGATATGCTTAATTGAATAAATTGTGCTATTTTACGACCTATTTGTAGATTTCCTCCAATAATAAACTGTGGCGTGACTTGTAGAATATTGTATAATATATAATGTAGAGAAATTGTCAGAATGTTTCAAATCCAATGCATATATCTTCTTTGTCCTACCCCCTCTTATGTTTATTGTAGCCCCCCCCCCCAACCGTATGCTCAATTTTCTCCAGCGAACACCCTATTCCTAGTCAACCCTCCCCCCTCCCAGGCGATAACGACATCGTTGAAAAGGGCTGGTAAAAAGTGTGTTTCAGCTATCTATAGCAACAATCATCATAATATTCTACATCATGTAGTGGTAGACATCATGTAGTGGTAGACATCATGTAGTGGTAGACATCATGTAGTGGTAGACATCATGTAGTGGTAGACATCATGTAGTGGTAGACATCAAGTACACATACTATTCTACATCATGTAGTGGTAGACATCATGTAGTGGTAGACATCATATAGTGGTAGACATCATGTAGTGGTAGACATCATGTAGTGGTAGACATCATGTAGTGGTAGACATCATGTAGTGGTAGACATCAAGTACACATAATATTCTACGCCATGTAGTGGTAGACATCATGTAGTGGTAGACATCATGTAGTGGTAGACATCAAGTACACATACTATTCTACATCATGTAGTGGTAGACATCATGTAGTGGTAGACATCATATAGTGGTAGACATCATGTAGTGGTAGACATCATGTAGTGGTAGACATCATGTAGTGGTAGACATCATGTAGTGGTAGACATCAAGTACACATAATATTCTACATCATGTAGTGGTAGACATCATGTAGTGGTAGACATCATGTAGTGGTAGACATCATGTAGTGGTAGACATCATGTAGTGGTAGACATCAAGTACCCATGCATTTGCGCATAGTGCATCAACGTCAAATCAGAAATCTAAACAAATCTAAACTTTTTTTAATGAGTAAATTATGAGTAAATTATGTAGGATAATGAACAGGTGAAATATCTCAATTAGTTTACGTACTCATAAATAGACACACGTATCTTTGTACGAAGATTGCCATAAAAATGCAGACTAGAGTCAGATATGCTGGCATTGAAAACTTGCTGTTTACGTCTACACTAACTCATGTTCAACTCGTGCTGTTACAGAAGTAAACAAAAAGAACATATTATCCACAGTGTTCAACTTCAATGATTGGTATTACGTTTGAATATATAATGCATTCACTGATATACCCATAAATACGAACATATAAACATATATCCATGACTAAGTACACATATTCATACATCTATATTGTTCATTTATCGTAATTGACGTTGCCCATTCTGTTTAGCTTGGATAATGATGAAAATAACGTTACAAACGGTCAGAACAACCATGGGTGTAATTTTCTCTCTTATATATGTAGTTTGTCTTTTGTATAGATTTGACAGTAATTTGCAACTAGTAAGAGTTACACTATTTGCTTACACTGTTGATTCTCTAGCTATCTTATTTTCCTCACAATTGCATATTCATGATATTGCTGAAGATAGATAGATAGATAGATAGATAGATGCAAACATGGATGGATGGATATATGGGTAGATGGATAGATAGATAGATAGATAGATATATAGATATATAGATAGATAGATAGATATATAGATAGATAGATATATATATAGATAGGTAGATAGATAGATAGATAGATAGATAGATAGATAGATAGATAGATAGATAGATAGATAGATAGATAGATAGATAGATAGATAGATAGATAGATAGATAGATAGATAGATAGATAGATAGATAGATAGATAGATAGATAGATAGATAGATAGATAGATAGATAGATAGATAGATAGATAGATAGATAGATAGATAGATAGATAGATAGATAGATAGATAGATAGATAGATAGATAGATAGATAGATAGATAGATAGATATATAGATAGATAGATAGATAGATAGATAGATAGATAGATATATATATAGATAGATAGATAGATAGATAGATAGATAGATAGATAGATAGATAGATAGATAGATAGATATATAGATAGATAGATAGATAGATAGATAGATAGATAGATAGATAGATAGATAGATATATAGATAGATAGATAGATAGATAGATAGATAGATAGATAGATAGATAGATAGATAGATAGATAGATAGATAGATAGATAGATAGATAGATAGATAGATAGATAGATAGATAGATAGATAGATAGATAGATAGATAGATAGATAGATAGATAGATAGATAGATAGATATAGATAGATAGATATATAGATAGATAGATAGATAGATAGATAGATAGATAGATAGATAGATAGATATATAGATAGATAGATAGATAGATAGATAGATAGATAGATAGAAAGATAGATAGATAGGTATATAGATAGATAGATCAATAGATAGATATATAGATAGATAGATAGATAGATAGATAGATAGATAGATAGATAGATAGATAGATAGATAGATAGATAGATAGATAGATAGATAGATAGATAGATAGATAGATAGATAGATAGATAGATAGATAGATAGATAGATAGATAGATGGATAGATAGATAGATAGACAGAAAGAAAGAAAGAAAGAAAGAAGTCTGTATGCTCTGAAGCATGAACTTTACTTCCACCAATCGGTCTCGTGCTGGACAGTTGTGGCTGTGTTGCAAGTAAATCGTTTCACATACACAACTCTGCCGACTAGCGCGTTGTGCATTGCCCATATGCAATGTATACTCTAAGCATTGACATATCATAGTATAATAGACCCGTACCGGAAAATCGACAGTGTATGTCCATCCAATGTTTCTGCTTGTCGAATTACCAAGACGCAATGCACATATACCGAACTTCACTGTGTGCTTATAGTACTGATGCATATTGTTGTAGAGGAACACAGATTCAATTGTATTTTAGATTCCACGAAGAGGTACGATTAGGATCTTGTTTATCTGCTAACCCTGTGTCCACAAGAGAGCAATGCTGAACCATCTTCAATCGTCTAATGAATAAATTGACTCCTTTTAAATCAATCTCACCATTGATAAGTTGTGAAATATGTCCTATATTGGATGACCAGACATGCAATGGAATTGTTGACCACAGCAAGTCAAAGATGGTGTTGGATTTGTTTTGTAACCAACCTTCGTTACGGAAACAATTCTTGGAAATAATGAATATACATTTTAGCTGTGTATTCGTTCGAGTTTTGAGGGCAATGGTGCACTGGTGAGCATGATCACCGCCCCAATTAGGTACACTAATTGATCGTTCTGATATAATTAATGCGCTAAGCACCTCAAGATTTTCAAAAGTGTGAATCATGGTCGCTCTCAAGATTGCGTTTTATATGTGTAATGATCGGAACAAATTGTAGAGATAAATAATAGATATTCGAGGGAATAACTAAATCAGCATCAAATAGGAACTGTGGTCTGCGACACTCTGATGCATTTATCCAGACAGGAAACGGTACCACATATGAGCTTGTCGGCATCCAGCTTTGTCCGTTGTGCACTAATGAACTTGCAGGCATAAATAATAACTCATATACACATATGTGATATCTAAATTAACGTACCGAGTACTGTATATGTATATGCATGTATGTACATACAAATTTATGATTGTTTCAACGGCATTACTGTGCGACAAGTATGTGTCTGTCAAAATGAATTCGTAAGAACACACCAACCGTCTGGAAAATATCTTGTTGTTCCCATAGTCAAAGGTGTCGGAAATAAGTACACACATTTGTAAAACGACACAATGACGCAATTGTATCTATTCGCAAAGCCTATTGTTGCCTTTCGGCATCATGGGTAGAAGAGTTTTCTGCAGATGACCATCATGTGTGCTTTTAAATATTTGGAACTTGTCGCCTCTTTTCTTTCAGTGTTCCATCGTTTTCGCGGTCGGCCTATAGGTCTTCCTTCGATATATCTGTGTAGCATAGCTTGCTAGGGCATACTGTGTGATGATAGTATTGTGATGTGTGCAAATCATTTGATCTGTTGTCTCTTGATATATTCCAAGATTTGGGCGGTGCCGGTTTTTTGTTGAGTGTTTTCATTCTTTACCCTGTCTCTTAGCGATATTCCTAGGATTCTGCGTAGGCATGCTGTTTCAGCTGTCATAAGTTTACGTTTGTCTTGTGCTATCATTGTTCATGTTTTCCTTTGGTAGCACAGCCATGACATGCTACTTGTTTTGAATAGAGTAATTTTGGTCTTTAAATCTACATTTCTGTTTCTGAAGATTGTTGTCATTCGTCCTTGGGGCGTGATATTCTTTACTACATCTATTATGTATTTCTTCGCTGCTCTTGACATATGTTGATATATTTGTTATATTGCTTCCTAGGTTTCTTAATTCTGTCACCTGTTTAAGTTTGTTGTTTTCCAAATATATATATATTTCTGTCATGACATCGCCGTCGAGTGTTATAATATATATTATCGTTGTCTACACTACATTCAATCTTGTGCATTATTCATTAATGTTGTGTTATATATGATTTTTTTAAAACTATTAAATACTAGTGAATGTTGCGAGTCTGGTAATCCAGGTACCGAGACATGTGACCCTAGACATAAATGGAACGCCTAAGATGGGCTCGTCAAAAACATTTCCAACTGGACTTAGAAGATATAGGAAATGAAGACATACTGTACAATGCAATAAAAAAACACCTTCTAATCCAGTCATAAAATGGCATAACACCCATTGTCTTTTTACATCGATGAAATATAAGTAAAGTAATAATAATAATAATAATAGTAATAATAATAATAACAGTAATAATAATAATAATAATGCACATTTAGTCAATGTAATATGTGTTCGCAATTATGATGTTGCGAGCATTAATATTCAACCTTTCCACTCAAAAAATAAATCTCACTTTCCGCAATGTTGGACTAGATCATGAGTCGGCCACTTTCACCAATCGTTCCTGCCACTTCCCTCTTAATATAGATTTGTATAGACCACCCTCCCCCACCTCGCTAATAGGTCTGCATTATTACTATTTTCAGTATGACAATAGGAAATAAATCATGAATTGTTTACATTGACCACTTACTTCATTATCACTTGCTGTCGCAGAAAATATAATCAGTCACCAATGAAAGTCGAGAGAGTAGTCACATTTACTAAATATCTCTTATAATGTAGGCAATAATGATTATTGATATGTTTTCGATTGGAAAAGGGAGGGGCTGATTTTACTCATATGTAACTTCCATTCCATTTTCGTATGCGATATTTGATAATCTTATTTTGCAAAAGGTTACATAATCTGTATCAATTAATATCCTTACTGTAAAATATGTTTTACACATCAAGCATACTATAAAACATGATCCACACATCAAGCATACTATAAAACATGTTCCACACATCAAGCATACTATAAAACATGTTCCACACATCAAGCATACTATAAAACATGCTCCACACATCACGCATACTATAAAACATGCTCCACACATAAAGAATACTATAAAACATGCTCCACACATCACGCATACTATAAAACATGCTCGACACATCAACATCAATCATACTATAAAACATGCTCCACACATCAAAAATACTATAAAACATGCTCCACACTTCAAGCTTACTATAAAACATGCTCCACACATCACGCATACTATACAACATGCTTCACACATAAAGAATACTATAAAACATGCTCCACACATCAAAAATACTATAAAACATGCTCCACACATCAAGAATACTATAAAACATGCTCGACACATCAACATCAAGAATACTATAAAACATGCTCCACACATCACGCATACTATAAAACATGCTCCACACATAAAGAATACTATAAAACATGCTCCATACATCAAAAATACTATAAAACATGCTCCACACATCAAGAATACTATAAAACATGCTCGACACATCAACATCAAGCATACTATAAAACATGCTTCACACATCAAGCATACTATAAAAAAATGTTCCACACATTACATCAATCTCACTATAAACCATGCTCCACACATCAAGCATACTATAATTCATTCTCCACACATCAAGAATACTATAAAACATTCTACACACATCAACATCAAGCATACTGTAAAAAATGCTCCACACATCAATCATTCTATAAAACATGCTCCACCCGTCAAACATACTATAAATCATACTCCACACATCAATATCAAGCATACTATAAGACATACTCCACACATCAACATCAAGCTTACTAAAAACATGCAGCACACATCAACATCAAACAAACTATGAACATGCTTCACACACACACATCAACATCAAGCATACTATAAACATGCTCCACATATCAACATCAAGCATACTATAAAACCTGCTTCACACATCAAGCATACTATAAAACATGCTTCACACATCAAGCATACTATAAAACATGCTCCACATATGAACATCAAGCATACTATAAAACATGTTCCAAACATCAATCATACTATAAAACATGTTCCACACATCAATCATACTATAAAACATGCTCCAAACAATAAACATAATGGTCATACTTTTTTTACTGATTAAATTCCATGAATCAGTTTTGAAAGTAGCTTTACTGGTGATATATGATTACATTGTCTTAAGGAGACAGACTCAATCTTGGTTACAATATTTATTAAGGCCTTTTTTATTTAATATTCAATCGTTACAGGCAGGCCATCCACCAGATTCGTTTATTTTATTTTGTGAAAAAACGCATACTACATACATCATTCGTATATCTTCTTCTTTTATCCTTTACGGGTGTCGAGGGAGATACACTGTTTTTTTGTTCTTTCTTTTCGGGCAGCTTCAGATAATGTTATTTGGTGTTCGTGTAATGTCTCTCTGGTGGTGTCGATCCAGCGTAGTCTAGGTCTACCCTTGACTCTTCTTTCTGCTTCTCCTCTCTTCGTACATGCTTTATAAACTAATGAATCACACGGCCTTCTTTCCAGATGACCAATCCATTGTATCTGTTGGTTTTGTATGTATAGTACAATTGATATGACACCCACTCTTTCTCTTATGACATTGTTTCTAATTCTGTATCTTCTGGTCACTTCTGTGGTTTTTCTCAGACATCTCTGTTGTAACCAGGTGTCTCTTATGTTGTGTTAAGGACCATGTTTGTCATTGGTAGCACAGGGTTGGAATGAAGATACTTTAGATAATATGTTGACATTGATAGCATTTAGTCATATATCGATAAGGTGAATTCTACAATTGTCTAGATATTCGACAACACATATTATTAACACGGAGAATGTCTACGAATGCTGTGCCAATAGTAATTTGACTTGATTTATCAGAGGCCTCCATTTGTGTGTTCTGAGCATGAAACGCTGAGGCAGACATATTGGCCAGAGGACGCAAAGTGGAATCGAAGCTATATGTGCTACTGTATGAACTGCAAAAGACAGTGAGTTTTATTCAGGACACAGAATTACAGATATAGACATGTTTCAAGTGAACGAAAGAAGAAGAAGAATAACAATACCACTCAATCGTAGTGTCAAAGTTTGAATATAAATGTTTTTCAAAAATGAGAAAAAGTGGATTTTGCAAACCCATAACACGTGAGGAGGTAGAACTTGAAATTATATTAATAAAGTGATGAAATGAGATGTGAAAGTATCTTTAAAATACACACATGCAGGCAGGGCCTGCCCTAACAATTGCGGGGCCCAATGCGAAACGGATTGTGCGGGACCCAGTCTGGCTAGGGAAGAGGATAATAAAAAATTATAATATGAATTTATGGGCCTATGAAGTGCGGGGCCCACTGCGGCCGCATAGGTTGAAATGGCATAAGACCGCCCCAGCATGATGCAGGGTTGGTTGGAATCGTAGAAACATGAATATAAGTAGACTTGAAAACAGAGAAATGGGGCGATGATAGAAATACAAAGGGAAGTTGGTTTGAATATATAGAAACATAACAATTTGAAACATGAGCACAGAGAACAATTACCATATGTGACTATGTGGGATTAGAAAACTTGGAAAAGTGAGTAAAGTAGAGCTGAATGTGCAGAAACGTGATAAAAATAGGACGTGGAAACATTCATGAAACGTACTGACAAATGTGCTTTCAAACTAAGAGAGGTGAGTAATGTTGGGATGAAAGCAATGAATAGTGACACGAAGTGGCAACGGGAATAAAGAGAAATGATGACATTGAACATGAACACATAGAAACATCCATATATTTGACATGAAGCTAGAGAAAAAGTGATAAAATGTGAGCATGTAAGTATAGAAACGTCAAAAGGGGACTGGAAAACTTATACAAACGATTCAATAGAACAGGAAAGGCTAGAGAATTGACAAAGTGTGAAGCTGGATACATGACAACATTCATATGCTACCAAGTATTTCCTCATTTAAACCATATATCAAAACCTGTGAGGCCTCTTCCACTCTCTATTCTACCACGATTTACTTAAATAAAATATACAAATCATGTAATCATCTGTCTCCCACTGAACATCCCTGTGCTACCTTAATTGTCCGTATATAAACTATGTATCATGGAGTAAAGGCTGCAGTGAAGTTAGAGTACGATCTCTCAGAGTGGTTTGAGGTACAGAGTGGAGAAAGGCGAGGGTGCACACTCTCACCATACCTGTTCAACATCTACGCTGAAAGTATAATGAGGAACGTGAGAGAAGACATACACAACACTGACTACCACGCTTTAAACATAGGTGGATTCCTAATCCCGGAACTACGCTACGCAGACGACACAGTACTTCTTTCAAATGATATAAAGGGATTGGAACAACTAATCAAGAACACAAAGAAATATAGCGAAGCACAAAATGTGTATTTAAACACGCAGAAAACAAAAATCATGTCAACATATATAACAACACAACAACCAAAAATCAGAATAGACAATACCGAGATAGAATGTGTAGATACATTTGAATACTTAGGAGCAATCATCAATGGTGCAGGAGACTGCATGGCAGAAATAAGGAAGAGATTGGCAATGGCATATTGCAAAATAACACGGCTGAAAAACATATGGAAAAACAACAAAATACAAACTAAAGTGCTAATGTTACGAACTTTTATTTTTTCCGGTTGCAACATACGGATGTGAAACATGGACTCTAAGTAAAACAGCGGCAAAGAGGATCAACGCCTTCGAGCTGAAATGCTACAGGAAGATACTTAGAATATTATGGAAGGATAAGATCAGAAACTCAGATATTATAAACACACTGAATACTCCAGAGTGTTGGTTACTAAACACAATAACAAAAAGAAAACTACGCCTGTTTGGTCATATACAGAGACATATCTGTTTAGAAAGACAAATAATGGAGGGAAGAGTACCTGGGAAGAGGAGAAGGAGCATACCAAGAAGACGATGGACTGACGACATTAAAGATACCATGAATACATCGCTAGAAAATGCAAGCCACATCGCCCAAGACAGAGAGAGGTTCAAAGAGTTCATTGGGAAACAACGTTCTGGAAGGAATACGTCACATGACACATCATGGAGTAAACATGGTGTAAAAGCAAAGGCGTAGAGGGAATACACATGATGATGATGGCATATCAAGCGAGAGATGAGCATGACATGACAAACAATAAATGTGATCAACAAGCAGACATGTTGATGTGAAATTATATTGTCACGTCTCATGTTGTTGTGAAAGTATATTGTCATGTCTAAATGTTGTTGAGAAAGTATATTGTCACGTCTCATGTTGATGTGAAAGTATATTGTCACGTCTCATGTTGTGAAAGTATATTGTCACGTATCATGTTGTTGTGAAAGTATATTGTCACGTCTCATGTTGTTGTGAAAGTATACTGTCACGTCTCATGTTGTTGTGAAAGTAGGTTGTCAAGTCTCATGTTTTTGTGAAAGTAGGTATTCACGTCTCATGTTGTTATGAAATTATTTAACGTCTCTTGTTGTTGTGAAAATATATTGTCTCGCCTCATGTTGTCAAAGCAGGTTGTCACGTCTCATGCTGTTGTGAAAGTATATTTCAACGTCTCATGTTGTCAAAGCAGGTTCTCACGTCTCATGTTTCAAAGTAGGCTGTCCCATCTATAGTTCTTGTGAAAGTAAGTTGTCACGTTTCATGTTGTTGTGAAAGTAGATTGTCACGTCGCATGTTGGTGTGAAAGTAATCTAATATAATTCAAAATTAATGTGGGTATTTTCAAAAATGCAATGACAAAACACCTACAAACTATATGCTGCACAATACGACCCAAGAAAATAAAGAACACATCATCGTTGAGTGTGAAGGCACAAAAGGCTGTACAACATAGCCTTTTTCTTCTTCTGCTACTTTCGTTCACTTGAAACATGTCTATATCTGTAATTATGTCTCCTTAATAAAACTAAATGTCTTTTGTAGTTCATACAGTGTCCCATAGAGCTTTGATTCCAGTGTTGTTTCCTCTGGCCAATATGTCTGCCTCAACGTTTCATGCCCAGAACACTCTTGGAGTATATGTTTGGCACTCTGTGCTGATTGTCCACATGTACACATGGTCGTGTTGCAAATCTTGAAATTTGTATACGTGTTTCTGTGGAGTCGGTAGTGTCCTGTTCTGAAACGTAGAAGTATCATCATCATCATCAAGTACCGTCTCCGCAACGAAGGTTGGCTGCAACGTATCTCCAACATCTCCTGTCTCTTGTCTTGGTGGTGCACTCTGCTAGACTGTAACCTGTCCATCGTGTAGTGTTACTCTCCCACGTGTATCTCTGCCTACCTCTTGCTCGCTTCCCTTTGACTTTACCCTCAAGTAAGGTCTTCAATAGGGTGTCATGTCTTTTAATGTGTCCAAAGTATTTTTTTTGCCTGATCTTTATTTCTCTTAGTAGTTCTTTCTTCATATTAAGTGTCTTTAGCACCTCTTTATTTATTTTCTTTATTTGTGTTCCATGATGTTCTCCCTATTCTTCTATATATCCACATCTCAAAGGCATCAATTTTGTCTTCTAATTGTTTATTTAGTGTCCATGTTTCTGAGACATAAATTAATACGGAATAGATGTAGCATTTTATAATTCTTATTTTTAACTTATTTGTAATTTGTTTAGATATTAATAATTTCCGCATGCCATTGAAGGTACGTTTAGCCATTCCTATTCTCCTTTTAACTTCTGTTTCACATCTGCCATCATTTGTGACTATGTGTCCAAGATATTGATACTGTTTTACTTGTTGTAGTTTCTCTCCCTGTATGTTTATGTTTATCTCATGTTCTTCTGTGTCTTTGCTGATTATCATGGTTTTTGTTTTTTGAATGTTTATATCCAGTCCATATTCATTACTTGATTTATTGACGTGATCTATTAGTCTCTTAGTTCATGTTCACTTCTGCTAAAAGAACAGTGTCATCTGCATATCTAATGTTGTTTATTATTTTCCCATTGATCTTGAGTCCTGGTGTTTCTTCTATATTTTTAAAGATATTCTCTGTGTAGATATTAAATAGGCTGGGTGATAAAATACATCCTTGTCTTACCCCTCAGTATTACTTCTTCTGATCTGTTCATAATTTGATAGTGATCTTGTGTTGATGTTTGTTGCTTTCTTGTTGGTTACATGAATCAATAGATCATGGCCATCTTGAACTAGTGTTGTAACATGTGGTTGGTTAACTGGATCTGGCAATATCAACCGTGGCACATTGTGTCACGGATCACTGGTGTAGCCTTAATATAGTGAACTGATCACAACTGAAATATTTTACACTTTGTCTGTTAATTATTTCATAATAATGTGTACGTAAGAAATAAAGTAGAGATGTGTGCAGGTGTTCGGGAACCATTGCTTTGAATAGTGAAACTACGAAAACTAGCATGGTTCGGACATATATGCAGGCACGATTCTTTGTCAAAAACAATACTGTAGGGAACTGTCGAGGGTGGAAGAAGCAGAGGAGGGCAAATAAAGACATGGACAGACAACATCAAGGAATGGACAGGGCAAGATATTTCCACACTCATTCGCATCGCTTAGGATAGAATTCGCTGGAGGACTCCATGTGTTGAGGCATCCAATGTGGTACCCCTTCGACCATGAAGGGTTATGGGTTGATTGCTTGATTGATTTCACTGAGAAGCTTATCAGCAACGTGTCTTCGTTCAATATCAAGGCATAAGAAGAAAAAAGTAACATATGATGACAACCAGATAATTTCTTTTAGTCGTCTAAATATTTATTTATTATTGTATATGCCAAAAACAGAGCAGTTCGATTGTTAATTGCTGTTTTGCACATGGAACATATGAAATGGAAAGTATCACATCAACAAAACAATATAATTGTACGAACTTCATCAATTTCAAGCGTTATATGATGAAAAATCGCGCAAGTACAAAAACAACTTAAACGTGAAAGAAAACATGTTTTCGATGCATTTTTAATGGTTGCTAGTATAATTGTTTTTTATCATTTTTTATTAGCATATATTTGTATGTACAAGATACTATTTTCGTATCCACTATAATTATATCCGTATGTATTATTAATATCAATGCGTGATTGTTTAATCTTCAAGATAAACAAAAAATAGGTGGATATGCTACCCAAATAAAACATAAAACAACCTAACAACGAGATACAAGGATTGCACAGGTATGATTGGCTATACACTCCCATTGTTTAATCTTCTCTTTATTTCTATTTGTCAATTACATATAGTAAAACATTATTTGTTATTTTTTTTGTCTATGCATAGATCATGAATTCTAAAGAATTAGTGTAAATGTCTTCTATAAAGCCACATAAAAATGTAACATAACATCTAATAAAAAGACCAGACATATACAAAGTTATAGAAAGTATAATATATTTTATTTTTCTCCAAAATATTTACACCTTCCGTTTCACAAATATGAACATCACTTGCAAGAATCACTATGATGATGCTCGTCGTTATATATCTTTCATCCTGACACATAATTAATCATTAAACATCCGAGTATCAGTAATTTAATTGATATGTTTACTGAGAGATGTAATATGGCGGAAGATAGTGATGTCAAATGAAAACATTGTGATATGAAACTTAAACTGTCATTGGAAATACGATATTTAAACTTACACACATTTGAAATACTATAATTAAACTTACACGCATTTGAAACACGATATGAAGCTTACACTTTAATTTTAAATCATATATGGAACGTATACTTTCATTTGAAATACGATATGGAACGTACACTTTCATTTAAAATACGATATGGAACGTACACTTTCATTTGAAATACGATAACTACGATGGAAACTAATACGACGTTTATTTTGTAGTTAAATATATATTATATTGTAATTTTTATGTAAAGACACGTATATAAACACGGTAAAAATATATTATAATAAGTACGTTTTGGTACAGATGATAGTCGGACAGAAACAGCAACGATGAAAAGGAAAATACCAGCCTTTGAAACACATTAACCAGACAAATATTAAGCACTCACTATACATGCCACAATGCAATATACACAATATAAAAACAATACTTGTTCTTGCAGGTCAACGATACCTGATCATCGCAGTAAATATCGTTTGCTTAGTATTTACCTTCTGCTGGACACATTGGCAATTGAATGATATATAAAATGACACTTGAAATGACAGTTCTAATTGTTATCGGTGTAATGATTTTTAATGTGCATATTAATACACATAGGCATACTAGATTATTTCAGTCGTATTACTTTTTACACTGTTTTTCTTTCTGTTCTGGAATGAAGATTTTAATTTTTGTAATATTTGACTTTTATTCACTGTAATAATTGATGTACAATAGGAAACCAAATAGAACAACGAAAAATAACAGCACAAGCAGCCAGTAAGGGGAAACTGCGACGACAGCTGAAAATACAAATAGAAACATACATAAAATATATGGCATACATAAGTAACAATATAAATAGACACACAAACAATTAAGCGCTCAGAGTAGTACGTTGACCCATCGGTATGTTTTATCTCACTATTGAAGACACTAATAGGGTTCATTTTGGCCTAAACTTCTTGACAAATCAAGAAGTGTTAAGATCAATAAAAGTCGAAGAGTGCTGGCTCCTTAGCAGAATTTTAACTAGAAAGCTGTGTTCATTTGGTCATATAATAAGTCACAACAATAAGGAAAAATTAATAACCGACGGCAGAGTTAACAGCAACAGGGGAATATGTCTCCCAAGACGACGATGGTGTAGTGATATATCATATTGTGTAAACATGTCTCTAGCTGCGACACATTAACTCGCTCATAACATCCAAGTGTTAAGAGACATGTAAGACCACCCACTTTCTGGAAATAAAATATGTCTCATGATGATGATTCAACGCACGCGAACCTATATATGTATGAATCATTGAGTAATACAATGATTACAGTCTATATTTATTTGCCGTTACATGATACAATTTTCCATAGAAAACTGAACTATTTCGAACATATACAAAGAAACAATGTTATGGAAAGACGCATCGTAGAGGACATAGTTCTAGAAAGTAGAATAAGAGGTAAACCTATGATATGAACATATCACTTCAATGAGTTAGTTAGTTAGTTAGTCGTCGGATCATCATCATTGCAAACTGGACACGTCCATAACATCATACAATGAGTGTATGAAGTATTTTTTTTTGGAGGAGGCAAGCAGATTGGCACATAATAGAGTCGGGTTCATGACTTCAATTGTACAGACAACGTTCTGGAAAAAAATATGCCACGTGATGATGATGATGATGCTTACGTTATACGAAAGTGTTTAGATTAAGATTAATCGCATACACATTTAGGAGAAAGAGACGCAGAGGGCATCACAGGTAGATAGTAGTGAGCAGTTTGTCGTAACGTTAGCAGCGGAACTAATGCATCAAAATCTTCATTTAATCGATAAAACACAAGGGTCGTGCCTGGGCCATTCTGAAATCGACACAACAACCTGGCCACGTCCCTTGTTAGATTAGCGTTTAAATATGGATATTTGTAGTCATATCATCTTTCATACTACCAATTTATGACCGATGGTCAATCAACTGCGTACTGTGACCGTCAGTCAACATGTTATGGCGGATACACTCAAAGAGAGATCTGAGCACATATGGACTTATCCGGAGTGCAATGACGATGATCCGACGACTAACTAACTATCTAATTTATGATTTTATTTAACCTCTTATTCTTTCAATATCTACAGAACCCTGAACGATGAGTTTGCTAAGGAAATCATTCCCCACTAAATAACACAAAAACAATCGTTTGCCACGTCTCAATGCGGCCATGAGATGGTATCTATGACCTGAAAGTCCACGTTGTGTAATTACCCTGGTATATTTTGAAACATCCATTGGTGGGATAAAGTACCAGACTACGATGTATTGGAAAAATCAACCTCAATAAGCATCTACACATTACGTATGACGGTGCAAGCACGCTGGGCATGTCATCTTGTGCGCATGGAGGATTCGGGTCTGCCAAAGGAAATATATTATGGAGCACTCAAGGCAGGAATTCGAAAATCTGGTGGGCAGAAAAAGCGTTTCAAAGACACGCTCAAGTCATCGCTGAAACATCTAAAAATTGAAATAGACTCGTGGAAGAGCCTCGCTCAGGATAGAATATCATGGCATTACAGCCTTAGAACGGGAGCACTAGCGGCGGAATAGACCAGGCAAGATACTGCAAGACAAGAAAAAAAACCATCCTAGCATCCCATAGACACTCTCTACAGTTGTCAATTCTTTAGAAGAACATTTTGTGTGCGCATTGTACTTGTTAGTCATTTAAAAACGCGCTATTAACTTTATTATATTTTATTAGTTATTGTTATTATTATTATGGTTGAGTTTTTGGTCATTGTCATTTACGACGAACGAACATCATATTTTGATTTGATAGTCTGTATTATAGATGCACAATATTAGTCTATAACATGGGTTTACAAAAGCTTACATTCTCCTCTTCATTTCCTCTGTTTTTGTCCGACACTCATCTGTACACAGTCGTACTTATTATTAGAGATGTGTATCCATTGCTCATCAATTGACGTACGTATCACAGATCACTCTTTTATACGTTATTTAATGTGAACAATTCGGTCTAGTAATGTCTGCAGCTCAGTGTGCAGGTAAAACGATCAGGAAGGACAGTGGTGCCTTTGCGGTCACTAAGAATATCATGACCTTGAAAACTATGGCGGTGATCAGGGTATTTGAGTGGGTATTCACACAGAAGGTAACGCAGGTCTGCATCTTGAGGGACTATGAGTATGATTAGGAAGGTACAAGTGGGTCTCGTTTGAGAATAGTAGATTGAGGCCTTCAAAATGCAAGGCTCAAAGTGGATACATTTATTTTCGTGCCGGGGCATGTGGGTGTTCGAGGCAATGAAAGAGCGGATCACTTGGCATTGTGTGCGATTGTGGCACAGGGCGATGGTGCAATGAGTCGCGCTGACGATTTGAACTCCTTAAGAGATATAGCATGCGAGAGTGAGACTAATGTGGATAATGATTCCTTTTCAATGGCCAGGATTAAAGATCAGGGATTGAAATGCGATGTTGCTAGAAGTGAATATTTTTGATGACGCAGAAGAATGATAGTCAACCAGCAGAGACCGGGTACTGTCAGCAGAAGTGTAATGTCGGATACACTCAAGGAGAGATCGGAGCAACTATTGACATTTCCAGTAACTATTGACAACGTTTGCAGTGAAGATCATACGACGACTAACTAACTAACTAACTATGTCAGCCTAATCTATTAAGTCTAGACTTTATTTATGTTACAGTTTTTTTAACTCTGCTTTCACACATATATTAATAGACGTTGTGTTCTAATATATGATGTTCATATCGCACTTTCTGGATATTTACTTTCATACTATAAACTGTGCTAGTTTTCGCCAATATGGATGCACGTTCTTGAAGTGTATTCATCTCACCTAAATCAATAAGAGAACTATGCCATTTTAAGGAAATCAGCAAATTTTCATCAACAATAACTTTAAATACGGGCATGTTTCAATATCAATCAATAAACCCATAACCCTTCAGGGTCGCAGGGGTACCACATTGGATGCTTCAGCACACCGAGTCCTCCAGCGAATTCTATCCTCAGCGATGCGGATGAGTGTGGACATATCTAGCCCTGTCCATTCCTTGATGTTGTCTGTCCATGTCTTTATTTGTCCTCCTCTGCTTCTTCCACCCTCAACAGTTCCCTGCAGTATTGTTTTTGACAAGGAATCGTGCCTGCATACATGTCCGAACCATGCAAGTTTTCGTCGTTTCACTATTGAAAGCAATGGCTCCGGACACCTGCACACATCTCTACTTTATTTCTTACGTACACATTGGTCTTATGTTCCCTATAAGAAATTCGTAGAATTCTTCTGTAGCATTTATACTCGAAAGACTGTAATCTTCTCTCCATGTCCGCAGTGAGTATCCAAATCTCACAACCATACAACACAACTGAAAGCACCAGCGACCTATACAGTTTGATTTTCACTCCAACACTGATGTTGCTTTTCCAAATCACAGTTAGCCTTGACACGGACGCTAAATCCATCTCCAGCCTTATTTTTAGTTCTGCTTTGCAATTACCATCGCTGCATATACTGGATCCGAGGTATTTGAAAGTATTCACCTCTTCAAACTTGTGTCCATTCATCATGATATTAGTCTAGTTTTCAGTGTCTTCTGTTTACCAAGATTTTGCTCTTATCTGAATTGATTTCCATTCCGTACTTGCTGGTAACTTTTTCAAACTTTGATGTTAATTCTTGCAATGATTGTTCTGACCAAGCTATAAGATCAATATCATCAGCGAAACGCAAGTTGCAAATAGGGCGACCTCCGATCGATATAGACGTGTTGTAGTCATGTAATGTCTCTTGTATGATGTGCTCTAAGTATATGTTAAAAAGTACTGGGGACATTATGCATCCCTGTCGAACTCCCACAGATGTTTTGAAGAACTCTCCAATTGTATTGTGTGACAAGACAGCACTATTTGCATTTTCGTACAGAGCTTCAATAATGTCTATAATTGTGGTGTCAAAATTAAATTTCCTCAGTATGTGCCACAGACCATCATGCCAAACACGATCAAAGGCCTTTGTAAAGTCAATGAAGTTGTGGTATAGATCACGTTGGTGCTGAATATGTTTTTCGATTAGTTTTCGGATGTTAAATATTTGTTCAACAGTGCTTCTGTTTGCTCTGAAGCCAGCTTGTTCTTCTGCAATTATTTCTTGTGTTGTATTCTGTTAAGTAGTATTTTGAGCATCACTTTACTTGGGTGTGTTATAAGGCTAATTGTTATGTAATTTGTTCACACTTTGAAATTTCCTTTCCTGGGAATTAGTATTATTAGGGATTGTGTCCAATCAGTGGGCCATTGTTTTGTGTTCCATATTTTTTGGCATATTTTGTTCATAACGGGCATGTTTACTGGAGAATAGATATTACCTACGATGAGATCGGCATTTGTTGTCATGTATATTGAACAATTCTACTTGGATGAGAGAAGAAACATTAAAAGCAGAACTACGACGGTTGTATAGTATCATACTGTGAACTATAATATATAATAGTGCCTTTGTTATTACTATTGTTGTTATTTATTAACTGTGTCGTACATTTCTTGATAAAGAGCTGATTGTTGCGACGTTGAAGCCGTCTTATACAACGTTATCTGTATTTTTGTCATGCATGTATCCAACAATCTCAACAGTTTGTGTGCTCTGTGATCAATTGTTTTGCGTTAGAAAAATATAATTACACTAGTGTATATGTTTGTATCGAATATATCGTATAGTACATATATACATATACATTGACATATACATTGACATATTCTGTCTACAACGTTGACTACATTGTGGATCGTCTGAATGTCTCTCTGATCCGGGCAGGCAGGTCTAGATTGACCTGGGGCATGAGCATATATTCTTCAATTTCGCTGGCCCATCGTCTTCTTGGTCTTCCTCTTCCTCTTATACCCGGCTCTGGCCTCCAGAATCAGCCTTTCAATACCATTATGTTTCTTTACTTGTCCAAAATATAGTACCTTCCTTCTTTTAATGGTATGTAGAAGGCACTCTTCATTTAGTTTTAGTGATTTCAAAATGTCAATGTTCCTGTTTGTCGCTGTCTAGGATATTCATACGATCTTTCTGTAGCACTTCATTTCAAACGATTTTTTAAAATATTCTCGTCTTTAAAGTCCAAGTCTCGCATCCATATGTTGCCACTGGGAAAACACATGATCTTTAAATGGTTACTTTAGTGTTGCTAGCAGTCCTTTGCCACATGTTTCTCATTCGTGTTAATTTGAGTATTGCAACTGCAAGTCTTCTCCTATTCCCTAATCTCGACTGAAAATCTCCGGAACTGCTTTTATTTTCAAATGATATTTCGAATGTGTTTACACATTCTAATTCCATATTGCATATGCTGTTATCAATTTATTCTTTGATGTGACTGTTATCATAATTTTTGATTTCGCTGGTTTTATATATACATATCGCTTGGATCTCTCAGTATTTCCTTTTTGTTGTGATCCGCTGTTTCAGTGTTTCCTGCTCGATGTGTACTAAAGATAAATATATATATATATATTAGTAAAATCGTTTGTCAGTTACACAGATTGACTCCGATTGATTAAAAGCTAGAACTGCAACATGACAATCTTCTAAAATTTGTAGCGAAGAGTTCGTGCCAGGCTAATTAACAATGATTATATATGTATTGGTATTTCTTTGTGTTCTTCCTATCTTCATTACTTCGAACTTTATTATATTTATCTTCATATTAAAAGTTTGTATGTTTGATGTAATTTGTCTATTAATCGTTGCTCTTCTGGTGACAGTACTAGTACTTAGTCATCTACAAATAACAATTCATTTCAATCCCACTTCAGATTGTTTTCTTCAGTTGTCTTTGCTTCTTTGCAGACGTGTTCTATGTTTTTTATGAACAATAGGAGATATAGTACACGTACCTGCACACTCTCGAGTGAATTTGGAAATTTTCGGATTTACCTGTGCTCATTCTTATTGTGCATTGACTATTAAAGTTATTACACTCTATAACGCATTACGGAAAGAACTCCTTTCTGTCCTCATGTACCTTTCGGTGTTGAGGGGAGATTGAGTGTACGATCTGTTCCCCTTCTATTTGGCACTTCTGCTGTTATATTTCCGAGTGTCTCTAATACGCTATCTATCCATCATTTACGAGGGCGTCCAACGGAAAGAACAAAGTTGAAAAATGAAATAAGACATATTTATGATACTAGCAGTACTGCATCTGCATGCGATGGATATGCAACAGTCTGCCAGAGTTCATAGTAAGGCGAAACTATATAATGTTGCAGGCTTTGATGTAAAGACGGTATTTAGGAGTGGTAATGTAAAACAGGACCGACTTTGTGGCCGAATGGTAAGATCGCGTCTGGGACGGAAAAGTTACGGAGATCGATTTCCGCCACAGGCAATTATGCATCCAAGCCGTTCAGGAAGCAATGTAAAACTACTGAGCGTAATTATATTGCCAAGAAAATTACTACATCTAATAAATCAAGTGTGGATGGCTACGTTCTGAAATGAATACGCTAACAATTGTTTTTACCACTGCATATGTTGATCCTCCTTCGCAAGAGAAGATGAGCACTGCATGAAAAACAATAAAATGCTATGAAAAAATAAATAATAATAATAAATTGGTAATTATCTAATTTGGTTTGTGAATTCCTAGATGTCCGATGAGTCCGATTCGTGCACGGAAAGTTCTTTTGCAGTGTATGCAGGAGTGCTTAAAGTTTATGGTAGGAGAATTTTCGGATTTGTAATATATATAGATGGACACAACCTATATATGACTACTGATTATTTCTTTTAATACCAATTGGTAGTAAATTATATAATTATCACATAGTTTCTTTGTAACAAGAGTCAATAAACTATTATTGAACAGTACAAAGTGATACTGCACGTAATGTGGTAATTTGTGTAAAACAATGTTATAACGTGAATTTCTACAATGATGAAACTTAATATATTCTCCAATATCTGTTACTCAGTGTGATTCATCCGTCTGTGTTTACACGTCCTATGTTGGGGCACGTAATTTTAACGTTGAGACCGGGCATATATATATATTGTATTGACGCAACTGAATAATATTGTGGGGACGTTTATAAGCGTGACATTTAACTTGTATATGAAATTATATTTTTTTTAAAATCTATGCCTCGAAGCAGCTACACAATTAATTCATGAATTGTTGAAAATAAAAATAAATAATTCAAACCGTCACATTTATTCCCAGAATATCCCTCTAAGCATTTATGGCACAACCCTGACATTTTCTCACACGTTCCGTTTAGACAGTGCTTAGAGCAACGAACATCGCACCATCGTCCAAAATACACGTTTGGACACTCTGCAATAGACAACAATAAGATAAAATATAGAAAACATCACCATTTATACTAAAACATAATTTCCTCTTCGTCAACCTGACTACATTTTTCAATGTGAGAAGTGTTGAACTTGAATATATGTCGCAAAAAAATACGATCGACTATTTTGCATGACATCTGGGTTTTAGATTGAGGTATGCTGATATCTGGGTTTAGGTATACTGACATCTGTGTTATAGGTTTAGGTATGCTGATATTAAGGTTTTAGGTTTAGGTATGATGGCATCTAGGTTTTAGGTTTATGTATGCTGACATCTGGGTTGTAGGTTAAGTTATGATGACATCTGGGTTGTAGGTTAAGTTATGCTGACATCAATGATACATGTTTAGGTATTCTTACATCTCTGTTACAGATTTAGGTATGCTTACATCTAGGTTTTCAGTTTACCTATGCTGACATCTGGATTTAGGTTAAGTTATGCTGACATCTCTGTTACAGGTGTAGGTACGTTGTCATTTCGGTTTTAGGTTTGGATATGATGACATCTAGGTTTTAGGTCTAGGTATACTGACATCTGGCTTACATGTTTAGGTGTGCTGACATCTAGGTTTTAGGTCTAGGTATACTGACATCAGGGTTTTTGGTTTACGTATGATGACATATGTTTTAGGTTAAGGTATGATGGCATCTGATTTTTATGTTTAGGTATGATGACTTCTGAGTTTTAGAATTAGTTATGCTGATTATCGTGTTGTTACGCTGGACATGTCTATACGTGCATGTGTCTTCGCATCAGTAAATCTAGCAAGGTGCTGCGGCTGATGGTTCGTGCTTTATGCTGGATGACAGTTATTTTGTTAAATGTCTGTTATGCTTTCTCTCAGTGCTACGCCGATTCTCAATCGCAAGTCACACATTAGGTAACATGTATATTGGTTATTCTCTGCCCCCACTGGGCACTCCCATAGGTGCCCATATCTCCGCTTCCTTAAATATTTCAGAGTATAACGGCTCACGGCTCCGGTTATTTGTTGGATCACTACTCTTTTAAAAATCTTTGTTAGTTGTTCTGTGCGGGCCGCGCCCATCCTCACACCGAATTCGCGCATTCTCGATATTGACCCATGCTTATTCATCTCAAAATCCTCTGATCGAGAGGACTCACGAAAACCAATCATGTCTGCTCGGTACATAGGCTGATCATATTTTGTGGTCACCAGACTAGCTAATTGTACGACCTATTCGTTTCTCTTCACGTATGCGTGTCCGGGGACAAAGACAATCGTGAGTTTTCGTAGTGATGCACGCGTTGTAGCTCTCTAATGACTACATCAATCCCCTACGTACATCAATTGTTTGACTTTCTGAATCATATTCATTGAGCCGCTTATTATGCACGCATGGGAATGGACTTGCGATTCCAGCCTGTTAAATGTCTGCGTTATTGCAAATTCTTCCATTATGAAACTGAGATTTGTTGCTGTAAATGCTCCCCTGGCTTCGTATAATGTTCTTCATTCTGATCTGACAGCAAAGGCCCATGTGCATCGGTGATGGCGGATGACCACCCGTTCGTGCAAATCACAACATCTATGGCATCGGTATGCTCGTGGAAGAGTGTGTTGACCTCATCATCCACGTCCACGGGCTGTGTTCCCTGCACTCTCTGTGAAGTTTAATGACGGTCCTTACTGCCTCTTTAAAGACCTATGAATAATTAGCCATTCCTTACCAGGAGTTATATCTTCTTGGACGCAGCTATGTGTGCCCGTGTGTCGCTTGTGACACCAACGATTATTCGCTTCGATTCGTTTTAAATTATCTCCAGCCTTTCAATCTGTGTGTGACTAGCGCCTGCATATTTAATGACAAGGATGACAAGAGACTCATATAAGATTACGAGCTGTTATTGTTTAGCTTCATCCACTGTCATCACTCTCAGAACTGACTGTCCTTTACTGTTTCAATAACACGATCAAAGTGTTCCTGGAAACATAGACTACGATAATATGGCACACCTTGGAAATTGCACGGATAAGGTCCTTATTACACCGTATCCTCTCATCCCTTCCGTGGGAGTCGCAGACTTTACAATGTGATTGTTAAGAAAGAATCATGTCACCGTGACCTTCTTTTGATGGATCAGTGCATCTGAATCATCACACTAGAAGGCGATACGACATACCTCATTCTGCAGTGATCGGACATCATCTGTTATATAGCTTCCTTTTCTGTATCAGGATCAATAAATAACACATAACCCTTCAGGGTTGTAGGAGTACCACATTGGATGCTTCAGCACACAGAGTCATCCAGCGAATTATATTCTCAGCGATGTCGATTAGTAAATTCGTAGAATACGTCTGTAACATTCCATTTGTACTAGAAATTATGTAATCGTCTCTCCATGTCCGCAATAATTGTTCAATTCCATAAATATACATCACAACAGAATGCACCAGCGACTTATACAGTTTGACTTTCACTCCATCAATGATGTTGCTTTTCCAAATCACCGTAAGCTTTGACAAGGACGCTAAAGCTATCTTATTATCTGTGTGTGATTATCCTTTGTAGTATTTCAGTGGACGAAAATGTTAGCTATTGGTATCCATCTCCTCTCCAGCTGTCCTTACAATGTGGTTAGATGTATGTGTTTTCTCCCTCCGTCTCCAAAACATTTTACTGATGCTAACACTACACCATGTTTGAACTTCGCGCTGAGCGCTTCACTAACATTTAACAAAGTCACAACCTTTACTTCTTACGCATCCACATACAAACGTATAAACGTATATGATATGATGATATCATCCGCACAAGGCAGTGCTCTACATCTTCCATCGAACTGCTACTCTGTGATTGTCACGGTGTAGACAATTGAATAATAAGGATGTGGAGATTTCTGTGAAAGGCAGGGGCATATTGTTATGTGTTACATGTCAAACAACCTCATCTGAGAGCAACCTTACTCTCGAGCAACACCGCTGATATCCATCTTACGTGGAAAGGGTCGACATTAAAGAGCAAGAGCACGTTGATGAGGTACTCGAACGGTACTCTATTATACGCGTCCTCCAAGTTATTGTGACAGCACACGTTTCCAGACCTGCATACACCTAGTTATGGGCAAGGTGTACGTGGGCGGAACAACAGAGAAACGTGTCGCAAGGGTCAGAGTTGTGCCCTGATGTCAACGTATGTTTCGGCAGCATTAGACTCGAAACACCATCGAGTCGAATGGTTGCTGGAAAAGAGGGCGAAGCACTTATTTGTGTGTCCCACGTGCTGTGAGGCCAGTTTCTAATCATAAATCATGTTCAAATATGGTGTACCAAACTAACCACACAACTGCAAGAATTCCCAACAGAAAATACGTGATGTTATGTCGTACATGTGCTGAACCTAGAACTACCAGGAAAAAAAACACACAAAAAAATCAAATCGAATGTCTATCATGATATGACAGTACAACTAAGAAAAACTTGTGTGATATATCGTTCTCTTTCATCATCAAACCCGTGCACATTAACATAATGTAAACCATGTACATCAATACACTTTACATGGTTTATAACTTAGTTTCGATATATGCGCTTATCGGACTGACACATGAAACTTCAGGTGGTCTTTGATTCACCTGGACCTTCTATGAAATGGGAAAAACAAATACATATACAAACAATTCTTAGTCATCATTTAAGTTATACAGGGAATGCAACAGTGCAACTATTCTGTGCGACTCTTACAGGTACCGGGAATACGCACGCATCACAGTCTAATAATACATGAGAATAAATATCGAGGTGTTCATACAGAAAGTACATTTTCTAACGTGCATATAACAGAAAATACATACCAGTGCATCGTTTTCCGGTGAATTTATTAGCACATCTCTTGCAATTTCCGGTAACTGAGTCACAAGTGTGGTTATAACAGTTTAACGGACATTCATAAAGGCACATCGTTCCATAGTGCGTGGAGGGACATTCTAGAAGATTGAATATATATATATATATATATATATATATATATATATATATATATATATATATATATATATATATATATATATATATATATATATATTTATTTATTTATTTATTTATTTAGTGAAGGTTTCACACCTTTAGAGCCCTGAATTCAAATTACACAATTTCCCCCCTGGCCCTGAATTATTTTTGGAAAATTTGCGTTTATTTAAGGTGATTGTTTTGAAAACGCAATAACTTTTCCGTTTTACATGATATTGAAATAATTTTTGAACATGTTAATAAACAATTGAATACAGATTAAAGCTGTGCAACATATGTGTGTGTGTGTGTGTATGTGTGTGTGTCGTATGACAGATGTGATGTCAAGGTCAAGACGGTTTTTCACAAACACACACACAAAAACAAACAAACAGAAAATACTTATTTAGTTATTGCGTAGATCTGGAGTGCAATCAGCACGATCTACTCCTCCCATGTGATAGGTATAGGATTGTAGAGGGCAGGATTTATCTACGACCCGAACATGATCAGAATGTTTCTTCGATAGGACTCTCTTAGGGAAGGTCTGCGCATCGTGTGCATATGCCATCATGCCATCAAATTTAAAGGCCTCCTGTATTACCATGAGATGTAGATAATATTGTCATCGCTGGCAGTAATAGGTGGTCTATCAGCCTTGGGTTTTGCAGAATTAATCCTACGAGGAACCAATTTGTGATTCAAACGAAATGTGCCACATGCGCCAGTCTGGTTATTGGCAAGCTCCGTGAAAATTTCAGCAGAAAATAAGAAGTTATCCAAATAGACATCGTGGCCCGTATCACAGAGGGGTACAACCAAGGAAGCCATGACACAGTGAGCTAACCCCCTAGTACGGTCCACGCTGTCCTCCTTCCGGAGGCATTGCTTCCAATTCTAGAGATAACCAGTTTTCGAGTCAGCCAACGCCCACGCCTTCATACCCAACTTTGAAGGTTTCGTGGGCATGTACTGCATACGGCTAATCCTACCCTTGAAATCTACCATGCTTTCATCCACACAATATCTTTGGTGGGAACAAAATATTGTTGAAAACGCGGAAAAGTGCGTCAATAAATGATTTGATCTTGAACACCTTGCTGTGACCGGGTTGACCTCGCAGAACAGCTGTTGTGTTGTCAACAAGGTACAGGAATGTCAGAATAGATACAATTATATCCCTACACATAATATTATTGGACCCAGCCAATCTTTTGACCAATACAATTTATCAGAAGATCGTTTGGTCAGTCCCATCAAGAACACGACAGCAAGAAACGATCTCATGTCATCAGCTGTGGTTTTCCTGAACAAATTTTCATAGGATGTTCGACAGGCGTCCTGTCCCGTTGAGTCGCTAACCTGTTTAGAATAACGATTAGTTTCATTTGTCAACGTGTTGATCGTATCATCTGTTATAAACAGACGGAACACGTCTACTTCACTAACGTTATCAACTAGACCTGCATGTACCGCATCTTCAGAAAAGTTGCTAAAGCCATTCGTGACTATAACCCAAAGGTCCGCAATCACTATTATTTTCTTTCTCAGACGTATCGTCAGACGACAGGTCCGACACAGAACTAATAGTTCTCCTTCCATCCCGACTCATACTAGGCAATAGAACAATATCTGCGTCCGTAAAACCTAAGAATTCCTCCTTATCGGAATCACTATCCATGAGAAACTCTTGAAAAAAGGAGTTCATCTGTACAGACAAATTTCCTAACGAACGATACAAAAATGGCACAGTACTGCTATGTATAACAATTTAGCCGGCAAATGTGTGCTTTGGGCAGAAATTACATATTCCTAGTTTCGTTTGGCCGGTTTTACACGCCACAGGATCATTACTTCGTGAAGTTTCGTACTCGGGAATCGAGCGATATCGTATATAGCAAAATTGCGCCAATAGGCACCTTGGAGCGTACACTCATTGGATAATAACTGTTCCTATAGGGTCATATAGTGAAGGTGTGAATCAGTGTTCACGAGACAAGTGCATAATATTATACATACTCACTGAATGTTCATATCTGTCAATGATCAAAACGCATCGTCTGTGTATTTCATTTTCGATAATTTACAGTCAACCGTGTAAATAAAAACAAACAACCCAGCACTGATTAGTCATAACTCTGGATAGTTACAAAAAACCGTATTAATGTTAACGACACTTCAATGTTCTCGAGCAATAGCGTAAACTAGATTATATTGAAGATCACCAAAAAGAAACACATGACGGTGATCTCAGTAACATCTAATGGTAAAGCTCATGCGAAGGAATGAGAGCCTAGTGTGTCGATTCGGGGACGTGCACACTAAGATGGATGATTTATTGTGCCTAGACCCCAAGACATATATATCTAGTCAACACCTTTCAGCCACCTCCACATCATATAGAACTAACGCATAGTACAGTCTGAAAATTAATGTCTAAATTTCTGATAAGACTTTTCAACATAATTAATTTGGACCTCATTCGTTACGTCTTTTGATTATTGGTTTGTTTTTGATTATTGTCGTGTTTTTGATTGGTTACTTGGATATTTGGAGTCGTCTAGGATATTTTGGCATGATATTCCAAGTATATAAATAATAACAAACGAACAGCTGGACAATAATAGAACACGTAACGAATAAGGTGAATATTTAAATGTGAACGGAGGTCTTTATTTGTAGAGTATCTTGGTTAAAATCACGACAGCTCGCCTGAACAGTAATACTTTTACCAATAGAAGACCAACCAGCACGATCCACTTAAAAATCTGGAGTCATGTTATTGTTTATAATTATCATGCAATTCGCTGGTAGTCGGAACCCTAGGGACACAGTTCATATAAGTAGTGAAAAACGAAACTCGAATTTATAATTTTAAAAAATACATTGCGTTGAAACTAATTCTGATGTATTGCCATTTTTCTGTGTTTTATTTTCCTGCTAGATCTTGCTTGTTAGTTGGTCGCGCCTGGACTTAAGTTCGTTGGACCACGAATAAAGAAGGAACGAGCTAGCTTACAGTGCAGTAATGACAGTTTATTTTGGTTCATTACGAGAGTCATTGCCACAATTTAATGAAACAAATGATACATTATATAACGAAACAGAATTCGATAAAGATGCATAAATCGCATACAACCATATGCACGCTACACATTGAGAGCGCCCACTCCTCCGACCGTAGGAATAGGAGGGTTGCGGTTACCAGTGTGATGAGCGCAGATATATTCTTCGATACATAAACTGTATGGAATTACGCATACTATTGAAATGTTGGGATGAATCCCGTCATTTTACAATTGATTCTTAGGATGAATCGATTATATAGAACAATATTATTAGGCATGAAATCACTGTTATAGAGGACATCGTTCGGAATAACTGGAGTCACACAAGAAACAATCAAAACGAAAGCTGTATTAAAAGAAGTGTTTTTAGTTGAAAAATAAATATTGTTCAGGAGAATATGTCATTCTACCAGGAGAGGCATTTTGTTGTGCATCTATAACATGATGATGATGCCTATTTGCTGCATCAACGTTTCACATTCTGTTAGAGTTATATCCGTGAATATGAGTCCGTAAATGATTAATACGCTCTTTTGTGGCTGCAAATGCCTTCGGACAGTTTAAGCATGAAATCACCACTGTAGATTGGTGTTGATCTAACCGTGACTTTCTAACTACTCTCCGCTGTTGAGCTGCTGCATGCATCTTCTTTTCACAAGATGGTGTGCCTTTTACGGTAACGATCCATGCAGTTATATTTTGTTTAAGTTCTCCAAATGTATCTTTGTCCAATTCAATGTCCTTCAGAGAGGGTTTTAACAAGTCATAGTAGTGTATCATTTGTTGCCAACTAGAGAACATATGCCTTTCTGCAATTGACCATAGGGAAGTATCACTGACTAGCACTGGTCTTGTACACGTAACACATGAACTGCGCCACGAATCTGCATGTGCATCGAAATAGTGTCAATACTAAATAGACTTATTCAAAAGAGACATACATTTTCAATCAATAACATATTATAGAATGAAGGTTTTTAGTAACAATCCCAGTCGATTTGTACAACAAAGATAAACGTATATTTTTACAACAAAGATAAACGTATATTTTTACAACAAAGATAAACATATATTTTTACAACAAAGATAAACGTATAATTTTACAACAAAGATAAACGTATATTTTTACAAAGATAAACGTATATTTTACAACAAAGATAAACGTATATTTTTACAACAAAGATGAACGTATATTTTTAATATCGGAAACGACAACACCCGATATCTATTTCTTTATAAACCATTCACCATTTTACAACAGGGGGCGTCGTATTGCAGTGGTTAGCTCACTGGCGTCGCATATGAGCGGTCCTGGGTTCATTCCCCAGATGAGGCGGAAATGTCAGATCGCAAAGGATCCCGGGTCGACCCAGCCTTAAATGGTTACCAGATCAATCCAGGAAGACTGCAAGGGAGAGGAGATGACTAGTGCCCTCATTTAGCAGAGTTACTGAAATGTGAGATCGATAACATCTCACAACCCAACGTCAGTGACATCTGGGTTACTTAACTTTTTTTTTTACTTTCAACATTAAAGAATACTGAATTTATAGACATTTATTGTAAGTTCAGTAGTCGCACATTGTTTATTTAAACTGATCAAGTACACAGTTGCCTAAAGAGGTAATTGAAAAATGGTACATTGGTCATCAGATGCTCGCTCTCTACATCCATGCCACAGAGCCGTACTAGATACACATCGTTTTTACTTATACGGAATAAGGATATAGTGGTAGACCAGCTGCATGCCGCGATTGGATATTTATTTGAGAAACATAAGTGCAATGTGACCGAATCGCCGATATTGATTCGTATTGTTATACAGTGTCTAATCTTTATTATCCAGTATATCGTAATTATTCATGTACGGTCATTAAGATATGGTAATTTTCTGACAACGTCTAGGCTATTTTGAATTGTTATTTGTGAAATCTAGAGATTTTATGAAAGTTCTGATCATACGAAAAATTCAGCTGCATGTTTGTCGAAACTGCTAACAACTAAGAAACTAGGGTGTATAAATGACATTGCAATTATCTACTTTTAACCATAGTAAACAAGTAAATGAGTTCACTTACTTTGGAAGCATTATATCGAGTGAAGGGAAAACAAGTAAAGAGATACAAACTAGATGCAACAAAACATACCAGATCCTAGGACAGATGACACGCATTTCCAAGAACAAAAATGTAAACATAGACACTAAAGTAGCAATTTACAAGACTATCATTATTCCATCACTATGCTACCAGTGCCAAACCTGGACAATGACATCACAAGACAAAAGAAAAATAGTGACAACAGAAATGACATCTCTACGAAGAATACTCGGAGTGTCATTAAGTGATAGAATTAGAAACGATAACATCAGATAGATAACCAAAACAATACCAGTATTGGAACACATCAAAAGACAACAGATCAATTGGTTTTCACACTCTTCCAGACTACCACAATATAGCATGCCACAAATGGCCATGACACATATACATAACGGTTATAAAGCCAGAGGCAGACCATGTAAAAGATGGATCACTGAAATCAAAGAAGCCACAGGAACAAGCTTACAAACAGCGCACAAGAAGGCCATCTCCAAAGAACTCTTCCACCCTGACGCCGCATGTCAAACAAGGGACACAGCGTATATATATAGATAGATAGAACCATACTTGAGTTACAGGTTTTGTGGCTGTCATTACTCGGAACACTTTTTATTCCAGAGTAGTAGTCTGAGTTGCTCCTGCCTAGTTTTGTTGTTAAGAAACAAAAACATGAATGGGAAAAAATTATGTAAAACTGTGATCAACATTTTGAATAAACAGTAAAAGAATAGAACTGTACGAAATACCAGTTTTACGTATAATAACTCACCTCTTCGTTTCGACAGAATGTTTTTTTTTTTCAAGAAATGTCAATAAAAATGCAATATAACACCATAATCAACAGATAATTTTATATAATCAATGCACTAGAAACTGACATTCTTGGGAATACAACAAAAACATAGTGAGGGAGCAAGGACTGGAATGTACCTGAACACAGGTCAATAAACTACATTATACAGTAAACCGCATATAACCACGAAACGTATGCAGTTCTCCCGTCACTTTGTCTTCTGTTGTATTCTCAATCCTGCTAGTTTCTACAACGCTGATAACATTTTTGACGTGTGTCTTCTATTGTTCTTGCGTTTTTTTTCTATTTCTTTAAAAAGACATTTTGGTATATAAGCCGATTATGCGTGTTTTTCTACGTGCAACAGCTATCTAACTCATGTTATAATTTTTAATACCAAATGTTATAAAAAAACTACGGTTGAATATCCCATGAGATATTGAACTGATAAAATATCAACATATATTTCTTGACTGCTATAAGAAGAATACTATTTTACGACACACGCTTATATCAATATTTTTTAAAACACGTATTTTTAAGAACAAAAATTAAGATAAAGACACTAAAGTTGCATTATACAAGACTATTATTATCCTTCACTGTGCTACTAGTACCAAACCTGGACAATGACAGAACAAGAGAAAATAAACATAGTTACAGGAGAATTGACATGTCTAGGAAGTATACTCGGAGTGTCTTTTAGAGACAGAATTAGAAACGATAATATCAGACATATAACCAAACCAATACCAGTATTGGACCACATCAAAAGACAACAGATCAAGTGGTTTTAACACGCTTCCAGACTACCAACATACATCATGCCACATATGGTCATGACACGTAGACCTAATGGATATACATCCAGAGGCAGACCATGCAAAATATGGATCACAGAAATCAAAGAAACCCCATAACAAGCTTACAAATAGCACACATGAAGGCCATCTCCAGAGGAATCTTTTACCCCTGACGCCGAAAGACAAACAGGGGATACAGTTTACAGACGAATATAATGAATTATACCAATGTGCATTCATCGCATTGCATATATTCACTATTACATAGAGAACCTCAAACAGACAAACCAGACGGACAAGTTAGCGGCAACTTTGTGTAGTGCATTGAGAATACCATCGGAAATATGTAAAATTCAATATAGAACATCTGGAGTTCACGTATCGATTTAATGGCATTTTGTGATGAAACAGTCGAATCAGCGTGGTAATGTGAACATGACACATCCTTCGTGGAAGTAACTCCATCCATTCTTCATAAATCAGATTTTATATTATGTGCATATACTCATTTGTTTACCGAATAATTTTAGATTTCTGCGTGTTTACCAAATAATTTCAGAATTCTGTGTGTACACCAAAAAACGTTCAGATTTATGCGTGTTTACTAAATACTTTATTATGTCTGCCTGTTAACCATATAATTTAAAATGTCTGCGTGTTAACCAAATACATTAAGATGTTTTCGTGTTTACTAAATACTTTAAGATTACTGCCTGTTCACCAAATACTTTAAGGTTTCTGCGTGTTTACCAAATACTTTCAAGTTTCTGCGCGTTTACCAAATACTTTCAGAATTCTGCGTGTTCACAAAATACAACATGAAGTTACTCTTATACTTGTCATTCGTTCTCAAACTCCCGCTGGTTCTTTTTTGAAGAGTACAATTGTTCTACTAGATATCTAGCACCATGACGAGAAGAAAGAAATGTTTTGTGTCGTCGTTTTAGCTAAATTAAATAAGCGGAATCATCTTGGGTCAGTAAAGAAAAAAAAAATATACGAGATTTATTCTGGAATGCTTTTCCTTCTTGCGTCATATCTCACAATGCGCGTGATACATGCAGGAATTTGCCTTTATAAAGAAGTGTTGCTTCAAATTATGGGCAATTTTTATATGATAAATATGAACATGCTGATAAACATATAATTTCACCTGTGCAATTTATCCCAGTAAATATTCCTGCACACGACATACATTTACCAGAAACAGGGTTACATCTTTGTTTGTTGCAATTCATTGAGCATGGGTTATCACAATTCACTCCATACAATCCAGGGATGCAATCTACAGAAACACAAATGTATCTGAAATGTCAACTGTTATTCCGCACTACATGAAACGCAAGGGCAGCTACAATAATCATAAACACACATTCGAAGCACATATCACTAGGTTACAGCTACATGTTACTGTGGTCTTGGTATGTAATACGGACACCAGTAATAATATCTATCCTATGAAAGCTTTGTAGAATGTTATCTATACAATTACATACTCCCTTTGAGTACACGCCTCCTTCAATAGGCATTGCACTAAGCCGAAAGCTGAAGTCTTATGAATATGCAAGAAATATCAGAAAAACCACTACGCTACACATAGTAAGTAAGAGCTAATCGCTTACAATGCATGGGTTCCAAACAAAAACTCATCTGACTAGCTATAATTTGTAACTAAAAAATAATCGCACTGTGGACACGTTAGCTCAATAAGCAGAAAACAAATTAGAAACATTGCACGGACGATGGTTGTCTTATTGAATAAAGTGGTAAAGTTGATGTCATTAACGTCTGTGTAACATAGCTAATGTACTGTATGCAATTATAATGTAATGTAATGAATTATACATTTATCGTCGCCACATATACCACATGTTGTCTAATTTGAAAACATCCTTATAAAATGAAACATGCAACTTTCCCAGTGATTTTCATTGGAAAATCCATTTATAATTTGTGTTGACAGAAAACAAACAGCACTGGACAATTCAATTGATATATTTTCCTATACTGTTTTTCAAATATCCAAGTTTTATATATGGATGGCTTGAAGTACAGTCATAATTCATTAATATTCATAGGAAGCATACATGAGTTATAGAACCAAACCAGGATACAGTAGACGGGATTTGAACAAGATCGATGTCTCTGGCACATATTCCTCTCGCAGCGTGAGTTAATGCGTTTCCGAATTTCTCCACGGCGCACAGTGCCTCATCTCACACTTGAGGTACGGTGTGGTAGACTTCAGAAACGTTGCTAGACGAACAGGTACAAGCTGAATGAACCTGGTTCAAAACCCGCCTATTATGTCCTTGTGGGTTTTTTTTTCTAGTACACTGTCACATGGACTCATCGTGGATAAAATATCACAAGTGACACAATTTGACTGATTCCATCATTGTTTGTCACTTTGTGTCGACCGATATAGAGAATCACGGACTTAGTATAGTAACGCAACATTTTAATGCATAAACATTGCGTCCTCGTAACTGCATAATTGATGACATATCCCGTGTACGCCACTCGTCGCTTATCACGCGATCATGGTGTCGACTTCACTAGCCACTTAATGACACCAGTAGGCACATTACCGTCTTTATATTATTCTTATTGTGGTATACGAAATGTAATTTGTGACCGATGATGATGATGGATATTACTCAAGACCAATCTGAGTCACACATAATCTTCTACATTATGTATAACGATTCACGGGTCATCTTGTGCCATCCTGTGCAGTTGTGTGTCTTCTTAGAGGTGCACACCAAGAATTACATATTGCAATTTCTCTTTTATCTATATAACATTCCTGATATGTTCGGATATTTATATTTCACATTCTTGATATGTCCAGATATTTATCTTTCACATTACTGAAATTTCCGGATATTTATCTATCACGTTTCTGATATGTCCAGATATGTATATTTCACATTCCTGATATGTCCGGATATTTATATTTCACATTCCTAATATGTCCGGGTATTTATATTTCACATTCCTGATATGTCTTGATATTTATCTTTCACATTCCTGATATTTCCGGATATTTATCTTTCACATTCCTGATATGTCCGGATATTTATCTTTCACATTCCTGATATGTCCGCTGCACACAATTCGATCCATGTCGTCATGTTCTCATGATACCGTATCAATGTCTGTGTCACGTATATAATGTTTTCATACCTTCTTATACTGATGTAGAAGTTAACCCTAAGCTCTTGTCCCAGACTGTAGTTCTTCATAAAGTAGATGGAACGGTATTCTGCATTCATGCATCCTTTTTATTGTGTTCCAGCGGTCTGAATCTGCGCAGCCTTATCATGGAAATTACCGTGTACTGCCTATTCTTTACAGAACATCAATATCCTTGAATTAATGGTAAGAAGAATCACATAGAATGTAATATACCCGCCGGGAAGAAACTGGACAATGATTGTATGTGTGTATAGTGACTTTTATTTTTGTGTCGGGACATGCGGGAGTTCGGGGTAATGAGAGAGCGGATAGGTTGTACGCCCACACTGCTACTACGGCTGTTGGTGGAGCGATGGATCGGGTAGAAATTCTGAATGTCATACGGGAAAACGCACGAACAAATGGCTGTAAGAGTGAGGATGACTCTTGTTCCATGACGAGATTAAGTGAGCCCGGTTTGAAATGTGGTTTCGCTATAAAGGAGCGGTTTCGTGGGCGAGAAAGAATGATGGTCAATCAACGACGTACTGGAACCGTCAGTCAACGTGTAATGGCGGAGGTGATTAATGAGTCTTCTATCAAGACACCTGCATAATGATTAACCCCTCACGATAGATAAGTAATGACTAACGTCTCAAGACATATACGCACTAATTACGCCATTGTGAGCTTGTGCGATACTTTACAACTCTCATTGTGTCACAAAGAGATGTATTATTTCACAAGTTCTTTTGCTTTGTAAAGAGATGAATTTGTTTACAATATGTATGATAAACATATGCTGTATTGTACACATTTATATGACCTTTACAAGATGCTCCTTGAAATCCTGTTTTGCAGGCACATTCACCAGTTACGTGGTCGCAGTGTCCATCACAGTGAGCAGCGCATGTCAGGTTACAGTCTTGCCCGTAGGTCCCTTGGTTACATTCTGTAAAGACAAAATGTGTGTTATTTGTATAAGTGTTTATATGTTACAATCATGATACTGGTAATTAACATAGTTCTCGCCCTTGTGTTATCCATGCCCGAAAGGGGAGCAAAGCATAGCAACACTTTTTACCTTCCACGCATGTCGTAAAAGGCGACTAAGGAGGATGTAGTTGGCTGTCCCATCCCATATAGGGCAGTGACCCAAAGCCATGCTCAAGTTGGATGTGTCAGGTCGAAAGGCGCAGATATCGCATCAATGATGTAAACCATGACACAACTCATTCCGTTCTCCGGACTACATCCTGCTAATCTGCAGGCGTTTGAGAACGAACGCAGAAGAAGAACTTGTCTAATATCAATGCATGTACTGATATCCATGTAACTTCGTCAGCGATATACAACCTAACATAAAGTTAACATGACCTAGAAACTTGATTTGTTAGTATTTCCTTTCATTTCGTTAGTCTATTTTTTCATTTGCATGCAATTTTAAGTATATAAATATTGACCATCTAAATTCACAACAGTCATCAAAAACGTCAAGAATGAAGCATTGTTTACTTTCTGTTGAGAGGTATAGTTCGGTCATGCTCAGTGATTTAGTTGATATATGGGAGTCTACAGCAACAACATGTGGCGGTGATAATGCATAGTGGTCATAGAAAATTGGAGTCTGCATGAGATGTACATTTTTCAATAAAGGTATGAAAAGAAAATTGTACATTGTTCTTCTTGTACATGTAATTGTTTACTGGACACATGAATTCATATCAAAGTGAGAAGAAATGTGTCATCTGTGAAAACATATTGAATGTTTTTATTTTTAGGAAATTTCAATATTAGGCAGACAGGGGTCTATGTAAAACAAAAAAATAATACTCCGCACGTGGTCTACGGTGAAAACAGCTTGGGACTCACTGCACTATATCATAAAATATCATTCTTGGTTTTAATTATCTAGCTTCATGAGCTCTAAAATCATGGTGTGGTTATCCTTGTCAGACACTGTCTACCTGACCAGATAATGTGGAAAAGGAGAAACAGAGAACTAAAGGGAATCAGGAAGCGTGCAGCGTCAGAGGTAGAAGAGTTCTCATAAGATGGCTTTATTGTGGGCTTCACATGTGTGTTTTCAATGATTATTTTATTTCTCTAATCCAGCGTTTGCAAGGTCTGTCACTGCTGTATATTCATCGTGTCTGTATAGTAATGCATTTGAGGGGCACTGTCTGATGGTAGTCTGGAAGCATGCGAAAATCACTTAACTTGTTGTCTTCTGATGTAATCAAGAATTGGCATTGTGTTTGTTAGTCTTCTGGTCATTTTGTTCCTGATTCTGACCACTATTATTACTCCGGGGATTCCTTTTAGACAAGTACGAGTAATTTCTCTTGTAAAACAATTTCTGTTGGATACTGTTGTCAGTGTCTACGTTTGACATTGGTTGCATAGCGTTGGTATGATGATCGTATTAGAGAGCGCAGCTTTATTTTTAATAGTCACATATTTGATTTTGAATATAGAAGACACCTGCCCCACGATCAGTTATGCTGGGGCAACCATGTAGAACAATGTGCTGCACATATTGAAAGTAAATGGTTATTTTCAAAGAATGTTGTGATGATTAAATTTAATCAATCAAATTTATACATGAATCATGTATTTCATTCACGTATGATCTTCAACAATTGGTGTGGCAGTTGGTAGTATAAAAAGTTTAGAATCGCTATTGAATGAAAACGTCAATCCATGAGCTTTAAATCACCACGACCTGAAATTCTAGTGTATACGACTAAAGACGTATAATAATTGTGGATAAGTGAATGGGTTTGCGTGTTATTTATAGAAGACAGCGTTGTAACTACGTAGCTAGTATACGTCTAAGTTAGCATTGCCAAACCACAAGCAACACTAGGGATATTATTCCGTTCGTGAGAATATTGGTTACTATTCCCGTACAAGAGTATACTTGTTAACTATGTCAGTTTCCTCCTCCCAAGTGCTGCGCAGTACATCTCTGGCTCTCTTCAAACCACAGCGGATAATAAATATATGCAAATAAGAAAACATAAAACACATTGCAACAGTAAAATACAAGCATGAGAAGCATAATTGTATAGATGACTTGCCATGAAGCTTCTATAAGAAGATAACCTCAATATACCGGCATGTCATCTACTAAGGTTTTCTGTTACATGGGTGTTTTGTCTAGTGGGCCATTGATGAGACCTATAGATGTAACTGCACACGTTGCTTTTTTAAAGTGCAGTGAAATTTTGCTCTTCCGTGCTAAATCTTTCCATATATCATGGTTCATGGCAATGCCTTTCATTAAGGTCTTTAATCAGTCATTGTATCACTCCTTGTGTCCTGCTTGAGATCATATTCCCTACTGCAACTCGCGATAGTTTGTATGTTTATTAAGCGATGATGCGATATGCGTATCAAATTACCTAACCATCGAATATATAACTAAATCAGATAGTGTCATCGCTAGAAATATCGGCTCTGTAAATGACAATTGCAATCTGAATCCCAGCTTTGTCAATGACAGACGTAATTTGAATCCCAGCTAGGTCAAAGACAGACGTAATATGAATCACAGCTCTACCAATGACATATGAATCCGAGTTCTGACAATGACAGTTGTAATCTGAATCACAGCTCTGTCAATGACAGTTGTAATCTGAGTCACAGGTCTGTAAATGGCAGTTGTAATCTGAATCACATCTCTGTCAATGACATGTTTGAAGTAGTTAATATGTGTGATGAAAGAATATGTGATGAAGGAATATGTGATGAAGGAATATGTGATGAAGGAATATGTTATGAAGGAATATGTGATGAAGGAAAATGCGATTATGTCTGTGTGTTATGTGACGTATTCTCTCCAGAACGCTGTCTTCCCAATGGACTCCCTGAGCCCTTCTGTGTATTGGACGATGCGGCTAGTCCATCTATAATGGCGTCAGTCCATCGTCTTCTTGGTCCACCTTTCCTATTCCGCCCTGGTGTTCTACCCTCCAGTAAACTTGTCTAGTCTTTCTAAACAGCTGTGTCTCTTTATATGATCAAACAGGCGTAGTTTTCTTTTTGCCAACATTATGGCAACTTTAATGTGTTTATGATATCTGAGTTCCTCTTTTTTCCTTCCATGGCATTCTAATTATCCTTCTGTAGCAGTTCATCGCAAAAGCAATGATCTTCTTTGCCGCTGTTTTACTTAGGTTCCATGTGTCACAGCCATATGTTGCAACCGGAAAAATAAGAGTTCGTAGCAATAGTAGTTTCTTGTCTATGTTGTTGTTTTTTCCATATGTTGTTCAACCGTGATTATATGTGATGAAGGAATATGTGATTATGCAGATGAAATGTGTGAAAACATGGTCGTGAGCACATTTCAGAAGTCCAAAATAACCAGTAGACTTCATCTTCTAACAGTTGTCAGTAGTCCAAAATGATGGGGCGACTTCATCTGCTGACAATTGTGTAGATGAATTGTTGGTAATTATGCAACTGATGTTTAGTCAAGCTGACTATACTTTGAGCTATCAGCTAATGAATAAGTTATTGTTATTCATCTGTTAGGGAAGACTAGAAGGGCAACAGTCAGAAGTGCAATGATGTATATTTGCAACCAATAACCACCATCGAAGATGGAAGTGTCGGACTATTTGTTTAAATAAAAGTTCAACACAGCGCATTTCTAATCACGTGACTACATCCTGCATCATGTAGGACTATTATCATGCTAAAAGAGATATCCAACAGGAGTTCGAGACTCAATGGTGAAGAAGTATAAGAACCAATAACTCATTCATGTCGCGGCGACTGCTATGGCAAAGTGCGAAACTTCCGCCTTAGGTGGTGGTTATTGGTCGCGAATATACACCAATGTACTTCACACATAGCCAAAGTTGCTTAGTCTTCCCTAACATGTGACGAATGGTATGCTTGCTGACGGTTCGCGTGGCTTGATGGTTGATCATACACCTCATTTGTGCACGCAGACGTCGACTTCTAGTAATTCAATATTTCATATCGAATCCCTCAAATCTGAGAATAGGTGGTTCATACATTTCGTTGTGCGCATCCAGTAGGTGCTTAGTAAGCTGATAGCGCATCTCCTATAGGCGTTGTAAACTCCTTGTCTATTGGTGACTCGGATTCAAATATGTCTGCTCTCTCATGACCACGAACACTGACATGGCGTGTGTTGTAAACATAAGAGATACCATTGATGTTGCATGCAGTTGTACATTTTTCGCAACTTTGACTGGGACATATGACACAATAACTGCTTAGGTGGTTGCTATACCCAGGAGATCCATTTGATGGAACCAGTGACAAAGTCAACTTCAATCCCCATACTGGTTGCTGTCCAGGAGATCCATTTGATGATATAATTGGCAGATTCAACTTATCTGTCCATACTGGTTGCTGTCCAGCAGACCCATATGATGGATGCAGTGACATAGTCAAATACCATCCCAATATTGGTTGCTGTCCAGCAGATCCATTTGATAGAAGCATTGGCGAATTCATCTTACATCCCCATACTGAATGCGTTTGATAGAGCCAACATAAATGTACTATGGTAAACTATAGAAATGCAATCAAAGAACTACTGTTAGAAAGTATAAGATGTTTGTATAGGAGCTGCCATTGTGTGGTAAGAACATCAGATAGGATCACAGACACATTTGATACAAAAACTGGAGTGGGTCAAGATTGCGTGCTCTCACCCTTGCTATTAAATATATACATAGACATAATAATAAAAGAGGCAAAAGTGCAGAGGGCAGCATCACCGACTCAGAACAAGACAACTCAGAGCAACCAAACAATGAAATAATTGAACTACTATTCGCAGACGACCAGCGCCTCATATACGAAAACGAAGAACAACTACAAAATCATGTTAACTCACTATCAGCAACATGTAGAAAATGCAACATGAAAATCAACACACAAAAAACGGAAACTATGAAAATATGCAGACCACCGAGCCCACTAAACACACATATAGACAATATAGGAGTAAAACAAGAAACAGATTTCAAATATCTTGGTAGGATTTTTGCAGAAAATGGAAGCATCGTTAGATAAATAGAGATGAGATGTCAAAACACAAATGCAGTAACATACCAACTGTCACTACTACTTCTTCATCCCAAGATCGAAGTTAGATAAATGATCTACAGTATATTCCTACCAACACTGTGTTACCAGTACCAAACCTGGTCTCTCTCATCTTCACATTACAGAAAGGTAGTGACATGTGAGATGAAATGCTTGAGGAAGAGGAAAGCCACCGCTGTCACCAGACTCGATATATTACGAAATGAATATATCAGGGAAGGAATAGGTGTAATACCTTGTACAGATTACATAGAGAGAGAGAACAGATTAAGTGGTTTGGCCACAAAATGCGAATACATTACGAAAAGTTGCTGGTACAGGCATATAACCAAATGAGATCAGGGTACAAAGCCAGAGCAAGACCACGGAAAAGATGCATAGAAAACGTCAGGGACATCCTGAACAGACACGGTCATACACAGCCGAGGACACACATATGGCTTTAGAACGCAAGCTCGAGCTCAAATCACCCCTACGCTTAACGGCAAGAGTGGAACACAAACCACCTGGGAAAAGACAATACACAATAGACTGAAAGCAGTTGTTGTGAATAAGGCGCCAATTCTACCACGGGATTGTGTGTACAATATCAGATTTCCCACGGGATTGTGTGTACAATATCAGATTTCCCACGGCGATGCACACAAGCATCTGCAAAGCATTAATATCATCATTTACAGACCTGACAACAATAAGGGAATATATTTCAATAATTACTTTACAATGTCCCAAAGCCCATCTCTCCAGCATAACGCAAATGAAATGCACGGTAAAAGTCGAATTAACCACATTAAGTGATACTCAAGTAACCCATTGTTACCTGTAATACATGTAGGGCCCTGGAAGCCAGGGATGCAAGCTAAACAGGCTCCGAGGATAGTTTCACATAAGCCCGACTGGCAGTTAGAAATACATCGAAAGCTGCAATCATATCCATAAAATCCTGAAGGACATCCTGGAGCACATGCTCCTGTTATCGGACTGCATATTTCATTTACTTTGCAGTTGCATTTCTCCTCACAGTACAACCCATAAGTACCATATGGACATGCATAATCTAGTGAGAAAACGGAATAGCATTGTATCATTAGTGCATGTACTTGTATGTCAGTGTAATGATATCCTATCGTTAGTGCAATGACTTGTATGTTAATGTGATGATATCCTATCGTTAGTGCAATGACTTGTATGTTAATGTGATGATATCCTATCGTTAGTGCATGGCCTTGTATGTTAACGTAATGATATCCTAACGATAGTGCATGCACTTGTATGTTAATGTAATGATATTATATCGTTAATGCATGACCTTTTATGTTATGTAATGATATCTTATCGTTAGTACATGGACTTGTATGTCAATGTAATGATATATCGTTAGTGCATGGAGTTGTATGTTAATGTATTGATATCATATCGTTAGTGCATTGACTTGTATGTTAATGTAATGATATCCTATCGTTAGTGCATGGGCTTGTGTGTTCATGTAATGATATCCTATCGTTACTGCATGGACTTGTGTGTTCATGAAACTGTCATGACTTATATCGCTATTCCATATGTATGTTCTATATACAATTGTATGTGTGTTCTCTAAAGGCACACATTTTTATAGTGTGTAAAAATTGTTTACAGATACAAACCAGCATGTTCAAATAATTCTAGTGCACGATACCAGTGGTGGACTTATGACTTTCCTACAGTTTATTGGGACAGTTAGCATGTAGCTAAATTGGACTGAAATCCGCGTTGGAAATTTTCACTCTATTCGCTGCAGAATGTTTGGTAGTCTTGGATAACTTAAAAATACTCTTAGTTTTAAAAGGAAAATTGAAATTTCCACGTGGAGATAGTTAAACTGGAAACGGGGAAAAAATACGAACATATAGTAGACATCACTTACTATCATTTTAGTTGCAGTTCTGAAATGATAAGCATTAGAAATGATCTGACAAAAATATGTAGGAATCATTACACTAATAAAACCTGAGGCTAAAACATACATTTTTCCTTAAGTTTATTTCTTTATCAATAAATAGAATAACGTTTATACGAGCTGAGGTATGCCATTTCAAGCAAATAGTCCATTTTGGGTATATCTGTGCGTATTCATCCATGCGAGAGAACATTCGACAAATATTTTTGTGTTAAGGTAATAACTATTTTATGAGGGTACATACACAAGTAACTATCATGCTATAAGATAAATACACATCTTTCGATGTTGTTTTGCTGGTTACTACAATAGTAGGGATACTGAGGAGAGATTTACTGCACCTCATTTAATGATGGAGATTCTGATAGTGGAGACTTATGTTAATGTCTCATGACAACTGAACTCAACTGGATATTGATATGTTATACATCACATAGTGGCACGATATCACGTGACTAGTGCTGATATCAGAATATAACATTTAATGTGTCTGCTGGTACATGATGCACGTGTCAGAATATAACAATTTTGTTACAGTTGTAGGGAGCCCGTGTCGTAATTGAAAGTGTTGTTGTGTTTAATATGATTGAAATAAATAGCATGCATTCTCATCGATTCAATCTTACCAAATCTATTCAGTGATACACGTTTAAAATATGAACAATATACTGATGTCTAACCATACATCATTCCTTTTTCACTATATCATTTCAGTTCAGTATTTATATATATATATAACGAATTATTGGAGCATACACGGACATGTTGTTCAACAAGTACAGATGCTGATGATACTATTGTACATCTACTTTATGTAATTTAGAGGTATTACCTTCCAATTGTTTTATAGATGGCTGATATATCGTATGGTGCCCACGCATGCTTGACAGTAGATACGATTTCAGTGAGTAGAGTAAAAAAAAGATCAGTTTGCCTGTTCAGGTGCAAATTTCTCTCCCTTTTATGACACATTTGAATATTCTGATTTGCAAAGGACGAAGGGTTGTGAACACATACCTTATTTACCGGCTTTCTAAACAGTTCATGGATAATTTAAGCCGAAATCGTCGTCAGCATATGATGCCTTCCAACATATTTAATTTTTGCACCATTCGTTGACTTTTTTATTATCGTTGGTCTTTCGGTTCTATTAAAATTCTTGATTCTAGATTAGAAACTCCCGCCGAAGACGGATGTGTCGGGCCATTGGCGCAAATAAAACGGCGACACAACGCATTTCCATTTTCTGGACTACATCCTGCTGGAAATCTAGCAGGACCATGATCCAGCTAGATCCAGTTGGAGTTTGAGAATGAACGCAGAAGAAGAAGAAGATTAGAAACTGCCTTTACAGCACGTGAGACATTTCACATAAGAGATCCGTCCTCCATTCCAGCAGCTATCGCCGTGTATGTAGACTCAGAGTCCCGGTCAGGTGTTCATTTTGTGTATTTCGGGATTGTCCAAATAATTTACTTTATCTTCCTTCCCCTATTGGATACTTCCAACTATAACAATCTCGGTATATGTACGTGCACAGCCCTAATGACCTCTTCATGTTGAAATGAATGTATTACTGTCGTTATCAAGTATGCTCTATCTCTTCTCATCATTGTGCCGTCTATCGCAGCATTGACTGCCAATAATTCGTCTCTCTCGTTTCCTCTGAACCCAGCATGACCAGAGCAGTATATTCATGAAATGCTCTTGATAATTGAGCTGTTCAATAAATTCCACCATTCTTTTCTCAGCATGCACTTTTCTATCTTACGCATCATGTCTTGAGAGTCTGTGAGTACCAACGAGTGCGTTGATTTATCAACCATCAACCAATCAAGTGCCGTTACAACTCCCTCCATATCCATCCTCATGATCAATACGCCAGTGGAATGCGCTGAAGATCATTCAATCAACCACACAACGTTTCCGTAGGCAACAAAACCCCAACTGCTTTTATTTGTGACTCTGTTAACTGAGCTATCTGTGTATATAATCATAGATTGTAGTCTCGACGTCAACTGGGCGAATTCACGCACTGCAACCTGGTCCCCGACGCGCGACCATTCTCGACACTCATTATCTATCTGTATTATTACTTTAGCCAGTGATTACTTCTCAGTGTCTACCTTTTCTCATTCACTGTCCTTTACCATTTTTTCAAATCCATACACTCGTTGCAGTGCGTCCTCACCCTCTGTCATCCATGATCTGCCACGATCGATTCGTTTTCCCTTTGACTCACCGAGGCGATGGCGCAATGGGTGGTGGTTGTATTATGTCACCTGATGTCGAACTCGAATGCTGGTGAGATCAAGCACAAATATCATAGCAGTGATGGGTTTATCTCTTGCATACCCCAGTACCGCTCTCATTGCCTCATTTTGGACTTATTCCAATCTATCGACTTGTGCCTGCGACAGTGTTAGTAGGCCGAGGCAATAAGCTATGACATATAGCATCACAACTTGTAAAAGTCAGTAGAGACAGTACCCACTTTCGCATTTCAAAGGTCGCTGTATCCCTGATAACACTGATACCTCTTTTAGCCTTCTGCATCATATTCGTAACGTATCTGTTGAATGAGAAACTTATATCAAAGGGTATCCCAAGATACTAAAGGCCCCGCTCTCCCTCAACGAATGAGCCCATGCAACCTACAGCTGGCAGTGTGTCCCAAGCAAGTACCATGAGTATCCAATTATATATCTAGTGACCTAGTAACTAGTGACACGAAATGGACCTAATTAATATTCTGTTGAAAGATCCTCATTGGAGAAGGTCACGCTGTTTAGGCATTTGGTGATCATTTTCCATAGTATGTGATCGCTTTTAAATGTATACCTAGTCTCTGCTGTTGAGCTGCTGCATTTCTCCTGTTATCCGCACGGTTTTGCGCGCCCGTCGTTTTTATTGGAGAGCGCCACGTATATCTGTTTAGTGAGCATCTTCCAGTGAGTTACGCTTTGTTAAATGCTCCCAGTGACACATTTAACGAGGTCGTGTTATGCATAGTAAGTTTACCTTGAGAGTGCAGGGCTTCTTTTATCGCATCATAGTGAAGAATTTTATTACATTACGATCTGACATACGAGTTACATGTTCTGCCAACGACATACGAGCTACATGTTTTGCCAACGACATACGAGTTACATAATCTGCCATGGGTGCAAAGGGAACGCATTGCTCTAGGCGGACCCAGGGTTAGCAGATAACCAAGATCCCAAATGTACCTCCACGCGGTGCACCCTGGAAACAGAAATACAGCAGCTTGTGCTGATTCTGGCCAAATCAATTGGGGATCGTATCCGAGAATGTGGAGGCAGCAGATGGAAAGAGATTTGACTGCACAAGAGACAGACAATATCTCCGATAACACCAGCAGCACCACATATAGCGACACTGTCGACATACAGCGAAGCTAGTCAGTCCAGTCCGAACATTGGAGGGGCGGCCAATGTAAAAGGCACGTAAAGGTAGATGCATGGCGAGAGACAAACATATTTCATACCGAGTACAATGAAACAATTAAAGGGCAGAATAGCGCTAGAGGGCAGCGGGAACTGCAAATAGAAAATGAAAAGTTCCTAGGAAAGGGGAACTACAAGCTCCGTCAGCTCGAGACGAGCTTCTAGTTACCTTTGTTCCTTACAGGCAGAGACCCAGACCCATTCACTGGCGTTTGGTAAAGCAAGAAGACCTAATCCAACTCTAATGTCGAGCCTTCCTAAACCGGAAATATGCTCGCGAAGAGAAAGGGTTCTGTACGCGATGGGCTTAGGCAAGAAAGGGACAACGATGGTAGTCCTGGCCCAACTCTACTGTCAAGTTTTCCTATACCGGAAGTAAACTTGCAGAGAGAAAGGGTTCCGTACCCTCATGCGCTCAGGCACAAAAGGGACAACGATTTAGCCCTGGCCCAACTCTACTGTCAGGTTTTCCTACACCGGAAATACACTTGAAGAGAGAAAGGGATCAGTACCTGATGGGCTCAGGCGCTATTGGGACAAGGACGCTCAGCTCGAGAACGCCTTGCTCTCAAACGCGTGGTGTGAGACTCGAACTTGGACAAGGGGTACACGATGTCGGTGAATGACACCTCGGCTAAGAGGGCGAAATAGCCAGGGTCCAACTCATCTGTTTAGTTCTTCCCCTTAAGGAACAAGGCTCACAGATGAGAAACGGTACAGTACCCAATGGGCACAGGCACAGCACGTCCAATTACACGAGGCAAGTTCATGGACAGTGGAACACCTCGTTCGAGTCAGACGAGAGCAAAAAATCGTCTGGGCGAGGAGTCGCCACTACGCGTGCCTGGAGACAGATATAGAGGCTGTCACAGGCTAAGGGTAGCCCACCCGAATTGTCAAGGCATGCCGAAATCGGATGTGCTAGGCCTACAAGGCGCATAACGGTGGCACAACGTAATCACGCTCCCAGCGGAAATCGCACGGATATCCGTGATGATTACAATGTAGCGAACGAAAAACAAACAATCAAACATAATCTGCCAATGACATACGAGCCACATGTACTGCACACGACATCCGAGCCACATGTACTACCATCGACATACGAGATACATGTTCTGCCAACGACATACGCGCTACATGTTGTGCCAACGATATACGCGCCGCGTGTACTGCACACGACAAACGAGCCACATTTACTGCACACGACATGCGAGCCACATGTAATGACAACGACATACGAGCCACATGTACTGCCAACGACATACGACCTCATGTACTGCACAAGATATACGAGCCACATGTACTACCCGAACGACATACGAACCACATGTACTGCGAGCGACATACGAGCCACATGTACTGCCAACGACACACGAGCCACATGTACTGCCAACGAAATGTTCATGTATCAGAAACGTAGCAATGCAAATGATATCGAGTGGAGTGGTATCCGAAATAGGATGATGTCACATCCACATACGCTTGGGGTGCTGTTATTAAGTGTAACGTGAGAGCAGATTAGCAGTCGCGCACTGCTATTATATCGATAAGACCAGCAAAAAACTGGACTGGGTTGCTAAACTTGTCTTCAGATACCTCAATAAAACATGAATTTAACTTAAAATGATAAAGCCTTGTCCAAGTACATAATAAGAAAGAAAATTACATGTGTGAAATGGTACAATGTAATAAGTTAGAATAACTACATATGTGAAATAGTACATATCCGTAGGTTAGAAAAAACTCCATGTGTAAAATAGTACATTTCCATAGGTTAGAAAAACTACATGTGTGAAATAGTACATTTCCATAGGTTAGAAAAACTACATGTGTGAAATAGTACATTTCCATAAGTTAGAGTGTGCGCTTAGAAAACCAACAAAATCAAACAACGTAAAATTAGAACGTCTGATACTGTTGTCATAACAAATAAACTCACGGGAAGATTGGAGCACACATGAATGTACCATGTGTGTAGTGCTGGTTATATGACAACTAACAGACAATATACGTACCTCCGTATGTTTCTACTTCACAAATAGTTAACATTCGTTCAGCCTGTGCAATACTGAGTGTTTGCTTAATAAGCAAGTAACTGATAGATTCTTGTGATGTCACGAAGACAGTGTGTATTTCCTTGTCAATATCCCCTCGCTCTTCGAAAACCTTGGTATTATTGATAGTAAATCCCATTAAGCGGAACTGATTGAGCCTAAACTGAAAAGCTGAATTGAACAATTATCCAACATTACACAGTACACTGTGCATTGTTGAAAGTTCATCAATGGCGTAGCGTTATTATTTAGAGTCGGGACACCAAGTAATTTTTTGTTTGTTTGTTGGTTAGTGGATAAGTAGCTCCCAACACTATGTTCTCAACAGATACACGAATTTACAGCTGTATGTATAATATTAACTAGTTTATATATGTATATACCGTATATATTCTTGTTATTCAGCTCCAAGCGTCTGTTAGAATTCATGAACAAAAAATGTCCAGTACCCGTTGAATACATGTTGATTCTGATAAAAGGTGAATTTATAGTTTCATCTTAATCGCCAGGAAATTCTGATATGACAAGCAATTATTATTCATGGAATTTCTGAGATATATTTGTCATTTTTGTCAGTGTGCTCATACGTTTTTTCCATTACTGGTTGTAGGTTTAGTTACAATGAACATTAAACGGAGTGATTGCGTTGCTTCCTGATATATTGAGTCTAGACCATGTACATCAAAATATGCATGGTAAATGTTTGGTCTCATCTAAACATAAGTTATGGCGATCATTTCTATTTTGGTGCTATCAAAGGATGACACTGTTTTCTTAAGCTATTCAATATATTATATTATAATTCATTGTTGCAATATTAAGTTTTACTCTTGTATACTAATTCAAAAATTCTTGAGACTTACGGGAATTGAACCAGTCCGTTCAACGGCACCAAATCGCATAGCAACTATTGCACACGCGTTCTTCCGTACTTGACTAACCGCATCTCCAAAAAAAGATGAGATTTCGTCAAGATATTCAAAACGTGCACTCAAAGTCACACGAACCTACCAATCGAGACAAGGACCATTACAACAACAACAAAAATCCTGTAGATGTATTGAAATATCCACAGTAACAACGAACATAATAACATTTAATATCCGTATTAGTTTATTTGAATAAAAAATGTCATCTGGCTTCCATCTTAAATGTACTTGTATAAGCAATTATTTTAAGCAAACATTTTACTGTCTATATATGTTATCCATGTTTACAAGAAGACATATCTTCCCTTGTATAACTAATACGGATGTTTGTTGTTGTTGTAATGGTCATTGTCTCGATTGGTAGGTTCGTGTGACTTTGAGTGCACGATTTGAATATCTTTACGAAATCGCATCTTTTTTGGGAGATGTGGTTAGTCAAGTACGGAAGAACGCGTGTGCAATAGTTGCAAGGCGAGTTGGTGCCGTTGAACGAACTTGTTCAATTCCCGTAAATCTCAAGAATTTTTTTTTAATTGTCCTCTGGCTTTCTACTTCAATATACTAATTCAAGAAACTTTAGATGCGGAGAACTTCTTCAAATATGTATTACATTTGTGTGGTTTGAGAATCTATACTTTAAAAAAAAATCAACTTTCACACATAGTTCTTTTTCCCTTAGAATTATACGGCAGATTTGCATTCAATAGCATAGTATCTTAATACATCTAAAATTATCTTTTCTGAAAATAGTCTAACTGATACGGAATTACCATTTTCAGTTCTCACAACTACACATTATTATAAAACATTTATAAGCGTATCCGATCTGAAGCCAGCATCTGAAAGATCAATTAAATTGATATCACACGATCAAATGGCATGTATTCAGCTGTCAATGGACGTTCAGCTCTGACTACAAAAGTAAACTAAAACGTTGTGACATCAATAACGTATACATTTCAAACAATTCTTTATGATTATCTTTCTGTACAGTTTATAGTCAATAACTATAAGTATGCGCGCGCTATTGAAGTTGGTTAATCATGGGGGGGGGGAGGGGGGAGCCGGGCACTCTGTTGTCTATTCAGGCTAAGCCACTGATGATCATATGAAAATAAACATATCAGTATATGCATGTACCAGTGATGTGCTATTTAATTGCATTATTATGTAAAGCAGAACAAACAAATAACTCGTGCATGCTTCTTCTTCGTCTTCATCTCTCCTAAGCCTGAGCTTGACTCTGATAATGATTTCTTCAACAAACAGACAAAGATATTCACAGACCACAATATTTCGCCTTAGAAAAGGCCACTGCAGACTGTTGGGTCACCATTACCGATTGAGCATCTCATACACAGATCGATGTCCTTATGGATCCGGAACCCAGACCGCGGAACACATACTTCAGGACTACCCAACATACACAGAGCAGAGACAGCAGACTTGGCCAGAAGACACAGGCCTGAGGCAAAAGCTACGGGGCAGCCGCTCTGACCTGGAGAAGACAGTGGACTTCGTCTTGAGGACATGCCTGATAATATAGCATGGCCACAGATGCTGAACGCAGAAGAGGAAGAAGTACTGTGGTCAACAGCAGTGAGACATAGTCATGCAGCGTATATATCAGAAATGTACCAAATGGACATAGTTTTATTCTTGAATTTAGTACAGTGGCCAGTTCTGAAAAATATGTTATATGTTTCATAGAGATTGTCGGCAGTGACACATATTGCTGTAGTGTAATCCAAATTTCCTGTGAATGTTGTGTTTGAGATTGATATTTCTAAATATAAAAATGAGTGTTTATTGATTTGTTTGATGTAACTGCGACAATTGATGAGGATGTTGCCCTGCCTATTGTTCGTGACAGTGCAGCTTTCGGGAGCCTTCGTGCCAACGTCTGGATCAGGCGTGGTCTCAGTCTGACAACTAAGTTGGACGTGTACCGCGCAGTGGTTCTACCAACACTGCTTTATGTTGCTTCATCCTGGACTGCCTATGCGAGACACGCTCGACAGCTTAACTCTTTTGATCGTTGGTGCCTACGAAACCTCATGGGCGTACTTTAGCAGGATCGTGTACCAGATACGGAAATTCTTCAGAAGCCCCGTATGCAAAGCATCCATGCAAGGCTGACTAGGTCCCAATTCCGCTGAACCGGCCGCATCGCCCGTATGACAGACCAGCGCCTTCCAAAGAGATTATTCTATGGGGAGCTGTGTGAAGGTAAACGTTCAAGTGGAGGGTAGAAGGCGCGGTCCAATGGTCACCTAAATAGCTCTCGCAAGCACTGCAGTATCGATCCTAGCTCCTGGGAGACTACATCACTTGATCGCTCAGCCTGGCACACCCAGATCACTGCTGCCATCACGAAATTTGGAAAAAAAGAAAGAACGCTCGAGCAATCCAGAAGCGCAAGAAGCGGAAGGAATGATTCGTAAATTCTTCTACCCCGAACCTTCATGACTACTGCATGCACTGCAATAGAACTTTCCGTGCATGAATCGGACTCAGCGGGCATCTACGAACTCACACACCAAATTAGTTAATTACCAATTTTAATTATTTTTTTTTCCATCGCATTTAATGTTTTTTTCATGCCATGCTCATCTTCGCTTGCGAAGGAGAAACATCATCATCATCATTTGAACAGAATAATTATATTTGGATGTCTGGGTAAAGGTGAGTTGATTTAAAATTGAATGCAGCCATTGATAATGAAATTCATTTCTGAAAATGATACTGCGTATTTGTTGTTGTTGGCAGTTACCTCTAGTTTTTGGTGGCTGATCTGTTATATCAGTTAATCTCATGTGTAAGCTACACGTAATCCACAAGAGAAACACTTCAATTACTTGGATGTGTAGTTGAAATATCAGTTATTTGAAGTCATTCATGTGAAATATGTTTTTATTCTGGTGGTCTTGCAAAATAAACTGAAAAATTACATTTTTTCAGTATCATTACCATATCTTCCTCCAGATTGGATGATACATGCAGTAAAAGTGTTGCTTCTTTAGTTGTTTACTTACATTATGCTGTGTAAAATTGTAAACCTGCAGCTATTACATTTTAAACTTTCTTTCATTGAATCAATCTATATAGATAGCTCCATCACCATTTCGCACTCATTTCTCAGTCTAGCTAGCTGTGTGAACTCTAGTTCAAGAAAGCTTATGGTAGTCATTATGTAGAATCTTCAAGCTCTTTGGTTTAGGGCACTTAGATCTTGAGCAGATTTTCTGTTTTCACTCTGTACATTGTCATTTCTTGGTAATGATTTTTGGTCCTAAGTGGGTATATGAATATAATTCAGTTGCAAATATGGTAGCTATAGTTTCACATGCAAACTATGTTAACATAATGTATGGTAACACGGGTTGGCATTTTGAGTGACTCTATTGGTATAATTAAGGAAGGTATACGTGAATCTCGTTCACGAACAGTGGATTGGGGCCTAGAGAAAGCTAGTTTGAAAGTAGATACATTTATTTGCCTGCCGGGACATATGGATGTTCGAGGAAATGAAAGAGTAGATCAATTGGCGTCAAGCGCGATTATGGCACATAGCGATGGTGCAATAAATCGAACTGACGTTTTGAATTTCATAAAAGATATACATCGCGAAATTGAGACTAGTGTGGATGATAATTCCTTTGCAATGGCCAGGATTAAATATTAGGGTTTGAAATGCGATGTTGGACATTTTCTAAAAGTGAACATTTTGGAGGGCGCAGAAGAATGATGGTCAACTAGCAGAAAGCCGGTACTTTCAGCAGAAGTGAAATGACTGATAAACTCAGGGGCAGATCGGAACAACAATGGACTTGTCCAGTTCGCTGTGATGATGATCCGACGACTAACAGACTATACTCACTATGCATGTGATATTTCAATTTCATCTCAATGTTGTATAGAGAACAGAACAACTACGCATATGTGTAGGCCCTGCGACTAGTGCGTTACTTAAGTGGAATTGTGTATAGAACATCAGGATCACACACATACGTACTACAAAATTAAATGGTGTAGACCGAGCACATACACACACACGCATGTATAAGTTTATCTTTTCAGTGATCATTCATCATCATCAAGTGCCATCTCTGAAACGAAGGTTGGCTGTAAAATACCTCCAACATCTCCTTGTCTCTTGTCTTGGTGCTGCATTCTACTAGACTGTGACTTGAGTTGTACTACTTTCAATTAAGTGTCATACAGAACACCACAGTTACACACATATGAAATATATGAATTAGGGTGCTTTGTAGATATATATTAGATATATATATATATATACATATATATATATATATATATATATATATATATATATATATATATATATATATATATATATATATATATATATATATATATATATATATATATATATATATATATATATACATATATATATTCAAAGACGGCAAGAGCAACGAATTAATACACAATGTATGTAGTCAATCATTGCAGGGCTGGGACAAATGACGCAAATCTTGATAAACATAGATGTGGATTTAAACATCAAAATAGCACTATTCGTCAGGATTAATACGCCAACTCTGTGCTACCGAATCAAAACATGGACAACGACAGCACAAGACAAACGTAAACTTGTGACACCTGAAATGGCATTATTACACAAAATCCTAGGTATAGCACTAAGAGACAGCGTGAGGAATGAAGACATTAGGCAAAGAACCGGTGCCATCCCAATCTTGGAATATATTATAAGACATCAGATGTGTGTGTTAATGTAAGGATATCATATCGTAGTACATGGACGTGTATGTCAATGTAATGATATCATATCGTTAGTGCATGGACTTGTATGTTAATGTAATGATATCCTATCGTTAGTACATGGGCATGTGTGTTCATGTAATGATATCCTATCGTTAGTGCATGGGCTTGTGTGTTCATGAAACTGTCATGACTTATATCGCTATTCCATATGTATGTTCTATATACAATTGTATGTGTGTTCTCTAAAGGCACCCATTTTTATAGTGTGTAAAAATTGTTTACAGATACAAACCAGCATGTTCAAATAATTATAGTGCACGATACCAGTGGTGGACTTATGACTTTCTTACAGTTTATTGGGACAGTTAGCATGTATCTAAATTGGACTGGATTGACGTGTGTTAATGTTGCTCTGTGCTACCAAATCAAAACATGGACAACGACAGCACAAGACAAACGTAAACTTGTGACACCTGAATGGCATTATTACACAAAATCCTAGGTATATCGCTAAGAGACAGAGTGAGGAATGAAGACATTAGGCAAATAACCGGTGCCATCCCAATCTTGGAATATATTATAAGACATCAGATCAAATGGTCTGGAAAAAAAAATTAGTAGACTACCATCAGACAGCATACCACGGCAAACCTTTGCTACACAGATACCGTGGAGGCAGACGTAGAGGCCGATTACGATACACATGGACCACTAACATAAAATAAGCGACACATTCAACAATATACTCAGCACACAAGTGCGCCGTCTCCAGAAAACTCTTCCTCTACTTACGCTGAAAGGGAACAAACGATTTAGGGAATAGATCGATCGATTACGTCAATTGATTGAGTAATGCGTATTGACATATGATTATAACTTACCACATCGGGTTGAACTATATCATGTTAAACTCTATCTATGTCACTCTATCATATTACTCAATAAAACAGTAGGGAAGACTGCATAGAAGATCTTACTGTTTCTATTGTAGACACTGACACAGTATAGTATGACAGGCAAGGTAAAACTGACGCTCCACTCTGGTCCCCTTTCTTCAACCGCTGTGTGAGCACAGGAACCGGAATCGTAATCAGGATTAGTATCTCCGTCGACAGCGTTGTCTGAGGAACACTTGGCATATTCAACTTCGATACAACTGGTTTCACTAGAGTTCTCTCTTAATGCTAAGTTACGACCTGTGGATTTAACATTAAATTGTATTTCCTTGTCTTTTTGAATGATATAATTCCAGTGCATGTTGTCATCATAACGTTCTACATGGGTGAGTGCTGGGGTAACACAGGGAAATATATAGCAACAAAGGAAATATGAAAGTTGTATTACCAATATTAAAGAAATCAGTATACTAAAAATAATCACAGTGTATATACCCACAATAAATTAAACTAAACATAAACTTAACGACCCAAAATATACGGTCGTTAAGTATTACAATCAGCTCACATACTATCCGACTATTGGAAACGTTTGAAACAAAACCAACAGCAGTATGAATTGCAGTTTACACTTTTCAATTCGAATGTCAGAACATATAATTCATTCAATGAACAAACGGAAAACATAAATGCAATATCACTAGGTTGCACACAGTTGTTGCTGTTTGTCTCATATGTTGTTGATAAAGACATTATATTTGAAATTGTCGTGTTATCTATATTATGTTTCATACACCTACCCAATAGTCTGATCATCATCATGTGACATTTTCTTTCCCGATCGTGGTCATCCTTAAGAATTCACTGAACACTGCTATTCTAACGAGTTGACATGTCGAAACTTGAGGCATATTTAAGCAATCCGATATGTCACTGTACCAGCTCGGTCTTGGGTGCCGTCGTCCTCTGTTTCCGTTAACTATGCCTTCAGATATTAATCTTTCCATGCTGTTATATCTTTGTATGTGACCAAAAAAACACAGCTTCCTTGCTATGATGTTGTTAATGAGCAGGTCTGCTTCGACGTTTATTGATCTTAACACTTATTGGTTTGTGTTTTTAGCTGCCCATGGTATACGTAACATTGTCTGTACAATCTCGTATCAAAAACCTCGTGCCTATGCCTCGCAACCGTATATTGCCACGGGAAATGTGCATGTTCTGATCATACATAGCCTGGTTGTGCTGCTAAATGATTTATCATTTGCGCTAGTGTTAATGTCGCCATTGAAATTCTTCTCTTGATTTCATCATGTTCTTGATGGCTGTTTTTGATATTTGTAAGTTGATGTTTTTGAGTACCTTGAGTTATTGAGTCATTGATGCTTGCGTAAAAAGATCAGTCACACTAAACATTAGGGACAGACTGTCAAGGTGTCTAGGGCATGTGCTGAGAAGAACACAGATTGAACACTTAAGAACCACTGGACAGATCACAGGGATAAGAGGTAGGGGACGACAAAGCGAAATATTACTAGATGGACTTTTAGTGTGGTACGGTAGTGCTCACCAACCGCGCTTACTGACAACAGAAGAGTCATAGAGTCATGAAGAAACCTGATCGTCTACGCCATTCGGCATGGCACGTTATTGATTGATTTGATGATTTCTTATATAACTTACTCTCTAACTATTTTATAGTATGTATCACATTGAGTGTTATTGACTTAAAGTGAATGTGTCTGGCTAATCAGTATATGTATGTTCCTATATTTTCTAATGAGAAACATTCTGCCGAAGACGTAAGTGGAGTGTCATTGTTGCAAATACAACGGAGATACAAGGCATTTTCATTCTCTGGACTACATCCTGCTGGAAATCAAGTAGACCTTGGTCTTGCTACAAGAGAGATCCAGCGGGATTTTGGGAATGAAAGATGAAGACGAAAAATAACAACTAAGACCGATAGTTTTTTTAATCCTGTTTCAGCCTCATGATTTAGATGTATGCATATTGTTACAATGCAATCCTGCTTCTCCTTCATGATTTACATATGTGCATATTATTAGCACGTTTTCATGTTTTATTTTTCCCATTCGGTGCATTAATCGAGACATCATGGACTGACATAACCGACTTTATTACTGCTATAGGTTTACGTTTTTTACCGTGTTACAACTAAATAAATATTGAAACAATGCTGGATAGATAGAGTAACGGTTTCTGAAGCTCTCACTAAAACCAATATTATAGTAATATATACAACACGGAATACATTATCTCACATGGGATACTCATGGTGTGCTCAATACTGACTGCACGCATCCAGTGACATGAGATACCATTGACTTCTTAGGGGTAAATGGATCCAATAGTGAATAGAAGTATCGCCTTAATAACTGTGCACACTTTGTCGTAACCTTGTAGGAATCTAACGTATAGATTTAATTCAATGTGTGACATCAACATTATCAAAGATGATCTTGTCGTTGTGACACACCAGACAGAAGATGTACAAGTACGACTGATTGTCCGAAAGGGCATAGAAACAGATACAGACGTGGTAATGTCTGCTTATCATCATCTGTAGGTGGCATATTCTTTCCAGAACGTAGTATTCCATATGTATCTATGGAATTGAATTCTCCGCGGTCTTGATCACGTACTCCAATCTGTTGTAGTGGCATTCTCTGATATGAAACATGGCGGTGATAGAAAGTTAACAAAAACGTCTTTGTTTAAACATTTAAAAAAAGCAATGATAATATCAGGAAATAGTACTCCACCAAATAGCAAAGTAGTATTAAATGAGAAAAACGTAAAGCAGGTGAATAGTTTCAAATATGTTAGAACATTAAAAACTTCAGGTGGTAAATGCATGACCGAAACTACTACGGGGCTCTGAGACTTGCAAACATCGCATAAGGTGCACTGCTCATACATTGTTGCAATATATTATAATATCTTGTTTTATGTTATGATTTTAAATATGGTTATATTGTAATTGATTTGGGCCTCGTGTCTGTTGATATTAGAACATCTCCAGCAATTGACTTAAGAGTAAATACCAGATGGTGCTTCCAATGGTCAGACTCAGATTGGCAATGGTATCATGGCCAGAACAATGATTATGCCAGATTTAAACTAATATCACCCGCCAAGGACGGAAGTGTCGCAAATAAACCGGCGACACAACACATTTCCATTCTCTGGATTGCATCCTGCTGGAAATCTAGTAGGACCATTGTCCTGCTACAAGCGAGATCCAGAATAAACGCTGAAGAAGAACAAGAACAAATATTATGAACGAAGATTACTCATTGTCAGTGATACGCAATTCAGATATGTTATTGTCAACTGCGAATCGACATATGCCCGGATTTTATGAACGCCATAAAATAAACAAACTTCATTCGTGACATGTGTGATTTCTGTCATGCTGATTCGTTGGTATTAATATATATATATACTTGGAATCACCTGACATAAAAAGCGACAGCCGACTAAAAAATAATCAAAAATGAGCTTTTACGTCATGTTTACTTTATGTTGTGAGGTCTTATATTAAGTCGATGGTTACGATCGACTCATAGAATACGAATCTAGGAAAGTAAGAATGATTAGAAGTTTAAGCGCACCATCTCATAATATAGAAGTTAAGAGCAATTGTTTGCCTTATACATACATCAGTAACTAACCTGCAGTAAGGTAGACGTCACATATGCTTGAAGCAATAGCACCTTCAATTCGTATTTTCGTAACCAACTGACGCGTGAGACAAGCCACGTCTACAGTGTCAGGGCTGACGATAAACTGTTTTTCGTTAATACATACTTTTGAGTTGATTCTTGTTGTGAATTTAAGGGAACTGCCTATTAAAAAAACAAACAAACATGGTAATGTATTAATATCTTGGCTGTCATGCATAGTACAAGCATGCAGGTATTTGAAAAAAAGTATAACTTAGTAAGTAAAACAGTAGGGGTTGCTTATAGATTTAGTCAACTATTTATATTTTTACTCCGGCTCCCCCCCCCTCCATTTTTGTAAACAACTCTCTAGAATTCAGGTACCCTCTTCCCCGCTTATTTAAGTTAAAGACGCACTCCAAAAATATTTTCTCACAAATCGTACAAAAATGATACGTTTTTTTTTTTTAACTTTGTAAAATACATTTTCAAATTGAAGCCATTTAATGAACGTATAAAGAAATAACATTCCTACCATTGACTTTTGTGAACATTAGATGCTCTTGTAGATCCCCTTCTTGGCAACAATTGGTAAACATTTCTTTAGACAACACTTGCATTTAATGGTTGGTATAACATGCGTACATCCATATGTGGCATCACTTTAATATATTTATCTTAGCTATCATGCATTAATGACAGCCATAGTAGCCGGAATATTGCCATTTTATAGATAGTGGCTGTCGGTGATCAAGAGAAAGCTTTTGACAGAGTGGATAGAGCATAACTATATATAGCATTACCGACATATGGAGTTCCCCAACATCTGATAAACCTTCGTCGGAGAATATACGCCAATGAGCAGTAAGAACTAGGGCATGTACATCCGATAATTTCCAAATTCACTCCGGAGTCCGGCATGGATGTTTACAACACCACCACCTCTATTATTCATAACATAAATAGATCATATCTGCAAAGTTGCAAGACAAAGGAGGAAAAGAATCTAAATGGCAACTTAAACGAATTGCTAAATGCAGACGATAGAGCACTATTAGCATCACCATAAAAGTAATTGCAAGGACAAATAGACAAATTACACCGAAAATTGTATATCTTTCACATGAAAATAAATTAGAAAAGACCGAAGTATAATGAAGACAGGGAGAACAGAAAGAAACGCCATATATATATATATATATATATATATATATATATATATATATACTGCAAACAATAGATCTAAACAACTAACATAATTCACATACCTAGGAAGTAATATAAGAATAGACTGCAAGAGCAGAACACACATGAACTGTACAATATGTATAACGGATACCAAGCTCTAGGGCAAATAGCAACATTCATCAGAAACACAAATATAGATTTAAACACAAAATAGCACTATTAAAAAGATAATTTTGCCAACGCTGTGTTACGAATGCCAAACACGGACAGTGACAAAACAAGATAAACGTAATCGTTTGACATCTGAAATGGCTTACATACACAGAGACCTAGGAATATCGTTAGAGTGAGATAGTGAGGAATGTGGAAATTAGACAAAGAACTGGCACTACACGAATGTTGTAATATATTAGGAGGCAACAGATCCAATGGTTTGCACACATCAACAGAATACCATCAGACAGCATACCACAGCAAGCTATGCTACAAAGATACAGCAAAGGCTGATCTAGAGGCCGAGAACTGAAATGATAGAGCACATAAATAAAAGAGGCGACACATTCCACAATAGATTGACCACACACGAAGATCATCTACAGAAAACTATTCTAATCCTCTCGCTGAAAGGCAATAAAAAGGATTAGCTAATAGATCTATACACAAGGGAATTTGAGATATCGTGTCCGAATAGGGGGATGTGCTATTGTGCTCATATTGTGTCAATGTTTCTTCATAAGGGAATGTTATAATGTGTATTCGTAGAGAAATATCAGTGTTTTCATAGGGAAAAAATTGTATTGTGTCTTTATAGAGAAATGTGTCATTGTGTCTTCATAAAGACATTTGCCAATGTGTCTTCATAAAGAAATATGCTATTGTGTCTACAAATGGAAATAAGACATTGCAAAGTCATATAGAAATATGCCATCGCGTCTACATAAAGAAATATATGCCATTGTGACTTTACACAAACATATGTCATTGTGTCACCATAGAGAAATATGACATTGTGTATTTACAAAGACATATGTCATTATGTCAACATAGAGTGTATGACATGGTGTCTTCATAGAGGAATATGTCATTGTGTCTTCATAGATGAATATGTCATTGTGTCTTCATAGAGGAATATGTCATTGTGTCTTCAGAGAGGAATATGTCATTGTGTCTTCATAGAGGAATATGTCATTGTGTCTTCATAGAGGAATATGCCATTGTGTCTTCATAGAGGAATATGTCATTGTGTCTTCATAGAGGAATATGTCATTGAGTCTTCATAGAGGAATATGTCATTGTGTCTTCATAGAGGAATATGTCATTGTGTCTTCATAGAGGAATATGTCACTGTGTCTTCATAGAGGAATATGTCATTGTGTCTTCATAGAGGAATATGTCACTGTGTCTTCATAGAGGAATATGTCATTGTGTCTTCATAGAGGAATATGTCATTGCGTCTTCATAGAGGAATATGTCATTGTGTCTTCATAGAGTAATATGTTATTGCGTCTTCATAGAGGAATATGTCATTGCCTCTTCATAGAGGAATTTATCATTGTGTCTACATAGAGGAATATGTCATTGTGTCTTCATAGAGGAATATGTCATTGTGTCTTCATAGAGGAATATGTCATTGTGTCTTCATAGAGGAATATGTCATTGTGTCTTCATAGAGGAATATGTCACTGTGTCTTCATAGAGGAATATGTCATTGTGACCTTCATAGAGGAATATGTCACTGTGTCTTCATAGAGGAATATGTCATTGTGTCTTCATAGAGGAATATGTCATTGTGTCTTCATAGAGGAATATGTCATTGTGTCTTCATAGAGTAATATGTTATTGTGTCTTCATAGAGGAATATGTCACTGTGTCTTCATAGAGGAATATGTCATTGTGTCTTCATAGAGGAATATGTCATTGTGTCTTCATAGAGGAATATGTCATTGTGTCTTCACAGAGTAATATGTTATTGTGTCTTCATAGAGGAATATGTCATTGCCTCTTCATAGAGGAATATATCATTGTGTCTACATAGAGGAATATGTCATTGTGTCTTCATAGAGGAATATGTCATTGTGTCTTCATAGAGGAATATGTCATTGTGTCTTCATAGAAGAATATGTTATTGCGTCTTCATAGAAGAATATGCCATTGTCTTTCATAGAGGAATATGTCATTGTGTCTTCATAGAGGAATATGTCACTGTGTCTTCATATAGGAATATGTCATTGTGTCTTCATAGAAGAATATGTTATTGTGTCTTCATAGAGGAATATGTTATTGTGTCTTCATAGAGGAATATGTCATTGTGTCTTCATAGAGGAATATGTCATTGCTTCTTCATAGAGGAATATGTCATTGTGTCTTCATAGAGGAATATGTCATTGTGTCTTCATAGTGGAATATGTCATTGTGGCTTCATAGAGGAATATGTTATTGTTGCTTCATAGAGGAATATGTCATTGTGTCTTCATAGAGGAATATGTCATTGTGTCTTCATAAGAATATGTCATTGTGTCTTCATAGAGGAATATGCTATTGTGTCTTCATAGAGGAATATGCCATTGTGGCTTCATAGAGGAATATGTCATTGTTGCTTCATAGAGGAATATGTCATTGTTGCTTCATAGAGGAATATGTCATTGTGTCTTCATAGAGGAATATGTCATTGTGTCTTCATAAGAATATGTCATTGTGTCTTCATAGAGGAATATGCTATTGTGTCTTCATAGAGGAATATGCCATTGTGGCTTCATAGAGGAATATGTCATTGTTGCTTCATAGAGGAATATGTCATTGTGCCTTCATAGAGGAATATGTCATTGTTTCTTCATAGAGAAATATGTCATTGTATCTTCATATAGGAAGATGCCATTGTTTATTCATATATGAAAGTGTCGTAGTACTGCTGTATATGAAAATGGCATTGTATTTTCCTTAAAACCATAACACGTCAGTGCGTCTTCATAGAAAATGTTAATTAGAGTTTTAGAGAAAATGTCAGCATACTGTCTTTGTTGATGAATATAAAATTGTATTGCAATAGAGAAAATATCATTGAGCAGCAAAATAAGAAAATGACATCTCTGCATTGAAGACAGTTACATATTGTATCTAGTGAGAACAATGTCAGTGCATCTGCAGTGAGGCAATGTCGTCGTGTCGCCTCTTAGATAATGTCACCATATCTTCAGTTGGAGAACACATCGCTGTTTTTTCACCAATCAAACTGTCAGTCTGTGTTCATAGGTCAAATGCAATTTATTTATAAAAATAAATTAGATGATATATCCATTGAGGAAATTACATTTATTTCTAGGTCAAATCAGCAATTTCATCTATCATTTCAAAGTTAATCATTTAGTATTCTATTCTGTAAGATGTTCTTGCGCATACTGCACTATGGACGCTTATATGAAGTTATAGTACGATGCGCATGCGGTTGTGTCTGTGGGTCTCACCACCGGCTCACTAGATAAACCAACCATGCAACAGAAAACCTTAATATATGACATGCCTTTATATTGAGGTTATCTTCGTATACAAGCTTCAAGGCACGGCAACTATACAATCCCGTAGTCGCAACCTTCGATAAGAGTTACCATGTTGTTCCGACAGACCAACGTTGTGCTTGAAGTAGTTACGGGCACGACGTGGGTGAATGGAACAACAAGAAACATGTCGCAAGGGCCAGAGTTGTGACCTGATGTCGACATCTATTTAGGCGCCATTTAAAACACATAATTGACTCAAAACACAGAGTTAGATGCCTTCTGGAACAGAGGGCGGAGCACTTATGGAAATGTCCCACGTGCTGTGAGGCCAGTTTCTAATTAAGAATCAAATTATAGTACAAGGCAGATAATGTGGCGATGCATAGATGTATGCAAGTATCAATTAATACATATGGTATCTATTCTGACAAATAGAAAATGATGATAAAAATATCCAATCACATAAAAAGAGTCGTGCCTAGTGGTGCTAAACAAAACTGAGTAGCCAATATTAAACATAGTAGAAAAGACAATAATTAGTCGAAAGCTGCAACAATCTATGGTTGACTTTCCCACAGTGCTTATTCTGCAACGACAAAAGCATTTTTCCCAGTACTTATTCTGCAACCAATCCCATCGTTTATCTTTCAGCATATTAAATTACGACAGTTACGCATAGCTTTTATTAATGGCGTAGGGGTGTGATATATTAGCGATCTCACATTTCAGTGGCTTTGAAAATGGGGATGTTAGCCATCTCTTCTGCCTCGCAGTCTTTACTTCCCGGATTAATCCCGTACCCATTTAATACTGGGTCGACCCAGGGGCCGTCGTGATCTGAATAACATTTCCACCTCAACTGGAGAATAAACCCAGCACCACTCATATGCAAAGCCTACGCGCATATATATATATATATATATATATATATATATATATATATATATATATATAAAGCTGTAAATATATATTAAAGGTTAGTTACCTCTATTGACATAAATACACATTCTTATAAGAATCTTACGATTGTTAATGGTGACGATTCGAATCCACGCTAATGCTATTTCATTCATAAAATTCACTGTAACGGAAGTTGCATCTGGCGAAGGATTGCAACTTGTTGGATCGTTATCATATAAATATCGATCTATAGATGTGTTACTCAGAAACATCAAGTTCTCTGAAATATATGTGCAATGTATGTTATTAATTATAATCGTATGTGCATAGTTGATACTACTATATATGTGTAGTTACTGATATCACTAGTGAACAATAACATATTGGTGAGGAGGTATACTTTACAATTTCTAAAAATAACGCAATTATTAAATATACCAAACTGGCATTACTTAACCCCAGTGTATTATCCGGGCTTATGTTATTAACGTATGATTGCCAAACATAGCACATAAAAAACAAAAAAAAAAAAGTTACATATATATATATGCAGCGTGGAGGTTTATGAGCTGTCTTTCATATGGAGGAAGTTTTCTCTTCAGTCTTGTCCAATGCCTAATGGAGGAGTCTCCTATTCTAGTTGGATGGGGATTTACATATATATATATAAATTGACTGTAACATATATTCTTATATTATTTCATTTATAAAGTACAAAATACAAATGAATGTAGACAAACAGAAGTTATGAAAATCAGCATGTCATAACACTCATGGATAAAGCAGTGACAATACCAACGCACAGATTGACCAAGATAACGGATGGAAACCTTAAACAAACATGCACTCAACACAACCAAGGCGACAGATTTGAGCCTTTATCGAAACACGAGACTCCCAGCCATACGCATAACGGCAAATGTGGATAAAATAAACCACCATCCACCTTTGGGAAGACAATAGGTAAATACTTTGTTTTGGAATTAACGCTACGATTAATAACTATTTAGGCATTCCAGATGCCCATGTAGGAATGGTGTAACGCATTCGGGTGACAATTAACGATGCACACAACCTTGATAAAAGTACACTGACTACTTTAAAATAAAACAACGTGATTATCATTCTCATCATCATCATCAGGGCCGTCTCCGCAACGAAGGTTGGCTGCAACGGATCTCCAACATCCCATGTCTCTTGTCTTGATGGTGCACTCTACTAGACTGCAGCCTGTCAATCGTGCGATGTTACTCTCCCACTTGTATCTCTGCCTACCTTTGCTCGCTTCTCTTTGACTTTTCCCTCAAGTAAGGTCTTCAATAATGTGTCATGCCTTTTTATGTGTCCAAAATATTTTATTTCCATGTTCTTTATTTCTTTTAGTAGTTATATCTTCATATTAAGTGTTTTAGCACCTCTTTATTTGTTTTCTTCTCTTTTCATGATGTTCCCCTTATTCTTCTATGTACCCACATCTCAAAGGCATCAATTATGTCATTTAGTTGTTTATTTAGTGTCCATGTTTCTGAGCCATTAATGAATATATAATAGATGCAGCATTTTATAATTCTCATATTTAACTTGTTTGCGATGTGTTTAGATGTTAATATTTGCATCATGTCATTGAAGGTATTTTTATCCATTCCTATTCCTATTACGTATCTCCTTGTCTATACTTGAGTATTTTGGCGTATTTTTAGCTTTCTTTCTTTCTTTTTCTCTAATATTTCATCTGTCATCCATGTTTGTTTGTTCTTGGTATTTCTTGTTGGTAAATTTTTACTTGATGTTTAAATACTTTTCTTTAGGCATTCCCATTTATTGTCTATTTTCTCTTCTGGATTTTCCCTTCTGTATTGTTCCATGCACTCTATCATTAGATGTTCATATCTATTCTTTACATCTACAAGGTATTTTTGTTGTAAGTCTTGTTGTTTTAGTGCTGATGCGTCTATCTGTGGTTCTTGGACTCCTCTATTTACTATCTTTTTAAGTTTGACATTTGTTTTGCACAGCACTGGATTATGGTCAGAGTTGATATCTGCACCTGGGTATGTTTTGATGTTTTTGACACTATTTCTAAATCTATTGTTAATCATAATGTAATCTATTTGGTTCCTCTGTCTGTCTCCATGAATATAATCTTCTATTTTCATGTTCAAATAATGTATTACATATGATCATATTGTTCTCTTCACAGAACTGTATAAGTCTTTCTCCTCTGTCATTTCTTGTCCCTAGTCCAAATTGCCCTATAATGTTCTTATGTCTTCCTTTCCCTATTATCGCATTAATGTCTCCCATGACTATTAAAATGTCTGTTGATTTTACTGGTTTGAGTAGTTGTTGTAGATCTTCCTAGTACTGTTCTATTTCTTCTTCAGTGTAATTTGTAGTTGGTGCATAAGTTTGTATAATGGCCAGATCAAACGGTTTTGCTTTGATCTTTAGCAACATCATTCTGCCATTATATGTCCAGTACCCGCTGATATATTTTTCAATTTCTTTCCTGATCAGTATTCCTACCCCTCGTTCATGGTAATCTCCTCCTGAATGTATAAAACTAAAATTGTATTTTCTTGCTTACACATTCTATAAATAAAACAAATAATTAGTAGGCACGCGTTCAGGAACATGGTCCAGAAAACAAAAGAACAATGACTTTCTCCGCGTTACGGTCGAACTGTAACCTTTTTTTTTAAGATAAAAATTCCAACAAAATAGACACACACATCCAAATTAAAATACATAGTAATGTTTTCACCTACACAATTTGCCTCCATTAGAAACGGCAACAGATGGAAAAAGTCGAAATATAATTTTCACTGGCACAACTAAATAATATTAGTAATGTAAAGCAACTCTTAACAGTTTCTGCGCATCAACCAGCAATTATTATGACAAATCCAGTATAGCATCCTTGTATCAAAAATCCAACTCGTGATATCATTTCTTGCTGCGTTATACCTAATTATGACTTGCAGCCTCAGAGTTAGAAGAATTCTCAGTAAACAGTTTTTGTGTGTTCTTCAAATACGTCTGTTTTCAAATGTTTCTTTTATTTATGTAATTCATCATTTGCATTGTCTGCCTCTGGCTTTGTATGCATCGTTTCTGTATAGAAACGATTTTTAAAGGTCATCTTATAATAGTCTTACAGTATGTGAAAACAACTTAATCTTTTTACGTCTTATGCATTCCAGAAACCATTGTGTTTGTTATTTTTCTGGTATGTATGATAGTATAACTTTATTTCTAAAATACCACAATAGGACGCACGCTGTATAAAGTGTAATTCATCTGTATCGCATATTTAATATAAAAAGTGTCCTATATAATAATACTTTTCAAAATCATCAATTACATTTATTCTTTATCTGTTCTGTTATAACATACACATATTGTCACCAATATGTTATAACGGGATTCCACTGTGTTGACATGGTATCATCGTTGACTCCTGAATAGCTTCGCTTTTTGAGTGTTATTTTTTAACCACTTCATTGTACATTGGCTTGAATGTGCAATGCTGATAAGGATTATTGGGTTGAATCATTGCATATTTAGTTTAGTTTGTTCTTTAGCTAGTGTGATGACGTTATATATCGTTTATATATTTGCTTTGGTTACTTTAGTCAGATCTTTTTCTGTGAACCAATTAGAACCAAATACGATCACGTTACAAAGCCAGTGGAAGACAATGGAAACGATGGATATAAAATGTTACGGGCATCTTGAACAAACACGGTCAAAGCACAGCCGAGGCGTCACATATGGCCTTGGATCAAAAGCTTGAGCAATAAGCGAAGCTAAGATTAACGGCAAGAGTGGATAACAAACCACCTGGGGAAAGACAATAGGCAATATATGTCTGTGAAGAGCTTCGTCGGATGTATGTCTATGTATCTCGATGTTTGGTTGTTTTATGTTTTATTGTGGTAACCCGTCTATCTATTTTTGTTCATCTTGATATTTGGCAGATGACCAGAATGTCGATCTCATAACCATGAGGTATCAGATATACCAGTTATGCTAATAACTACGTTTCTCAGCTGAATATTAATTATAATATTGCCATAAATGAACTGCAAAGTGCTATTTTCTCACAGCTAAAAGGGTTGCTGTCACAGCTGAATGATAAAATCAGAGAAGAGACACACTAAAATTTCATCACAGATGTTATCAGAAAACGCCGTTGGTCCTAAATCGGTCATGTCCTACGCGCAGACACCAACAGACTACACCACCATTCTCTTGAATGGATACCTACAGGCAAAAGAGCAAGGGGTAGACCAAAAGAAACACTCAGAAGAACAATACTTAGAGAAAGTAAAACAATCAATATTCATACTATTCAAGAACTGCACATAATAGCTTTGAACAGACATAATTGGAGATATCTGACCTCTGCCCAATGCGCTAACTTCAGCGCAAAAGAAAAAAATGAATGAAAAGGGTTGCATTATCATTATTGTTATATTGTAGCTACTTTAATGTGAATGGCTACAATCTTTCTTCACTCATTTTCCTTGCATATGTCATTCTAACCCACCTTCTTATTGTTGTAGAAAGTTTGATGTTCGGTATATGCTTGTTTTAATTCAATTCGTCACATTCAATTTTATTATTTATTGTCTATTGTCTTTCCCCATGTGGTTTGTGATCCACTCTTGCCGTTAGGTGTAGGGGTGATTAGAGCTCGAGCTTGCGTTCCAAAGACATATGTGTGGCCTCGGCTGTGCTATGACCGTGTGTGTTCAGAATGTCCCTGACGTTTTCTAACAATCTTTTCTGAGGTCTCCTTCTGGCTCTGCACCCTGATCTCATGTGATTATATGCTTGTACTGGCAACATTTCGTGATGCATTCTTATAATGTGGCCAATTTTACTACTTTGTGTGTATATGTATTGATAAATTAATTAAATAATTTCACCTGCATAATTTTATTTTTGTGAGGAAACATATGTCAACGACTATATTACACGTGATTTCAGCAGTTGTAGTTCAACACTAACAATTGGTACTTCCAGTGCTGCTTTACGCTAGTGAAACATGGCCTGTGTATAGACGTCATGTGAACAAATTCAAACATTTTCATACAAATTTTCTCAGAAAAGTTATGAACATAAGATGGCAAGACAAGATTCCATATACCACAGTCCTTGATAGAGCTGGTATCCCAAGCATTGACACGATCCTGATGCAGACACATATTCGTTGGGCAGGTCATTTGGTGCGTATGCCAGACCATCGTCTGCCAAAGATACTTCTCTATGGTGAGCTAATGAAGGGTCTACGATCTCAAGGTGGCCAAAGGAAGCGCTACAAGGACTCGTTAAAGGACTCACTGAAAGCCCTTTAAATAGACCACTATACATGGGAAGAACTTGCACAAAATAGATCTACATGGCGTTCTAAAATTAAAAAAGAGCGCATCATCTTGTTAAAAGAAGAGAAATACAGCAGCTCAACAGCGAAGAGCAGCTAGAAAGTCACGGATAGACCAAGATCCGTCTACAGTCGTTATTCCATGTCCAAACAGTCCAAGGATATTTACAGCTCGAATAGGGCTCATTAGCCATCTACGAACTCATAATCAAGGACATAACTAAAATTGAATTTTTAAAAGTGGATGTAACAAATGGTCATCTTCACTTGTGATGGACGAACAACAACACAGTTCAACACTAACCATCAAAAAGGTTCAACACAAAGGCATATATGTCTATACAACATAAAAGAATTACACACATTAGCATCACGTTCCTCGAACTGGAGAGCTCTGGTTTATACTATATGCACCGTTTTCGGTACTGAAGGAACATAGACAGATAGATCAACACTACAAACGATATACTGTATTTCCTATATTAAAATATAGTGATAACTGTGCAATTGTTTACTTATAGAGGTGTACTATGTCAAATATCCCCCGAAAAACAGCACATACATGTTTTTATAAAACTCTAGAATTTAATTAAGACAAGGAGTGTACACATTGTTAATGTCAATTATTACTGACCGTATTGACAGCTTGGACCGAAGTAGTGCGATGCACATGTTTCACCTGGTTGGCACGTTCCGTTTAGTTCACACGATAGTGACAGTGAACAATGACACTTAAACCTACAGTCAGGTCCGAACCAACCGATATCACATCCATAAATTCGTCCTAGAATGAATTGTTACACAATATTATCAATGCCAGTTTTCCACTGTAATATGTATTATATATGTACTTTTAGAAGGTTATTAGATTACTTGTTATCGTCCCCATACACTGGACATTTTCATTGGTGCTCAGATTTCAGCTTCTGTAGATCTCTCAAGGTATCACGGTTGATTGTTCCAGTTCTTTGATGGTTCACTGAAATCTTTGCCATGTGTTCCCTACTGACCACCTCCATCTTCACTCCCAATTAGCGCATTTGGATATTGAGTCATGCCCATTCATCTGACCAGCTTCTGATCGTGCGGACTCACTAATATATTACTATTATTGTATTATATATTACAAGTATACATATATACTATATATACATATATATGTGTGTGCATATATATATATATGTGAGTGTGTGTGCATGCGTGTGTTTGAGTCGTATGCTTCTGCGTGTTGTAGTTTATGATAAACATCCTCAACTGTCTTGTCGATCTAGCCCTTGTCCTCGTTTATCTCTAGTATGTAGCGTCAGTTCATTGTTGATTTTCTTTCGTTGCTTCATGATGTTTGATTACCTTTAATTTCTAACGGTGTTGTCCACCGTGTGTCTTTATATTCCCATCGCTCTGCTGTAGCTATGTTCTGCACACATAACTATATTGTTACGGTTCTAAGAGCGCCAGTGTATAAGAGTGCAGAGTGTGTGTATCATAGAGAATAGTATGCAAGCCATACTACCGTATCAGAGATCACAACACGTATAACCGGGAACATAGTGTATCATAGAGCATAACATGCATATCATAGCTTCGAGTGTATCAAAGAACAGAGTGTATTAGATACCATATTATGTTTATCCACAGAGCTGAGAGTATCAGATATCATATTATGTGAACCAGAGAGACGAGTGTATCAAATAAAATTGTATGTGTATCCAAAGAGTAGAGAGTATCATTGAACAGAGTGTATCAGATAGTCGAGTGTTTACGAGAGCAGCGTTTATCAGATGTCAGAGTGTATCAGAGGTTAGTGAGCATCAGAAAGCATCGTGCTTAGAGAGCAGTTTGTAGCAGAAGTCAGAGTGTATCAGAGAACAGATTAAGTAAGAGTGCAGTAATACGTAATTAAAGCAACGCACATAATTTGTTAATGCCGTAGGGGTGTGAGATGTTAGCGATTTCACGTTTCATTATCTCTGCAAATGAGGGCGATAGCCATCTCCTCTCTCTCACAGTATTTACTTCCGGATTAATCGGTACCCATGTAGGGCTGGGTCGACCCGGGACCCGTTGCGATCTACAAAACATTTCCACCTCAATTTGGGAATGAACCCATCACCACTCATATGCGAAGCCGGTGTGCTAACCACTTTCCTACGCGGCTTCCTAAGTGTGCAGCGTATTATAGGGATAAGAGTGTACCAGATGTCAGAACTTTTCAGAGGTCAGAGTGTATCTGAGGTCAGAGTTTATCAGAGGTCCTGTGTGCATTGGAGAACATACTGTTTTAGAGGTCATACTGTATCAGAGGAGAGCGTGTATCTAGAGGTCAGGAAGCGAATACAAAAAAAAAGAAGAAGGATATATAAAAATGCATTTGTTGAATACATGCAAAGTTGGACCTGAGTGTTAACAACTTTGCTTCAATTTCTTCTCAAGCACAAGGTGTATCCGAGTGTAAACATCCTTACTACAAATACAATTGGTAGCATATCCTATCCACGACGTAGCTATCAACCCAGCATTTTTTGGCTGTGGTGATTTTCTAGGCAATATAAATACGTTCAGTAGGTTGCCATTGCTTTCTGATCGGTCCGGATGCACAATTGCCTGTGGTGAGGAACGAACTCGGTACCTTTGCCGTCACAGACGCGCTCTGTACCACTTCGCCACAGAGCCGGACAGTTACTTACTACAATGTCCTTCAAACACACTGTGTATCCTATCGTTAGTAAATGTACCAACATTATTTCCCAAGCACAAGGTAGAACTCTGTGTTAATAACCCCCCCCCCCCCCCCCCCCATCCATCTTCCCATTTTTTCTTATGTATCGTATATGAATGTTTCTACCGAAAGAAAAACAGATGTTTATATGAAATTTAGTACCCCATTAAACTCTTGGTTGGTTGGTTGGTTGGTTGGTTTGCTGATCCAGCTGTCAATGGGCTCATGCCCTTTTACCTAATGCCCTCAAATGGCTTTATATTGATGGGAAGTATTACAAAGCTCTTCCAATAGGCAGTGCACCATGCCGAAACGTGAAGTTTCCTGGGTATTAAAGAAAGCTCAGAAACCTCCACATTGCACATATGAAGTAAGAGTTACTCGCTCGTAACTCTTGGGGTTTTTTAAATTAAAAAACCCCAAATAAACATATGGGATTTACCATGTATAAATTTTTAGCGCAACATTTGATGTCTTGGCGACATTGAGCTTTTTTTTTTACATAGAATAAATCTATATACATGGATAGAAACTGTCTTTATTGGTATGCTCGGGAATAGTTTTTAACTGGGAGGATGGGGAACATTATTACAGGGATGATGGGGAACATTTTTATTTGGCTGATCGGGAACATTTTGATAGGGATAATCGGAAATTTTTTTATAGGGATGATAGGAAATAATTTTTATTGGGATGATCGGGAACATTTTTATTTGGCTGATCAGGAACATTTTTATAGGGATAATCGGGAACATTTTTATTTGGCTGATCGGGAACATTTTTATAGGGATAAACGGGAACATTTTTATAGGGATGATCGGGAACAGTGTTATTCGGATGATCGGAAATAATTTTTATTGGGATGATCAGGAACACTTTTATAAGGAAGATCGGGAACAGTTTATATAGAGATGATCCGGGACACGGAGTGCCCACTTTATGTCGAAAACGTGCTTGTATTTGTGATTTTAATTGTGTGACAACCTAATGAAACGATGTTCTCATGAAGAGAGTATAGTATGAACAACCCAGAGTCCGAATCATCTTGCCCATCTCATTGTGCCTGGGCATAAAGCGAGGTACAATTTCTAACAATAATATCCACAGTGTGCAATGGGAGGGAGGAATGTGAGAGAGGTGGTCATTAAAATTGTGGCCACCTTGTGCATGGGAAAAAATGGGGTTGAATTATTAACACTGAGATCCACAAAGTACTTAGGAATAACAGGAATAACTTAAGAATATCAGGAATAACTTAGGAATAACAGGGAAAAACAGGGAATACCAATGAGATCCACAATGTACTTAGGAATAACAGGGAAAAAAGGCGGCTAGGTATGTTCATGAACAATGAAATTCAACATGAGTATTCATGAGTATGACTTGTGGAGAAAGGGTTGGAGGGGGGTCGTTTAAATTATTAACAATGAGATCCACCTTGTGCTTAGGGAGAACTGGGGAAGGGGGTACACCTATGAACACTGAGACCCAAAATGTGCTGGGAAAGAAAGTGCGGGGGGGGGGGGATTATGAACACAGAGATCTAACATCTGCTTTGGAAGAAAAGGGGTAGTTATTAATACTGATAACCGCCATGTACTTTGGTAGAGAAGGGTAGATATTAATATTGATAACCGCCATGTATTTTAGTAGAAAATGGGTAGTTATTAATAATGATAACCGCCATGTACTTTGGTAGAAAAATATAGTTGGAGTAAAGTATTAACGCTAAGATCCCTCATATGTTTGCGTATATGTAAATACGAAGAATGAGAATGACACTACACAACCCAACTTTGAGGACCCAACTGTTAGGATCAAAATTTGAGGACCCAACTGTGACGATGTCTGGTGAATACTCGCACGTTTGAGAATGATTTGTCAATGTTATCTGAATCATAATCTCTTAACATAATCTCATAACTCATATAATAATGACCAACCAATAGCAATGTCAGTACATCCAACATAATCTTCTTAAGTTAGACAACTGGCCGGACAAAGTCAGTGAGAACTTATCCAGCTCAATCACCTTGTGTTAGACAATTTGTAGGGCAATTGCAATGACAATAAATTCAAAATAATCTTCTTGTGTTAGATGACTGACTAGCCAATAGCAATGACAATACATCAGTCATAGTATCATTGAGTTAGACGAATGGCCAGCAAATAGACCCATGCGGTTGCGTCTGTGGGTCTCGCCAATGGTCCACTAGACGAACCACCCATGCAACAGAAAACCTTAATAGATAACATGTCGCTATATTGATGTTATCTTCTTATAGAAACGTTATGTATGCATCTCATTCTTTTATTTTGTTGTTACATTGTTTATTTGTTGTGTTTGTTATTTCTATATGTGCATGCACCCTCTGTTGTGGGGACATAGGGTGCGAAGTGAGCCAGATATGTACTGCTCAGCATTGGGGAGAAGGAAACTGACAGCACTGTTTATGTTTTCTTATGACTGAGGCACGACATAAAGGCACAGTGATTCAGGACGTGACAATCCATTTGACTGGATCGTTTAGTTGCATGCCTGGAACAATAGAGAAGTTCTGCATTATCAGTAGTCAATTGGTGGCGGTGAATGAGCACATGGGACTCTATCATAGCTGCAGTGCTCGGAGTAGTGCATAGGTTGAAAACTACATTCCTAGTGGTGTGATAGTTATTATCTGACTCTGGCCCGGGTAGGTCGAGAATCCACATAACTTCTCAACAATATAAAGCCATGTTAATGGCATTTGGTCAAAGGGTATGAGCCTAACGACCGTTGGATCTGCAACGAATCAACTAGCTAATAGCAATGACATAGCATCAAATATAATATCATTGAGTTAACGGCTGACCAGTCAATAACAAGAACAATACACCACGCATAAGCGCCTGAAATTAGACGACTGGCCAGTCAGATTTTTTGTCACATGATTATCCAAACAAAACTTTCCACTGTAACTCATGACTGCACATCTCTAGTATAGCGATATTTCCTTCCACGTTTGTAACTGATAATAGTACAGCTCACCACACGTGCGACACATTCAATGACCATGATGTAATAAACAATTCAGAGGGTGTTGTTCTCCTTATCGCAATCTCTACTATAGGTAATAACAACACATGTTATTATGTAACATAACGGAATTGATGTCTATGGTTAAAAATATCGCGATCACAATATAAGAGATACGTACAAATACATATTTACCAAGGACTAACCGAAGTTATGGTCGGTATGTCTAATTTCCTCACCCTCATGAATGTCAGAGAAACACAGAAAACCATCAAACCCCGAATAGCGCACACATGTGACAATAATTAATACGAATCACACACTTGTACAACATTCGTGTCTAGAATCATCATAAACCACACATAAATCATATATACATCACGAGCTAAACAACAACTTTCGCAAGCTGATAAAAATACGTTAGAAAAAAAATGCGTCCAATTTCTTCCAAGTATATTTCATGTTCTACGAGTGAACAAAGAACATAACATAAAGTTTAACATTATAGTAAATTAAACGTAGAACGTTTAACATTGTAGTAAATTAAACGTAGGAAGTTTAACATTGTAGTAAATTAAACGTAGGAAGTTTAACATTGTAGTAAATTAAAGATGTGAAGTTTTACATTAATACAGTAAATAAAACATAAGAAGTTTAATTTTCATGCCGAAATCGGATGTGCTAGGCCTACAAGGCGCATAACGGTGGCACAACGTAATCACGCTCCCGGCGGAAATCGCACGGATATCCGTGATGGTTACAATGGAGCGAACGAAAAACAAACAAACATAAGAAGTTTAACATTGTAATAAATTAAACATAAGATGTCTAATTTTGTTGTAAATTAAACATAGAAAGTTTACAACATTGTAGTAAATTAAACATATGAAGTTTAACATTGTAGTAAAATAAACATACAAAGTTTAACATTGTACTAATTAAACAAAAGAAGTTTAACATTGTAGTAAATTAATAATCTATTAATACTAATAGATCAAGTCAATAAATCAAGTAATGAATATGGACTGGATATAAACATTCAAAAAACAAAAACCATGATAATCAGCAAAAACACAGAAGAACAGGAGGTAAACATAAACATACAGGGAGAGAAACTACAACAAGTAAAACAGTATCAATATCTTGGACACATAGTCACAAATGATGGCAGATGTGAAACAGAAGTTAAAAGGAGAATAGGAATGGCTAAAAGTACCTTCAATGACATGAGAAAATTATTAAAATCTAAACAAATTACAAACAAGTTAAAAATGAGAATTATAAAATGCTACATCTATTCCATATTAATGTATGGCTCAGAAACATGGACACTTAATAAACAATTAGAAGACAAAATTGATGCCTTTGAGATGTGGGTATATAGAAGAATAGGGAGAACATCATGGAAAGAGAAGAAAACAAATAAAGAGGTGCTAAAAACACTTAATATGAAGAAAGAACTACTAAGAGAAATAAAGATCAGGCAAATAAAATACTTTGGGCACATTAAAAGACATGACACCCTATTGAAGACCTTACTTGAGGGTAAAGTCAAAGGGAAGCGAGCAAGAGGTAGGCAGAGATACAAGTGGGAGAGTAACATTACACGATGGACAGGTTACAGTCTAGCAGAGTGTACCACCAAGACAAGAGACAGGAGATGTTGGAGATACGTTGCAGCCAACCTTCGTTGCGGAGACGGCACTTGATGATGATGAAATTAATAATATAAAGTTTAACATTGTAGCAAATTAAACATAGAAAATTTAACATTGTGGTAACTTAAACATATGAAGTTTAACATTGTAGTAAATTAAACATATGCAGTTTATCATTGGCTGTTGTATTACACATGGATAGGAAGTGTATGTTACATAGTCCGGCATTGCAGTGAATATATATATATATATATATATATATATATATATATATATATATATATATATATATATATATATATATATAT